>SMSR01015836.1:65455-114980 GCA_019453355.1 Ceratina japonica | reverse complement strand
TATATATATATATATATATAGTTATTTATATAATTATGTAATACATGTACATATAAATATAAGGGATGAGCTAGATTTATTAATAGAAACATTAAAATTGTAAAGATAGTTGCACATATATTTATTTGAGAGACACATTTCCTTTTATTATTCTTTACAACAAAAATTGTTTAGAATTCTCACAGTAATAAATAACATGAATTTTTATTCTAATTCCTTCTTATTAATTGGGATTGATAAATACGAATGTTCATCGATTCGCATATAAAAGCAAGGTGTTTCGATGGATCTAATACTAATTGCTATAATATTCGTGCCTTCATGGCATTTGTATATAAAACCTGCCGTACTATATTCGTAATATTTACCGTTAACTAAAAATTCATTTTCACAAATAATTTCTCGAATTATCGCCACATGTAAATATTCACAATTACAATTATTATGTGTACATTGATTATTCAATAATCTTAAATAATCTTCTACTATTCCATATTTCATATGGTTGCTAACATCGTCATAATATTTTATTACAAATGACGATGTCTGTAAAAGTTTTTCTATATTAATATTAATATATTAATCTATATTAATGTATAGAAATTTCAAATAAAAAATATAACATATGTTTCTGAATTTATGTTACATATTATACTATAGATTCCCCCTCCCTTTAGAAAACATAGCACTGAAAAAGCGTTGCTAGAACTGAAAAACCGTTGTACTGAAAAAGTATTGACACCTCTGAATTCGTACTTATGTAGTGCTTTCAATCCTTTTTCAATTCTTTTAGTTCTTTCGAAATACGTGTGTTAGGTATATACGTATATAAGCACACATAGACAGTATTCAGTTCTTTTAGTTCTTCTTCAGTCCACGAATTTCGACTCGGGTTGTTACCCGAATTTGAAAGAATCACCCGTACGTCCTCCGATATGGATACGTCGCGAAACCGCGTGAAATAAGTCATAGATAACGTTCGAGGCTGGCTTCGAACGAATACTTCCGAGAATCGGAGAGACCAACTCGTGACCATCTACTCGGAGATCGACGTACTCGTTAGGAAAACGGTTTTGCTTTTTGTCACCGATCGGAGTGGACGCGGCGTCGTCGAAATTTTGAAGAAGATATATTTAGCGACGAGTGCCATCAATGAGAACATACACGACGATTAAGAACAATTATCTCATCGCGAGTAGTACGTTCCATGTCACGGGTGCAACGATCTCGGTTCGTCAAACGGCGAGATCAATGAACATGACCGGTCGATGACTACGAGCGAGATTATGACTCCGAATCTCGATAACCGTCGCCTATTCGACGATCGGACGACTCATTAAAACGCGCGCTCATCGTCTCGCACTTTTAAACGATTTCCCGTGGATAAAACCGATCGACTCTCGATCGTTCCGTGCGGTCCTAATCGATCACGGGAATCGCGCGAACGAAAACACGTATTTACCCTGATTTACTCGATTAGAATACACAAGTCAACCGGTTGGATATGTTCCAAAGCGCAGTTGTTCCTTTCAACGCTACAACCGTCCGACCTAATCGGCGTTTTCACCCATCGAAAATCAGACGCGCGCCTAATTGAAATAACTACCGAAAACACGCGTCATAATCCTCGACGTTCAGCATCTCTCGTATCGATTCCGCGAACCAATATCTTTCTCATTGAATTAACGCGAATCCCGATATCTCGCATTGGTCTATATTTAAACTATCGCGATCTCCTTCACTTGCCGATCTTATTTCGAGCTTAAACCGTTCGAATTCGAAGATACGAACCGTAACGAGGCTACGGAAAGAACAAGAACGATAAGACGTCGGCTCATATTCGTGGCAAAGTCTACCATTCGTCGATTAGATTAAATTAGAAGGGTTCGTGAACTCAACGAACAAAACGGTAAAAGAAATTTCTTGGCCAGAACTGAAAAAATTAGATGGGTGGCTTTAATTAAGTCGAACGCGTTCCTTCAATTTCCAAAGTGCCCGAGACGCGCATAGGAATAAAAGATCGGCCGCGGTGAGAAACCCGGTTGATCGAGTACTATTATGAATACGGGATATTTTATAATTACTATAGTAGGTGAGGTCGGCGTATTGCCGATAAAGTCATTACGAATACGTACGCGTCCTTCGCTCGTTCGTCCTCGAACGTGAAAGTCAATTTTTTAACGAGAAGATATCTGGCGTCGATCGTCCTGTAAAACGCGCTACGTGACTTTCTCGCGTAGGTCGATTCCCTCGAGCGTGTTTACGTTTCCGACCTCCCGAACGCGACGACGGACAACCGTGTCACGGTATCGGTCTTACAATTGGAGAAAACTGAAAGAACGTAGTCGACGTCGCGCGTTCATGGTGTATTTGCGAAGGGAAGTACGCAAGACTTTTCTTTACGCGCGACGAGGTGTGAACGGGAAAACGGCGATCGCAGTGAACGACCCTACGCCCTTGATACACCCGAAACGCGTTTGCACCAAAGCTGTCTCGCGACGCGACGAAACCGGCAAAGAATTAGGTCGATATCGAGGGCTCTTTTAAAGCGGCGCGTAAAAGCATCGCGATGATTATCGAACGGTTCCGAGAATTTCGGAGATATTCGAGACGCCGTCTCGACGTAGTTTCGGACGCGTCTATCGGGATCAGCGGGTGGCTAGACCTCCGATTTTACGGGTTTGGGAATAAAAAGAGAACGGAAACAGAGCTTTAGAAGGCGGTATTATAAAGTCGAGAGGTACTCACGTAAAAAGCACGAAAGATTCCGGTCGTGTTCCTCGTCGTTATCGGGACTCTCGATCGGGGTGTGCGTCCTCGATCGCGGAGAACCCGGAGAGAGAGGAGAGCTTCAGTAGGTCTCGAGCCTCGTAGCCGGTATCTCCGGGCCAGTCGTCCTCGGCGTCGTCCTCCTCGTAGCTCCTGTCACACATGCACTGTGCATCGGCCACGAACATGCGGCCATTGCGCGGCACGCAGTCAATGAACCCGCATCGCTTTTCACCGGGAGTCTTCGCTTTTTTTTCCCTCTTCGCCTGAGCCCCGCGCGCACGCACTATCGCCGGTCTCTATCCGCGGATCTTCGGCCGCGCACTCACGACATATATTCCGGTGGCGGTTTTGCACGAGGAACACCCGACCCTCCCGGTGTCACTGACTCCCTTTTGCCTCTTCCTGCGCCGTGTCGTCGTCGCTGTCTCTCTCTCTCTCGCCTCTTCCCTGTCTCTATGCATGTATGCGCACGCGCGCGTTGCACTTCTCTCTTCGCACGTGTATGTATACGTCGCGACGAAAATCCCCCTCCGGCCCTCTTTTATTTTTCTCTTTATTTCTCTCTTCGTACCTCCGCACGGTCGTTCACTGACCCGCTCTATCTCTCTCTTTCTCCGTCTCCGACGCGCGACACCGATATTTCGTCCGTAGATCTCGTGTATCGAAAGACGGGATCGAGAAGTCTTGGACACGCTCGCGACAAGGGATCACGCGTACGTCCTCGTATCACGCGCACTCGGCACCCAAGACCGACTAGTCGCGGTATCGCAGTCTCGTGCCAACGTCGGAGTTCGACCACAGGTTCGCGACACGACACTCGCGGCGGTCGGTTACAGACTGAATCGTACGCTACTCGCCTCGCGCTCGTGTATCGTCGGGGAACGTCCCTCCCCACCCCATCAGACCTCCCTCTCTCTCGCTCGTTCTCTTTCTCTTCCCCCTATTTACTTCACTTCGCGGTGGCTATCAGCTCGTGCCAGACCCCGCGCTCATTTTTACCGGCGATCAGCGAACGCACGGCCACTGAACCGAGGGCGAGGGGACCCGAGACGCGTACGCGCAAAAATCAGGATCTTTCGTCGATCCCCGATGCTTCCTGCCTTCGTTAGGATCGCGACTGATAGCCACCGACGAACGCTCGTCCGATCGCGAAACGTCCACGTTTTTAGACCGTTCCATTTCGTCCTGTCGCCGGCAGACCGAGGATTCTTTTTTATGCGAGGAGAGGACGATACGCGCGCACAGGTGGGAATGGAAAATGCGTTCTGAAGGATTCGAGAACGTAATGGCATCTTTCGGACTCCAGTAAAACTCTTCGGCGTTATCCTCAAAATTTTATTTTCTAGACATTACAAACGTAACACTTCAATCTATTAGAAGTATAATGAGTCTATAATAGGTTCGTCGTTTAATTACCTCGGACAATATTTTTTCTTGAAGACGATAGAAAAGGACATGACAAATCTAAATTACGAGCCAGTCCTTGAAAGGCTTTGAGACCCAAGACTTGAAATCAATGTAATCGGAGGATATTATAAGATATAAAATTGCATTGAACTATGTTTAATGGTATCTCTGCACGTCGGAGTCGGAGCCGGTATATCCCATGTCCTCATCTTTTTGGCAGATTAGATCTACAAATATGCTGTAATCGAAGTAAAATTAGTGCCGCTCAGATAACAATGTAAAAAGACTATTGGCGAAACTTACTTTATTAAATCTCCTTCGACGCTATTCCAAGCTACCGTTCCTGGATGCGTTATTTTGTACTCTAATAAATTATTGAACTGCTCTTGTAACTCCTACAATTAATAGTTAAATGAGAAAGAATACTCCTCGAGTACGAAGCAACTGTTTTAAGATCTCATACCTGAATGAGTTGCGCGCTTTGCAGCTCACAGTTGAACTTGTGAAAATTGGACAAGCTGATGAAAAAGTTTCCCTTTTCCTTCGCTGAAAAAATTCAAAACGTGAACGTATTTCAAGTAGACGTATAAAGATTCACATGAGATGACGTACTTATGAATAGCTTGGGAGCAGCGAACAATAAAATTGGTGCAGTAACGCACGTAGTATCGTGTAAATATATTGCTGTTGATTTCTGTTTCGTAAAGTAAGTTAAAAATGGACTAGGACACGGCATTTTGTCGTTTACACTCGACGGATGTATACACACTTTACCGTCTTCCGGCGTCCATGCCTGCGTTCCGATTTTTGTTATCCTCCTGAAGAAAGTATCGTGCGTCGATATTCATGCTATACGTGCTGCAATTCCATTCTTTACCGATACACCTACCTCACACTAGCGATATTGGGATACAATCCAGCGCACACTATCGCTTTTACGAGTGTCGTGTTCCTAGAATTCCTGTTAACATTACTGGCACTCGGACTGTCCGTTTCCAAGAATTTCATTTCGCACAAGTGCTGGGCGAACTGACTCTTCATTTCGGAAAGAAGTTTAAGCGTATTAAACGAGAGGAAATATTCGGAACAAAAGGAGCCAGCATATCCTCTTTTATACGCAGCTTCGAATCTCGTCACTGCCTCGGCCAATGCGACGTGATCGCTGTATTGACCCATACTGAGCTCGAGTTTCTTTTCCCTCGCTTGATCCTCTTTCCCCAACGGGCAGTAGAACGCATCTTTAAAACTGAGACTAGCTGCGATCGCAAAGACTGGTTCTACGCAGGAAAACAGTGATGCCCATATCAGCATCTTTCCCGTTCTCGGGTCCAAAGGTAATTGTGCTAAATGATATCCCAAAGGAGTCAAGTGTTCCTCGTCGTCTAACGCGTTAAGAGTTCTGAGCAATTCTAAAGACAAGTCGATAGTTCTCGAATCCGGAGGATCCATGAGGCTGGCTAAGAAAGCTGTTGCATTCCCTAGTTGCAGAATTTTTATTTTTAATATAACTTCGTCTAAACGTGTTCTCAGCATTTCGGGCAACGGATACTCATCCAGGCTCATTTCTCTAGCTTTCGAATATAAATGATAACAAATACCAGGCTTCACTCTAAGTAATACAATATGGAAATCAATGTCTTAAATAATAAATTAATCGGTTCCAGAATTTATATCGATCTCCTTACCTGCCAGCCCTGCCTTTCCGCTGTTTAGCGTTAGCCAACGTCACCCATTCGGGTTCCAAAGTTTGAACATTTTTCTCGACGTCGAATTTATTAAACTTAGTTTTCCCGCAATCGACGACGTACACTACGTCTTCGATAGTGATAGAGGTTTCAGCTATAGAAGTCGCGATTATTATTTTACGAACACCGCTAGGCGGTTCCTTAAATATAAGCTTTTGCTCGACGGTTGCCATTCGGGAATGAAGAGGATATATGAGGTATTGACCTACGAACGAAACAATCTTTTTAACCATGCACTTAGAACACTGATAGAAAAGCGTAAAAAATATTTACTTCGCGGGTATCGTCCGCTGTCCATCATTATTCTATGTAATTTTGTTATGTCCATCATGCCGGGAAGAAAAACTAAAATAGCTCCTGGATCTTTCGTTCTACATATGTACATAATTAATTGTTCTATGAGATCGAGAGACATCTTCTCACTGTTCGGATTCCTCAACTGATCGATCACTTCCCTCGGAAATTTCTTCTATAAGGAGTTGGAACGTCGAGAAATTAGTAATAAATAAAACTATAATGCACAGTAATATGGAATTAATATTTGCCTCGGCTATTAGTTGCCGTATATGGGGATCCAATACATCGTGAAATTCGTCCCGTGCATTTCGCAATTCCTTGAACCTTTTAATATGTTTCTTGTAATCTTGAGGCAACGGAGCTGCCGGTGGAAATTTGAATCTGTAACGCAAAACGTTCTCCAATCTCTTTCCTACATTTAGGCGTGTCTCACGGACGTACTTACTGTGTGAACATTAAAATATCTTCTAAATAAAATTCTTCTACCGGGAACGTAAAACCCGGAATGTGAATCATTGGACAACCGTCGTAATATTTCGAGAATCTTTCGGAATTAAGCGTCGCGCTCATTAAGAGTACTTTCAGATCTGGACGCTGGAAATCGATTTAGTTTCCACAACAAATTTCAGCGTTAAACATAATTCTAGTGAAATCGCACGTACCTTAGGGATAATGAGTTTTAATAATGCGAGGATGAAATCGCTCTCCGTAGACCTCTCATGTATTTCGTCTAATACGATATGAGAAAATTCTTTTAAAGCTGGATCATTTTGTATAAATTGCAGCAACATTCCAGTAGTACAAAATATTATGCTTCCTTTGTCCCTTGGAAATACCCTACGCGTGGAACGAAATGAAATATATGATGCTTCTCGAAGACAAATGAAAATAATACAGAATCACATACTTTTCGAGTCGGATTTGGTAACCGACCGAGTTACCGATCCTCTCTGCTCTTTCGTCGGCAACTCTCTCAGCAACGGAAATAGCCGATATCCTCCTTGGTTCAGTGCAAATGATCCGTGTCATGCTACCATTGCCTTGCTCCAGTTGGTCGTCCAATATGAACTGAGGTATCTGCGTCGTCTTTCCACAACCTAAAGCACATCTGTACATCTAATAGCCTGTTCATAAAATGGAACACGAATTTCGTACAAAACTTCTAACAAACGTAACTCACCAGTCTCTCCGCTTATCACCACGACTTGATTTTCCTTAATCAACTCTAATATCTCAGATCTCTTTTGATAGGACGGTAACTTTTTTCGAAATCTAAGCATGTTTTCGTATTCTGTACGAGACTGATTTCGCTTATATTCGTTTAAGAATTTGCTATCCAACTCGGAATCCCTTTCTAACGTCGATTTAACTAACGACATCTTTGCCAGATTTTCTTGTATGCTGCCAGACACTATGTTAATGAATTTTCTCTTAAACTGAGAATCGTGAATGTGCTCATATTTGTTCTCCAGTAAATCACCCGTTTCTCGGACAGATGCACTTTTGAACAGTTTATCATAGTATTCTTTAGAATCGTCTAATACAGTTTTTATTCTAGTCTGAATATTTGGAGGCAATTTAATAATGTCAGTTTCCATTTTCTTATTTTTGGCCAGTGCTTTGTCTCTGTAATAGAGTCCTATATCCCTGCCTTTCAACCCGGGAGGATGTCCCCGGCCTCTACCTCTTGAACGACCACCACGTGCGAAATGCGAACCCTCGGACTGCGAGGCTTCTCCTCCTTCACCTAATTAGAATAACAAAACGTGAAATTTCATGGAAGTCTGTCATTTTCTTTGTTGTGCTGTTTTATTAATTATCAAATCGAGACAGCTAACCTAAAGCTGTTACAAAAATTGTAAAATTTAAAGGCAATAACAAGTGTTAAACTAATGAACGATATATGAGATACAACATTTTTGTTCTGAAACGAATCTGTACACGTCTGATTCATAAAATCTATGTTTGTAAAGACGTAGCATCGAATTTCTCGTTGTTTACGAATCACTTTCGTTTACCATATTTACGTCTCGAATTCATACCTCGCGTTGAAGAGTTCTGTTGCGGACGAGACATTTGAATCCAGAACGATCTCATCAAATTGTTAGCATTCCGTGTACTCGTTACAAAACTCGTTGGGCTACTTAAATATTGACGAATACGCCGCTCTGCCGTGCGATCAATTTCCACTGAACCAAACGAGCGCCGGAGGAGCCGGAGCCGAGGCCGAAAGAAACCGACTGGNGTTGGGCTACTTAAATATTGACGAATTCGCCGCTCTGCCGTGCGATCAATATCCACTGAACCAAACGAGCGCCGGAGGAGCCGGAGTCGAGGCCGAAAGAAACCGACTGGTGCACGCGGATCGAACGGAAATTTTGGTAATTTTTAGTTATAAACTTTCAAAACTGCCAGCCACTTTTCTCATCGATACCATCGTTTCATCGAATATCAATTAAATCAATTGTACTGTCCTCTTGATGTTTAATCACATGATATAATTAACTGTGATAATTGATAATTCTTCCACAAATTCCGCGACCGCTCGTCTAGTAGTTAACAATTTTGTCTGGCAACTTCTGCGCACTTCTGCGTTCACGCGTACGTGAGCGTGTATGTATTTAACGGAGGATAGAAAAGTGTGCATCATTTTGATCAACGTACAGATTCAGGCGAGAAGTGCATGCGTGCAGAAAATCAGAGATGGGTAGCACCGAGGTAACGTCGACCCCGAAAAAACTGAACGAGGGCAACGACGTTAGTGAAGTTTACGGGTCGAACTTGAAGATTCTCCCGTGTAACAATCAAGTGAAAGAATTGCAAACTATATTGCGAGACAAGTAAGTCAGAACTCCGGTCCTCTTGTACCCGATTATATATACGTTCACCCAGCGTACACGCCGGTCACCGGTACATTTTATCGTTAGTTTGCGATCAATTACGTTAATGAATATGAATAGAAATCTCCGTTTACAGGAACACCACGAGGAGCGATTTCAAGTTCTACGCCGATCGTCTGGTGAGTCTTGTTTTTTTTATTCAATTATACCGTCTCTGACGCGGTGTCATGAGTTTTCNGCGTACACGCCGGTCACCGGTACATTTTATCGTTAGTTTGCGATCAATTAAGTTAATGAATATGAATAGAAATCTCCGTTTACAGGAACACCACGAGGAGCGATTTCAAGTTCTACGCCGATCGTCTGGTGAGTCTTGTTTTTTTATTCAATTATACCGTCTCTGACGCAGTGTCATGAGTTTTCTAAGGAATTTTTGTCACCTCGAAACTCTCGCGGTTTCTAAAGCACACGTGGTGACCAGAACATATGTTAAACGAATATTGAGAACTTGGTAATATTCATAAATCGTTTTCTTTCCAAAGTCCCATATCGGTCATTATTTTTTCCTGTTCTTCCCTGCTAGACCTCTTTTTCAGAATTGAAAATCCCCTTTTTTGTAGATAAGGCTAGTGATAGAGGAGAGTTTGAATCAATTGCCTTTTTCTAAATGTGTAATAACTACACCGACCGGTTGCACATACAATGGTTTGAAATACCAGAAGGGAAATTGTGGCGTGTCCATAGTGAGAAGTGGAGAGGCCATGGAACAGGTAGGATTTCGTATTTTCCTTTTGAACGTACAATCGTATCAATTCTTCGTGTCGATGTCTCTAGGGTTTGAGAGACTGTTGTCGTAGTATAAGAATTGGGAAAATATTGGTCGAAAGCGATGCCGATACCCATGAGGCCAAAGTAGTTTATGCCAAATTTCCAGACGATATATCAGAGAGAAAAGTCTTGTTGATGTATCCTATAATGAGTGAGTATCATTTTCGACGAGTGCATTACTGTATGCTTTGACATCGTAAACTTGACGGTGCGTTTAAACGAAAGGTACTGGGAATACTGTGATAAAGGCGATTGCCGTCTTGAAAGAACACAACGTACTCGAAGAGAATATCATTTTGTCAAATTTATTTTGTACGCCGATCGCAGCCAAAACTCTGGTCACTGCCTTCCCGAAGGTACGTATGCTCCTCTGCACGATTTAAATGTAAATGCGATGGTAACTCGTTCGCTATTACGAGACTTACTTATAGACGACTTTGACGTAGAAGTGGTCTCGAATTATGCATTAGCAAATTATTTTTTATTACCTATTATTGTGACTTTTGATTGAAAATTTTACTCAGAGATCGCCAAAGCGTTTGAGTTTGCAATGAAATTGCATTTCGTTTTACAGATGAAGATTTTGACGTCAGAGATTCATAGCATTGCTCCAAATCATTTCGGACAGAAATACTTTGGTACGGATTAAATTTTCTTAGCTTATTATATCGTAAGCTAATACTTAAAATAGTTTTACGAACGAATAGAAAATCAGTCACGGAAGGTGACACGTTTATTAAGCATAATATAAAGCATAATACAATTGATCATAAGAAAATGAAAGAGCGACGTCCTGTTTATAGTATTGCCAATGCTAATTTTTGTAAGTTATCGTCTGACCTAGTGTACGCAATCGTGACTTAAACATTGTGATTAGTTACATAACTCAACCATCCATTGCCATCTTCTGTCACACATAGAATTCATCATAGCGAACAAAGAAATGTTCTGTTTTCAAATATTATTTTTCATGGATATCGAGTACTCGTACATATATATAGAATATGTAAGAATTCACTGAATACGACTTAATGTAATACATGGTTTTTAATATTACTGAAATTATATTCAGTTTTTATAAGTCGCTCGTATAACGAGTAACACTACAGTCTCGCATAATATTTAATTACATTTTAATTGTATAAGAGAACTTAATAGGAACAGTTATGTAGTTTTACCGCAGTATTGATATCTGTTGTTTTTTAAATTATATAATTATCATAGGTGAAGATTACACGCTTAAGGGAAAATACTAGATTTAGTGTAAAAAGAAATAGGTAGCATAAATGGAACATATAAAAGTACTTATTATATATACGAATGTCCAATAGCATTGGCAATACTGTACCGTGTCGTTACTTATAGTTTTGTAAAAGCATTTATTGTGTTATGTCTTAAAAATCTGTTCTCTCTCTTTTTCTCTTTCTGCATAAGCATATATCTCAAAGATTGTGCCACGTTAAGAATGCTGTTCATATATGCTTTTCAATTTGCGTTCTCTCGTTAAGTTCTGAACACATTTCGAATAAAATATTTGTCGATTACGTTTCAAAGTTCTGAAGATTGTAAATATATATCTATTTTATTATCTCGCGTAGAAAAATGTCTAAAATCTGTCTGGACCTTCAGTAGATTGATTTTCTCCAATTAATATGAGACTGTAAGTAAATACGTTTTATTCTATTCAAAGATGAATCAATCGTTTATTCATTGACTCATCTTCCTCGCATAATACGCCAATTACCGTTCTTTTTTTATTCTTTGCTGTGTACATCGTAACTTACGAATTTCACGGTAAACGTGTGCGTCAATAAAGGGCAGAATGCATCAGCAGACGTTCTTATATAACGTTGATCAAGCCATATGAGTTCTCTCCAGATTCCTTTTTTTCTGTTGCATAATATGTATTTTGTAAAATGTATAAAAGAAGAAATACCGAATCGTCGTACTGAAAAATTTTTAATAATTGTGCACTCCAATGATTCCTAGCGTTCTCGCATAATCGTAATGAAATATTTCACTGTCTAGGTGATAAAGCACAATTTTTATTCGATAGTCAGAAATATAATTTGCATAATTCAGCACTCCTTCTACAGGTGCAATTATATTAAGATAAGTTTTTTCCTTCTTTTGTTCGGTCAGTCGTATGTTTGACGAGTAAGAAAATTATTTCGTTCTTAACTGCATGCCGAGTATCGCAAAATGTACTTCACTAATGTTATTTATATTTCTAAACTTATCGAGCGAAATCCAATGAAGAATCTTATCTTATCCTTTAATTTTGTACATAAATAGTATCGCGAGCCGAGTTCAAAGTGTATTGTAATCAGACATTACAATGCAACGAACGAATACATTTAATATTTAGCTGCGTAACGGGACGTTATACTTAGCATAAAAAGTGTGTTTCAATACTACCCGGTCACTGCATTTTTATCTTTTTTTCTAAGCAATCGGAAGTACATCCGTATTATTTATTTCGATGCATAATAATAATGCGTGAACAAGTACAAAACGTTGGCATACTGTCCGTCGTGATTAAACATTTCTAAGGAGATATATGGAAACAGTATAGTTACGATGTCGTCAATGTTCATCGTTTCTCGTGAACAGTCGTAATACGAAAGAATTTGTGAGACCCACTAATTTGCAAAATGTAAACGATATTTCAGAAATGGAAATCTACTAAGCTTATTGTCACTTGTATTAATCAGAACTTTTCGTGTGACTGTCGAATGGTATCTAGAATTGATTATGCAGCTTTTACGTGTAACAATATTTTTTCGTTTGCGCGTAAGCGCTCTTTGCCGTTGTTCGTCTTATATTTTTGTCTTTTTATCATTTTCTGTTTCTTAATTATTGAACAGACAAAATTTCAACCGTACCTATGATATCCTCGGAGAAGAAATCACTGTGCCTATAAATAAAGCTGCATTACAGTATCTAGATCTGTGATTTTTAGAACCATACGTGCATTATATTATGTCCTTTGAGTGTACACAGATGTCTGTTATTACGAACGATACTCGTACACTTGTTAAACTGTAAGTTATGTCAGAGTAATTTTCGATATATTAATAGTATTTGCATTCACAGTAAATTTATATTAATGAAAGTATTGTACATTATGTATCATTGGAATATACGAATAAAATTTCATAGCAAGTACTAATTACCTAACACGAGCGAATCGAAAATAAATAGAACTTCACGAAGATCATTTTGATCCTTTTCTTTTTGTTGTATTAACGAACACGAATAGAATTTTATTTCTCTTAAGGCCAACAAAATTAATACTTAACGTCAGTTTTCGTGCCCAGTCAATTTGCATCTTAATGTGGTTTCATCGAGCATTCGAGTTTATAGTAGATAATTATTTTATAGACGATAACATAGATTGCATCAAAAACACGTTCACGATTATTGTTTTCAGGCTGTTCTCGTTTCATCGTAGGAGAGACTGCGAACGTACAAGGGAAAGATATTTGAAGATTTTATGTTCCGAACGGTCGCATAATTCTAACAATTTATTTCCTAATCGTATTTTCGATCAACGATAACACCATTAGAGAAGTAAGAAACATATTTTTAAACGGAGAGCTCGTTAGGCCTGGATATATTGATGATTTAGAGAGTTTATACACGTTTGAAAATGTATTTCTCAACTAATACCGGAAGTATTGAAAACTTTAGACGTTTTATTCTTATATTCGTTAATATTAATTCTAGTCTTACTCGTCGTTGATACGAAAACCAAACAATCGCTATATCAATAATCGTACGAGTACGAGGAATATATTATATGTTATAAATCATTGTTGAACGAGTATTTGTATATAGAAATTATATATTAAATCGACGAGTATATTCTTGGATACCGAATTAAATTCTATTGGACGAGATCGATTTACTTACCGAAGGACGTTCTTACCGCGATCAGAATCCACGGCACCTGTAAACTCGAGGATCAGTGACATACGTGCTGTCTAAATTATTCACTNATATACGTTCACCCAGCGTACACGCCGGTCACCGGTACATTTTATCGTTAGTTTGCGATCAATTACGTTAATGAATATGAATAGAAATCTCCGTTTACAGGAACACCACGAGGAGCGATTTCAAGTTCTACGCCGATCGTCTGGTGAGTCTTGTTTTTTTTATTCAATTATACCGTCTCTGACGCGGTGTCATGAGTTTTCTAAGGAATTTTCGTCACCTCGAAACTCTCGCGGTTTCTAAAGCACACGTTTACGGTGAGCACACGGTGACCAGAACATATGTTAAACGAATATTGAGAACTTGGTATTATTCATAAATCGTTTTCTTTCCAAAGTCCCATATCGGTCATTATTTTTTCCTGTTCTTCCCTGCTAGACCTCTTTTTCAGAATTGAAAATCCCCTTTTTTGTAGATAAGGCTAGTGATAGAGGAGAGTTTGAATCAATTGCCTTTTTCTAAATGTGTAATAACTACACCGACCGGTTGCACATACAATGGTTTGAAATACCAGAAGGGAAATTGTGGCGTGTCCATAGTGAGAAGTGGAGAGGCCATGGAACAGGTAGGATTTCGTATTTTCCTTTCGAACGTACAATCGTATCAATTCTTCGTGTCGATGTCTCTAGGGTTTGAGAGACTGTTGTCGTAGTATAAGAATTGGGAAAATATTGGTCGAAAGCAATGCCGATACCCATGAGGCCAAAGTAGTTTATGCCAAATTTCCAGACGATATATCAGAGAGAAAAGTCTTGTTGATGTATCCTATAATGAGTGAGTATCAGTTTCGACGAGTGCATTACTGTATGCTTTGACATCGTAAACTTGACGGTGCGTTTAAACGAAAGGTACTGGGAATACTGTGATAAAGGCGATTGCCGTCTTGAAAGAACACAACGTACTCGAAGAGAATATCATTTTGTCAAATTTATTTTGTACGCCGATCGCAGCCAAAACTCTGGTCACTGCCTTCCCGAAGGTACGTATGCTCCTCTGCACGATTTAAATGTAAATGCGATGGTAACTCGTTCGCTATTACGAGACTTACTTATAGACGACTTTGACGTAGAAGTGGTCTCGAATTATGCATTAGCAAATTATTTTTTATTACCTATTATTGTGACTTTTGATTGAAAATTTTACTCAGAGATCGCCAAAGCGTTTGAGTTTGCAATGAAATTGCATTTCGTTTTACAGATGAAGATTTTGACGTCAGAGATTCATAGCATTGCTCCAAATCATTTCGGACAGAAATACTTTGGTACGGATTAAATTTTCTTAGCTTATTATATCGTAAGCTAATACTTAAAATAGTTTTACGAACGAATAGAAAATCAGTCACGGAAGGTGACACGTTTATTAAGCATAATATAAAGCATAATACAATTGATCATAAGAAAATGAAAGAGCGACGTCCTGTTTATAGTATTGCCAATGCTAATTTTTGTAAGTTATCGTCTGACCTAGTGTACGCAATCGTGACTTAAACATTGTGATTAGTTACATAACTCAACCATCCATTGCCATCTTCTGTCACACATAGAATTCATCATAGCGAACAAAGAAATGTTCTGTTTTCAAATATTATTTTTCATGGATATCGAGTACTCGTACATATATCGAATATGTAAGAATTCACTGAATACGACTTAATGTAATACATGGTTTTTAATATTACTGAAATTATATTCAGTTTTTATAAGTCGCTCGTATAACGAGTAACACTACAGTCTCGCATAATATTTAATTACATTTTAATTGTATAAGAGAACTTAATAGGAACAGTTATGTAGTTTTACCGCAGTATTGATATCTGTTGTTTTTTAAATTATATAATTATCATAGGTGAAGATTACACGCTTAAGGGAAAATACTAGATTTAGTGTAAAAAGAAATAGGTAGCATAAATGGAACATATAAAAGTACTTATTATATATACGAATGTCCAATAGCATTGGCAATACTGTACCGTGTCGTTACTTATAGTTTTGTAAAAGCATTTATTGTGTTATGTCTTAAAAATCTGTTCTCTCTCTTTTTCTCTTTCTGCATAAGCATATATCTCAAAGATTGTGCCACGTTAAGAATGCTGTTCATATATGCTTTTCAATTTGCGTTCTCTCGTTAAGTTCTGAACACATTTCGAATAAAATATTTGTCGATTACGTTTCAAAGTTCTGAAGATTGTAAATATATATCTATTTTATTATCTCGCGTAGAAAAATGTCTAAAATCTGTCTGGACCTTCAGTAGATTGATTTTCTCCAATTAATATGAGACTGTAAGTAAATACGTTTTATTCTATTCAAAGATGAATCAATCGTTTATTCATTGACTCATCTTCCTCGCATAATACGCCAATTACCGTTCTTTTTTTATTCTTTGCTGTGTACATCGTAACTTACGAATTTCACGGTAAACGTGTGCGTCAATAAAGGGCAGAATGCATCAGCAGACGTTCTTATATAACGTTGATCAAGCCATATGAGTTCTCTCCAGATTCCTTTTTTTCTGTTGCATAATATGTATTTTGTAAAATGTATAAAAGAAGAAATACCGAATCGTCGTACTGAAAAATTTTTAATAATTGTGCACTCCAATGATTCCTAGCGTTCTCGCATAATCGTAATGAAATATTTCACTGTCTAGGTGATAAAGCACAATTTTTATTCGATAGTCAGAAATATAATTTGCATAATTCAGCACTCCTTCTACAGGTGCAATTATATTAAGATAAGTTTTTTCCTTCTTTTGTTCGGTCAGTCGTATGTTTGACGAGTAAGAAAATTATTTCGTTCTTAACTGCATGCCGAGTATCGCAAAATGTACTTCACTAATGTTATTTATATTTCTAAACTTATCGAGCGAAATCCAATGAAGAATCTTATCTTATCCTTTAATTTTGTACATAAATAGTATCGCGAGCCGAGTTCAAAGTGTATTGTAATCAGACATTACAATGCAACGAACGAATACATTTAATATTTAGCTGCGTAACGGGACGTTATACTTAGCATAAAAAGTGTGTTTCAATACTACCCGGTCACTGCATTTTTATCTTTTTTTCTAAGCAATCGGAAGTACATCCGTATTATTTATTTCGATGCATAATAATAATGTGTGAACAAGTACAAAACGTTGGCATA
This sequence comes from Ceratina japonica, assembly GCA_019453355.1. Classification (NCBI taxonomy): domain Eukaryota; kingdom Metazoa; phylum Arthropoda; class Insecta; order Hymenoptera; family Apidae; genus Ceratina; species Ceratina japonica. The sequence continues at coordinate 97,946 of SMSR01015836.1, read as the reverse complement.
CTGTCCGTCGTGATTAAACATTTCTAAGGAGATATATGGAAACAGTATAGTTACGATGTCGTCAATGTTCATCGTTTCTCGTGAACAGTCGTAATACGAAAGAATTTGTGAGACCCACTAATTTGCAAAATGTAAACGATATTTCAGAAATGGAAATCTACTAAGCTTATTGTCACTTGTATTAATCAGAACTTTTCGTGTGACTGTCGAATGGTATCTAGAATTGATTATGCAGCTTTTACGTGTAACAATATTTTTTCGTTTGCGCGTAAGCGCTCTTTGCCGTTGTTCGTCTTATATTTTTGTCTTTTTATCATTTTCTGTTTCTTAATTATTGAACAGACAAAATTTCAACCGTACCTATGATATCCTCGGAGAAGAAATCACTGTGCCTATAAATAAAGCTGCATTACAGTATCTAGATCTGTGATTTTTAGAACCATACGTGCATTATATTATGTCCTTTGAGTGTACACAGATGTCTGTTATTACGAACGATACTCGTACACTTGTTAAACTGTAAGTTATGTCAGAGTAATTTTCGATATATTAATAGTATTTGCATTCACAGTAAATTTATATTAATGAAAGTATTGTACATTATGTATCATTGGAATATACGAATAAAATTTCATAGCAAGTACTAATTACCTAACACGAGCGAATCGAAAATAAATAGAACTTCACGAAGATCATTTTGATCCTTTTCTTTTTGTTGTATTAACGAACACGAATAGAATTTTATTTCTCTTAAGGCCAACAAAATTAATACTTAACGTCAGTTTTCGTGCCCAGTCAATTTGCATCTTAATGTGGTTTCATCGAGCATTCGAGTTTATAGTAGATAATTATTTTATAGACGATAACATAGATTGCATCAAAAACACGTTCACGATTATTGTTTTCAGGCTGTTCTCGTTTCATCGTAGGAGAGACTGCGAACGTACAAGGGAAAGATATTTGAAGATTTTATGTTCCGAACGGTCGCATAATTCTAACAATTTATTTCCTAATCGTATTTTCGATCAACGATAACACCATTAGAGAAGTAAGAAACATATTTTTAAACGGAGAGCTCGTTAGGCCTGGATATATTGATGATTTAGAGAGTTTATACACGTTTGAAAATGTATTTCTCAACTAATACCGGAAGTATTGAAAACTTTAGACGTTTTATTCTTATATTCGTTAATATTAATTCTAGTCTTACTCGTCGTTGATACGAAAACCAAACAATCGCTATATCAATAATCGTACGAGTACGAGGAATATATTATATGTTATAAATCATTGTTGAACGAGTATTTGTATATAGAAATTATATATTAAATCGACGAGTATATTCTTGGATACCGAATTAAATTCTATTGGACGAGATCGATTTACTTACCGAAGGACGTTCTTACCGCGATCAGAATCCACGGCACCTGTAAACTCGAGGATCAGTGACATACGTGCTGTCTAAATTATTCACTATGTTTTACAGATAATACGTCTACGCTTAAAAAGAATTGTATGTACAGAATCATTTAGGCAGATCCTTAAACTTGTGTCATGATATTTATTAGTAAATTTTTATATGCGTGTAACAGTGATCGGCATGATTCATATATATATATATATATATATCATGTATATAATGAATATTGTTCTCGTAAATATAATATTTCGAATATATAATGTTAAAATTTATTAACTCGTGTGATGCTCGTATCCAACACCTATTACTCACGAATATACCGTTCTTTAATAAGAACGAGGTGGATGTACAGTTCGATCCTCGGACCAGTCGACTCAAAGGTGCAGCGACTGCGAAACTTCGACCCGTCGATCACATTTTCACTAACGGAGAACGAACCCAAAGCCGACGTGTGCGTATTGAAAATTGAAAGAGCGACGCTGCCTTTGAATTCACTGGCAAAGGAACGATCCTGTATTGTATCAATTCTTATGCGTGCCGTTTAAAGCTCTTTTTATTTCTATCCTCCTAGTCCGACTTCTAACGATTGCAAGTATTTTTCTAATCAAAAGCCACGGTACGACGGGTGTATTAAAATTAGTCAGGCTTATCGTCTCGTGCATAACTATAGCGTTATGAACTTCTAATAGTTCATTTTCCTCGGGCTCGTAACAAAACAACGTGGTTCACAACACTTGCGTAAAGCTCGAATTTGTTCGTGATTGATACCCGTCTATTATTTGGTCGGTAAGTGAGTATACTCGTTAAAGTAGCTGTGTCAAGCTGTTCGAACGGTCGCATAATAAGATATTTACGATATGAATTTCTTTTTGCTCTAAATAGAAACAATAGGCCTTCGATGAAAGGGTTTCAGAATTCTTTGTATTTTTCTAAAGTTTATCCTGTAAGTAAATGTTTTCAGCATGAGAAATGTAAATCGGCTATCGCTAACGTTACTCTATCCTTAGTCCTTCGTCCGGGAATTATCTGCGTATGAATTGGTTTATAAATATAAGAAATTAATCCGCAATTTCGTCTAACGTACCACGCGGAGCTGATAAATCTGTCCTAAATTAATCTTAACTCTGTTGGAAGTGATATCGACAAATTATTTTAGGACGTGCCCGACTATAAAACGTCGTTANACGTTTGAAAATGTATTTCTCAACTAATACCGGAAGTATTGAAAACTTTAAACGTTTTATTCTTATATTCGTTAATATTAATTCTAGTCTTACTCGTCGATACGAAAACCAAACAATCGCTATATCAATAATCGTACAAGTACGAGGAATATATTATATGTTATAAATCATTGTTGAACGAGTATTTGTATATAGAAATTATATATTAAATCGACGAGTATATTCTTGGATACCGAATTAAATTCTATTGGACGAGATCGATTTACTTACCGAAGGACGTCCCTACCGCGATCAGAATCCACGGCACCTGTAAACTCGAGGATCAGTGACATACGTGCTGTCTAAATTATTCACTATGTTTTACAGATAATACGTCTACGCTTAAAAAGAATTGTATGTACAGAATCATTTAGGCAGATCCTTAAACTTGTGTCATGATATTTATTAGTAAATTTTTATATGCGTGTAACAGTGATCGGCATGATATATATATATATATATATCATGTATATAATGAATATTGTTCTCGTAAATATAATATTTCGAATATATAATGTTAAAATTTATTAACTCGTGTGATGCTCGTATCCAACACCTATTACTCACGAATATACCGTTCTTTAATAAGAACGAGGTGGATGTACAGTTCGATCCTCGGACCAGTCGACTCAAAGGTGCAGCGACTGCGAAACTTCGACCCGTCGATCACATTTTCACTAACGGAGAACGAACCCAAAGCCGACGTGTGCGTATTGAAAATTGAAAGAGCGACGCTGCCTTTGAATTCACTGGCAAAGGAACGATCCTGTATTGTATCAATTCTTATGCGTGCCGTTTAAAGCTCTTTTTATTTCTATCCTCCTAGTCCGACTTCTAACGATTGCAAGTATTTTTCTAATCAAAAGCCACGGTACGACGGGTGTATTAAAATTAGTCAGGCTTATCGTCTCGTGCATAACTATAGCGTTATGAACTTCTAATAGTTCATTTTCCTCGGGCTCGTAACAAAACAACGTGGTTCACAACACTTGCGTAAAGCTCGAATTTGTTCGTGATTGATACCCGTCTATTATTTGATCGGTAAGTGAGTATACTCGTTAAAGTAGCTGTGTCAAGCTGTTCAAACGGTCGCATAATAAGATATTTACGATATGAATTTCTTTTTGCTCTAAATAGAAACAATAGGCCTTCGATGAAAGGGTTTCAGAATTCTTTGTATTTTTCTAAAGTTTATCCTGTAAGTAAATGTTTTCAGCATGAGAAATGTAAATCGGCTATCGCTAACGTTACTCTATCCTTAGTCCTTCGTCCGGGAATTATCTGCGTATGAATTGGTTTATAAATATAAGAAATTAATCCGCAATTTCGTCGAACGTACCACGCGGAGCTGATAAATCTGTCCTAAATTAATCCTAACTCTGTTGGAAGTGATATCGACAATTATTTTAGGACGCGCCCGACTATAAAACGTCGTTGCGATATCGATACCTAGTCTAACTAAAATTTTGTCACGTCTTTTGTAAGAATTGCATTTCATGCAAAACTGAGTGTTGTACTGTCCGAACTTATATATATATATATATACACAATTGCACGACGAGAAACTATGCTCTTAAAAATCTTGTATAAAAACAAGCGCTGACTCGAGTCGATATCTTTTGTCAGAAATTTCTAAAAATGGAAGTCATTCCTCAGTAAAAATGGAAAACATTTGGACGAGAATACAAATTAACCGCCGGATCAGGGTACGACTATAAAATTGATCGTAATCGTTTTAGAGAGTAGCGGGACGAGAAAGTGTATATTCTCAATACTGAAAAATTTATTACCCCTAGCGCGTCGTTAGAGCTCTGTTTAAGAATTAAAAATACAGTATAAACAATGTAAAACGTTGACATAAGAAATTAAAAAATTTGTATCGTCTACTGATAACGGGGAAGAGGCGAGAATTAATTATCGTCTATAGACAGACCTATCGATAAAATTTGATGGTGAAAATATGCTCAATCGCAAAATATAAAACGTTCCTATAAAATTACGGCTTATACTTCATTTATACTGTTCGTTCGATAGAATCTCTGCGAGGCAGAAACGTTATCTTGGCAGTACCTTCACTCAGCCTTAGAAGTAGGATAAATATAGCTTTTATAAAATACCCTTGTCAATGGAAAATCGAGGGGAAAAGAAAATATAAAATGTCCCACTGTCATATGGGCTTACTTCGTACCTATTCTTCTTTCTCTTGGTCACCGGATTTTTCTTCGTTCTTTTCGACGTTCTCTTCTACGGTATTTTCTACTGTTTCATCTTCGATTTTTGTTCCACCATCATTTTCTATAGATTCTTTAGGTTCGTCCGACTGTGCATTCTCGCTTGGCAAAGACGTCCTGTCTTCAACACTGGAACGATCAAAGGAACGAATTAGCTATGGGTCGGTCGATCATACGGGAAGTTAAAAGACACTTTTGGTTCACATATATTCACAGGTATCGGGTATAGACGTCGTCTAATTTAAATGATTAATTACAGAATTATGCAATCGAGGTGCTCACCTTTCGGGCTGCACTACGGCTGCATCTTTGTCTGTGGAAGGCTAAAATAAACATGTAGTAGTTAGTGTGGACGGAGTACAAATTTAGTACCAAGGACAAAACACCGGTATATAAACATAGGTGATCGTAAAGATGATCAGAGACCAAATCGAATATGTTAAAAGAACTTCGTACATAAAAATCACGTGTGGGTACATTTAACAGATTTTCCTTGAACAGAATTGAATTATCCACGACGATTACCTCTCTACTCGTGGTATTTCCATTTTCTTGGATTTCTTTACTCTTATTCGAATCAGCTCCTGCTGCCGGCGCCACTTTTAAAAATTCTTCCAATTCGTCTACTTCATTTGCCAAATCGAAATCTTCGTAATCCTTCGGGACAATTTATTTATAAATATTTATAGGATCGAGCTTCACACGCTTCTGAATCTAGAGTCTCGCATAAAATACAAATATTTCATGAACTCTTATAATTACCCCGCAATATTCGTCCTCGTTAAATATTTGTGGAGGTAACGGATATTTACTATCTTCTTCTCTCGCGATACTGTTAGCTTGCATAAACTCTTTTTCCATTTCCTTCCCAGGCTCCGTTATATCAATCGTTTCGTATTGTACATTTTTGCTATCCAATATCATCAACACCCGCTGTTGCCTCTTTTTCACCTAGATTCAAACGAACACAGTCAAACCATGCGTACTTTAATTAAATCGAAAGGTCGCGAGCAGATTCGAAAGTGTGACGGAGTTTCGACTCATTTCACGGTCTGGTGCAACGCGGATCGAAGCATCGATTCGTTCAAAATACAGGCTGTTGAGATTCTTATCAGCACCTGACTAAGAAGCTAGATATCAAAGGTGATGAAACGATCTATATGCGTCTCCGATTTGACATCGACCGAGATCGATGGAAAAACTGAGGCCAATGGCACTGAATAATGTTACGAGAAAAAAACATAAACACTGATCAGAAAGTTCGATTACCCAGGACTCCTGGCCTCTATTTTCCACGGACACTTTCTCGACTGCATTCCACGATCCTCGAGAACGTTTTCTCTGTTACAATCATACATTCGCACGTTCGAATAAGTCAGAATCAGTCTGCTATCCACTGTATGTACACGTTTCTGTCTCTAACTGCATTCAACCAGAAGGAAAATCTCGGCGACGCGTATGCAATTGCGTGTCAGGTTTTCTCGACTCTAACGCCGGTTGCTAATCAGCCAGGCGCGTCGACCGTGACGTTTAGCAATGTAACCCGATACAACGTTAGACGTGAAATATTGTAAGGATCCAGGTGCCCGGTAAATCTGGCATTCTCCTCTTCGCACACACGTATACATGCAAACGGACACGGTGTCAGATTCGTGCACACACAGGCATTCCCTCTTTCTCTCTCTCTCTCTCTCTCTCTTTCACCGAACAAAATATATCTTTATATATTCTCGTTGATCAGGTCGAATCTCGGGGTTGACTTTTTCGCACTCACTTCCTTGTTACCGCTGATGCCTGATATGTAGATCTTGACGACCATCGTTAACCGGCGATTCTCCTCACCTCACCAGTCGACACTCACGCGCTTCTCTCTTCGACTTAATGCCACGACCAGCGGGTAACGCGGAGTGATAAGCGATCGGTGAATCACTATAGCCTATTAGTCGCGGGAATCGGCGGCGGTGAGCAACACTGATTTAAGCACACGCGAGCCTGCCTGGGTGATCCACCAGCGATCCACTGGCTACGTCATTTCAGGCCGGTTTTCGAGCGTTTTCATGCGCGCTTCCACCGCGACTATCCTTTTATCCTGAGGCCACGATTCCGGTTGCTCGCGTGCGACCTCGTCGGAATATAACGGTCCGACTATCGAGGTCAACCTGCACGCTTGCCTGTCCGTGAAAATTATTTAATCAACGGAAATTTGCAGAGGTTCCATTAGTGTTTACGAGCAATGTCGAGTAAGTTTAAAGCAAACGGGAGTATCAATTAGATTTTAATCCTGTAAGAAAATAATAATAGTTGTAACGTGGGTGTGTTTTATTATATAGAATGCATAAGGAAGAACGGGCGATTTTATTTTCTGTGATTTAAATTCGCGGCGCTTTTCCACTGAATGCGCCTTTACTTCGTAGACTTCCGGTGTTTGTCGCGTAGCAAAGAGCTGACTTCAGTGCCATTTCTCTTTTCCGGTTTTCGTGAGACGTACCGTATATTTGTACAAAATGGTAAGTATTATTATTTAATAATATCTCGTGAATCTTGTTAAAATTTCGGTGAAATTGTTTATACTGTGATTCGGAGAAAAGTGTTTTAACGTCGATCGTGCTTATTTATTTAATTAACAACGTGTGAAAATAAAGTGACTGACTATATGTTTACATTGTTCCACTATGTGATTTTTTTTAATAGTTGCAAACAATTTAAGACAAATAATAATTGAAAATTCTAGTTTCTTAATCTCAAAGAAACAGAGATAATACGTTTTATTCTTCAATGATAAATTCGTTCGAAATTGTTTCGTGTGTTATGATTTAACCTGTGTGTCGCGTACACGTTACGGTCGTTTTCGTTAGGATCGCCGAAAAAGTTAAATTGGAATCGATACGTGAAACTGATTTCTAAAATACGCTTTCTTCGATTTTGTAGGCGAAACGCACGAAGAAGGTAGGAATCACCGGTAAATATGGTACCCGATATGGTGCCTCCCTTAGGAAGATGGTTAAGAAGATGGAAATCACCCAACACAGTAAATACACGTGTACATTCTGTGGCAAGGTAAGATCTCAGTCACACTAATTACCATTAGTGACATAATCATTGTTCGTAGCTAAGTTTTGCTTTTGTCGCAACAGGATGCTATGAAGAGAAGCGTCGTTGGAATCTGGTCCTGTAAACGCTGTAAGAGGACTGTCGCAGGAGGTGCCTGGGTATATTCGACAACGGCAGCTGCCTCTGTCAGATCTGCAGTCAGGAGGTTGAGAGAAGTTAAAGAACAGTAAATAAATAGAATGAATGTTTCTTAAAAATATATTGTCTCTTTTATTATACTCCTCAATTAATTCCTTCGATAAAGGAGTGATATTAAAACAAAACTGAGTCTTCTGTTGGTTTAATAGATTTGCAACGATGTATGATACATTAACTTGCTTCTAATAATATTTGATGGTTTAGAATTCTCGTGTGATTATTGAAATTACATTGGAGGCACATCGAACCTAGGTATCTACGTTCCCATCGTTTAAACTTTGCAGATATATATATTCTTATAGTATTTGTAACTTTCGATTTATTTGATAAAAATTTCGTTTTATAGAACATGAATATACAACGTGAACATTATCTCGGCTAAATTAGCTAACTAATTTTTAAAAAAGTATGGAATTTCTTTAATTAAGTAACTAATCACGGAGACTATTTAAACTTAATGGAACGTATGCGTAGATTATTTTATTGTCTTTAAAGGTATGCTCATTTCAATGCTTCTCTTTATTATTAATAATGGAAAAAGTAGTCTTTCGTTTTGTTTAAACAATATTTGTATACGCGATACATAAATTTATACGTAAATTTGAAGAGGGGATTACAAAATTTGTTTTTAATCAAGCTTTCATCAAGATTCTCGCACCAATAAGTAATCTTCAAATGCAACTCTTATAATTACTTTCATTAATCGTGTAATTTTTATAAATAATCCTAAACGTTAAGCCTAAAATGAATCAAAGTACAAATAATAAAATAATACACACAAATCCACGTTATAATTTATATAAAACTATGTTGAACCGTGGAAACCACTATTGAATTTATTAATTTTTCGCGAATTCATCTAAATTTCATTAGTGGCTAACAAATTATCTACAAGTTCTGCTAATATGTCTCTTAATCGAAATAATATATATATATAAAAATTAAATTCTGTACAAAAATAAATACTATCGTCTTGCGCGATGAATTAAATATACGATTAAGCCTTTAAATAATAAAGATTTGTTGCACCATCACCATTCTTTCGCGTAACGTAAGATTTGAGTATATTTATCAACGTTAAAGTTCTCCTAAATTGAAATTTTTTTTCAGTATATATTTTAAATATTATAAATGTACGATTCACGACGTCTCTTCTTCTTTTAAGATTACAGAATTAGTTCGTTTCGCTCATAACTTTTACGTCGATCAGGGTGAACATTTTTTTTCGGAAACCGATTCCTTTTCNTACGATTCACGACGTCTCTTCTTCTTTTAAGATTACAGAATTAGTTCGTTTCGCTCATAACTTTTACATCGATCAGGGTGAACATTTTTTTTCGGAAACGATTCCTTTTAGTTTTGTCGATCGTGTTCGTCGCGGGGTAGGAAAAATGTTTAATTCATAGTAATGCAAGGGAAGGGCGCCAGAATCTAATAACAACATTTTTACATTAGTTACAAGAAGTCGCCTGTTTCCATCGCTTCTTACGCGAGACGAGAATATTGCACTTGACATTTTTCATGTTTCTAGTTGACGTAGAAGGTGNGTAATGCAAGGGAAGGGCGCCAGAATCTAATAACAACATTTTTACATTAGCCTGTTTCCATCGCTTCTTACGCGAGACGAGAATATTGCACTTGACATTTTTCATGTTTCTAGTTGACGTAGAAGGTAAAATGAAAGTCTACAGAATAATCGTAACTATGTAAGGTATTTGGGAGTATCATAAAAATATCTAGACTTTTTCTTTCCTTTCTTTTTAAGAAAATACGGAAGACGTTCTGTCTCGAATTTAAGAAAGTATTAAAAAAGTATATATAACAGTACAGTAGAATAACAGTCGATAGTGTTTTTCATAGTTTTAAACGATACCTCGTTAATCTCATATCGCTATGGCGAATTCAGGTATAAGTACGTCGTCCGTCCTCTTCGAACGAACAAATCAAAGGGAGTAACGACTAAATTAATATACGAACGAGATGCAACAAGGAACTGTTAGAAATATCAGTATAAAAAGATTCAGTGCTCTTCCCTAATCGCTAGAAAAGTTCTACGTTACAAGTCCTAGATCGTAATCGGTACTGTTACAATAAATGTCACTCGCATATCGAACAGGCATTCGCTCTCTCACTTTAGGTAGCATGCGATCGTCATCCGCGTCGGCCAAACGTATCCGTATGTTTAAGCGCACTGATATATCCACCAGTCATCCGGCATTGCACTCATCCCATATTTATCAAATATGTCTCTCTTCTTTCGTATCAACAATTATTTATTTATAACAGTGTGTGTGGTCTTGATATGCTTTCCTCTCTACTGTTTATTAGAAATAAAAGACTGAACATTCACGTGCGTGTCCTTTCGTATATGTATCACTTGTGTACATTCACGCGCGCAAACTGGCTTCTCGTTCCTCTCAACGCACTCGTGCATCGTCGGTGAAGGCATACCATGAAAAATGGCAGTAAATAGATATATACGTACTGCGAGTAACAGCAAATAAATCCTATGAAACTAAAAAGCTGAATTCTTTTTGACCTTTCAGTTTCGTCAATTTTTTTATCTCCTTCACGATCACTGCGTATCGAGCCAACGTTCACTGATTCGACGGGACGTGGACAGCTCTTACACGCACGGCATCGACTCGTCTTTATGCGTGCGACGGAAGTCTATTAATCGTTCAGTGTACCGTTAAACAGATCAACAAGTATTATGTGTGGAGGTTGCTCCTCGTATTAGCTGGCTTGCCATTTGAATGTGCTACGCATGATCCATTTCTGGCCGATGTTGTGGGGATCGCAGGTCGCCAGCACCGGTTGCATCGCGTCGTTCGAACGAGGCTTCGACAAGCAGTGCCCCGTATTGGAACGCTTGATCATCTTCGACTGAAAAATAGTTTCACTCGTGAAATATAATATTACGACGATCGTTTTCGAGCACGTTTTCTTAATAATTGTTTAATTTTGTCGTACCTCTTCGTTGTAAACCCACGCTTGATTCCCACCCATACCGTGACATCTCACCAGCTTGACAGGACCTTGGGGACTAGCTGCGTCAAGGCACATATCGTCGGACATTATTTGCTGTCGTTTAGTGTAAGCAAACACCTGTTCGACAGAGGAAACTTCGATTTCAAAATCTGTTCGTATTTAATCGAAAATGATTTCGTTAAGAGGTAATCACCTGGTTGCCACCCAATCTGTGGCAGTAAGTAATTCCAACATTTTCGTTCGTTCTCCTGCCCATAGTATCCAAACAAGTCTGCGTCTCAGCGTTCTGTATATCGCCCAAATAGTAGTAGTCTAACGGCATCGGGGATTCCGGATAGATGTTCTCCAGGTACCATCTAAAGTTCTTGCATTTGAGACGCTCCCTCAATTTGATTCTTTCGGAGACGTCGCCGACGGCTACGTTCCGAGCTCCTATAAACGAGACGATCGGTCAAACGTTTATCGTTTCGTCGTTTGCAGTCGACGCGGTGGTATGCTTGCACGTATGAACATTCGCTGAAAGAAGGGTGCACGTGTAAAAAGTATGTGCCAAAATAAAGACGTTGCCATGTACGGTGTACCGATGCTCGCAATGCTTGCGCTTCGAACGTGCTATTATTGTATACAATACAGCGACTCTCCTCGAGTCCTCGAGCGTTAGAAAAGGAAAGTTTGTATCCTGCTCGGAACAGGGTGCGAAGAAACTTTAAATTGAACCGTGTAACTTTTACTCGGTGTTTCCATTTTATGCTACGACCCTCTTTCCCGACGACTATTAACAAATACAACGTGTCCTTTGTACGAAAAGTGGACGAAAAGAAAAGGAACTTTTCCATTAGCTTCCTGGTAATATTAACGGGTATCTGATATACATATGCGTACGTGCTTTACTTCGAGCCAACGGTCAGATGCAATTTAATTAGAAGCCACTGATCACCCGACGACAAAACACATGCGAGGCGAACGAAAAATAACGGTGAGAAAGTTTCGCCCGGTGATGGGCAACGGACGAAACGTTGTTAGTTTGCGGACAGAGAGGAGGACAGATCCAGGCTCGTGTCGACCATCACCGATTCGGATTTGAAAGAAATCAGCGTAGACAGAATTGCGGGGGTTTCTAAGGTCTAAGTTCACTTTCCAGAGATTCTGGGTGTTAGTGCTACCTGGATTAATGTTGTAATAGAAGTACTTCCATTGGTCCAACCAGACCTCAGCGAGTCGCGCATTGTTGTGGTTCACGATCTTGCTGGTACCACCGGGGAACGTATACGGTGTTGACTTACGGAATACATGACCGACGTGCGAGCACGTCGCGATCTCCAACGTCCCACCACACATCCATATCTAACCAACTCAGTTTTGTTAGTATGTTAGCAATTACAGAAAAAAACAGCAACAATAATAATCGATAGTTAAACGAAAAAAAAAACACAACAAAAGGATCTAATGTTCGGGATAGACTCGCTCGTTCTCCACTCCGGTACCTATAACGTGTACATCGTTTATGAGAATGTCGGTCAATAAGGAAGCAAGCAAACTCGTTTTGTTAGTCGGCTGGATGGATGAGTGGTTAAGACTTCGTTGAAATGCAAAGAAACAATTATTCCTGCAAATTAAATTTCGTACGGCCAACGAAAAGACATCAGAACTTGGCGCACGCAGAAACCATACTCGCACACGTCGGGAGAATACACGGTGATCTTTTAAACACACGTGTTAATAAACTTTTATGCAATGAACAAATATAACATTGTTAATGGTACGCTGACAAACACACTTACGAATAATTTTACAGATAATAATTGGCTACGTTACGTGTTAATATCTTTCAACGTCTAAAGCATTAGGAGCTGTAGAAATAGTTACAAAACTTTTTTCTAAATTAGATATACATCTTCGGAATTTTTTTCACATCGTTTGTATCAGATACCCGTCAAGTACGCGTATATGCCAACGATTTTACTTTGCGATCAATTTGCACCTTCTAACGTGCTCCACATCGAAGATCGCTAAATGCTGTACGAGAATTAACAAATTTCAACCTTTGTTTTACCTTCTCCGGCTTATCTCGTCGGATATCCGTTCTCTCGTTTAAGAGAGTCAATAACAAAACTGAACGCTCGTCGATCGTAGAGATAATCGTTATCGACGTTGCAGTCAGATCAAAACGAAAATGTATTTAGAGAAATAATAAAAGCACGCTGTTTCGTCTAACCTGGGTTCATGGCATAGTAAAAATCTCTCCACTCATCCATCCAGACTTCGGCCACCCTAGCCGCGTTGTGTAGGACTACTTTGCTGACACCACCAGGGAACGTATACGGACTCTTGTCCCGGAACACGTGCCCGACGTGTGAGCACGGAATGATTTCTAACGTTCCACCGCATTGCCATACCTACAACGTACTTATGACTTCACAAATGAAAGTTAAAGCTCCTGCGATCAAAGCATCAAAGAGAGACAATGACATAAACAAGGTTCTACAGAATCCAACTGGCTACGAAAGAGGAAAAAAACGTGGACAAGAATTTTCTTCTTCTGGGATCCTGCGATATATAGATCGCACGGTTCCTGACACCTGCGAATCTGCGGTAAAAAAATGCCGTATTTGCTCGGCCGTTTAATGATTCTATTTCCGTTAAACGATTCGATACCGGACGAGACGAATACGCTGCGATCGATCGATACTTACCCGGAAGCTCATTTCGAGGTTTTCACCGCCCCAAATATCCATGCCCTCGTCGTACGCTCCCAATTCGTAAAAATACTCTTTATCGATAGAAAATAAACCGCCGGCCATCGTCGGCGTCCTCAGGGGTGCCGTTCGGTCGCCCAATCTCCTGTCCATCTCTCTCTGAGCTACTCTGTACCTTCAAAATTAAAAAGATATTTCGACGATCAGAAACAAATCTGAAGAAGTCGAGAGCAATAAAGAATTCAGATTATCTCGTCGGCTAAAAGATATCTACCGAAATTCGTGTGCACTCTGGACTTTTAACACTCTGTACCTTCAAGATTAAAAGATATTTCGATTATCAGAAACAAATCTGAAGAAGTCAAGAGCAATAAAGAATCCAGATTATCTCGTTGGCTAAAAGATATCTACCGAAATTCGTGTGCACTCTGGACTTGCAATAAAATTTTGTTACACTCATTGTCGCGTCTTATCGGCCCNGTCGGCGTCCTCAGGGGTGCCGTTCGGTCGCCCAATCTCCTGTCCATCTCCCTCTGAGCTACTCTGTACCTTCAAAATTAAAAGATATTTCGACGATCAGAAACAAATCTGAAGAAGTCGAGAGCAATACAGAATTAAGATTATCTCGTCGGCTAAAAGATATCTACCAAAATTCGTGTGCACTCTGGACTTTTAACACTCTGTACCTTCAGAATTAAAAGATATTTCGATGATCAGAAACAAATCTGAAGAAGTCGAGAGCAATAAAGAGTTCAGATTATCTCGTCGGCTAAAAGATATCTACCGAAATTCGTGTGCACTCTGGACTTGCAATAAAATTTTGTTACACTCATTGTCGCGTCTTATCGGCCCGATAACATATCGATTCTTACCATCTGAAGTTCAGTTTCCAATTGAAACCGCCCCACGTCATGTCGCTGGCCGGAATATATTCGAAGGTGTCGTCGCTGATCACGTCGATGATGGGGCACACGACGGTGGTCCTGTCCTCGACGATCCTGGCCAACAGCGGTTCCAGCCAGCCTTCGGTACATTCACAGTGAGCGTCGAGAAACGTTATGACTTGTCCCTTTACGTGTTTCGCGCCGAGCAATCTGGCTCTGATCAACCCGGATCTCTTCTCCGTGCGGTAGACGTACGTAGGGACTGGCAGCGTTTTTACGTAATTCTCCAGATCTTGTTTCAAGTGATCTGCGGAAAAAAAACAAACACTCCCGTAATCGTTTCTCAAACATTGTTTAGAAATCGGAAACTGAGATTGCCAAAGTCGACGAGCAGAACAACCGCGCCGCCGCACCCCGAACCAACCCAGTTCCCGTACAAACTCTCGGCTCACCTTGCTCGCTCTTATCGTCGACCAATATAATTTCTTTGAGCAGCGTCCGGGGCGAGCGATTGATCACCGACCAGACGGTCCTCAGGAGCGTGCTCCACGCCTCGTTGTGGAACACGATCACGATGCTCGTGTCCGGCAGGTACTTGCTGTACTTCTTGCTCTTGCAGCCCTCCAGACGGATGTCTTTCAGGGAACGGTTCAACGAGATCATGTCGCTGGCCATCAGATTGAACTGGTTCAGCTTGAACAACTCCTGCTGCTTGGCCTCGTCCTCCGGCGAGATGTGCACCGCTGCGCCCATCTCGCCGGGCATACCCTTGTTCTCTCGCACCACTTTGGCCGGTCTCCACAGATTCAGCTCCGGCTGTGCATACCGTTTCTTAGTGTGGTGTTGCTGCTGCTGTTGTTGTTGAAGGTTCGGCGACTGGATCTGTCCGTCGTCCTTCAACGCCTCCTTCTGCGAATGTGGCAAGCTCTCGTCTGTCAAAGCCTGTTGCTGGTGCTGCTGCTGCTGTTGCTTCTCGGTGCAACCCCAGCCGGACCCTCCGATGCAGTCCGAGTAGACCATCAGCACCATCACGTCCACCAGGAACCATACCAGCGACGTGAGCAGTATCACTTGGCACGTGTGAATACGAATCTTAGAACGGAACATGGTGTGACGGGGCCGGTCGTCTGCCGCCCTGAGCTCATCACCCGATTCTTCGCGGTTGGAGGCGCCCGAGACCCGCTTCCTGTCCGGCCGGGCCGTTCAACGACCGTTCGCTACCGAGTCTTCGACGGGAACACTGTGCTCGGGTCGGTTGATCACTTACATGACTGCCTCTCGCGAGTTCTGAACAAAATAAAAAGGTTCTACGTTTATTGCGATGAATCGTGAGAATGTTTTGAGTTTTAGGAAATTGCGAGGTCGCGAAATCTATGTGTCTATGTATATCTATGTGTAACGAAGAAATCGGAAGAGATTGTTACGATTCTCTGATAAAGTAACAAATTATATAGGACGTCGAATTAGAATGGAAAATTGTACGCTGGATTTAATAACAGAAATAAACAGTTAAAGGATTCGCGGAGCGTTACGCCGCAATGCGTAAGGCGTGTAACGGAGGTTCAAGAGCGGCGAACGGAGTCGGCAAAAATATCGATCGCGAGTCTCGTTTTTTTTTAATAGAGTTCAGCGACTATCTCGAGTTCGCACGTAACTCTTATCAGATCGTCGTATCAAATATGCGAACGGTTTTCCTATAGTGCTTTCCGATTGCACGCATCAATCGCGCTTACAGTGGAAACGTTCTTATCGACGTGGAACGAGCTAATGTGACCCGCAGCATAGTTTCTAACTAGCGAGTTGCAAGACCTGAACTTCGACCCCTGGAGACTAATCCTTCGGGCAAACTCGCCGCCCCAAATGAGCTTAAAATTCAGTCACTGGACCTACGATCTTCGATCTTCGATTTCCAACGAGCTACACGAAATTCTAGGAGACGATACTAATTTTGATCCAGTCGAGAGAACAGAATTTTCCAAAATACCTGAGGGCTTATTTAAAGTTTCATCTATATTGTTAAAAATATCATTAAATTTAATGCACTTTTCATGAAAAATAATGCATTGAATTTAAGTTTTTTGTATATTAATCACATATTAATGCAAATTTACTATAACATTAATGAATTTTCAAACAGATTTAATGAACTTTGAAAAAATTTAATGAAGTTTGAAGAAAATTTAATGTACCGTTCATGAAAATTAGTATTCCGCAATGAATGGTTATTAAAATTTTTCATTAATAAAAAAAATACATGAATATTGCTTCATGTATTTTCTCATCAAATGCAATGAAAAATTTTTAATAGTGTATCGTGCGAGGTATTTAATTATATCTCTCCCAAGTATTCGAATATACCAGTATAATTTTCTTTTTTTCAATGACTAGTAATATTGGTACAATAAGGATTCTTGAAATAGTCAAACGAAAATGGAAAAAAATTTATAGTTTCGTGTAATCTATTGGAATTTTTGGTACTGAATCTTCATATGCTTCTACCCGAAATTCTAGGAGACGATACTAATTTTGATCCAGTCGAGAGAACAGAATTTTCCAAAATACCTGAGGGCTTATTTAAAGTTTCATCTATATTGTTAAAAATATAATTAAATTTAATGCACTTTTCATGAAAAATAATGCATTGAATTTAAGTTTTTTGTATGCAAATTTACCATAACATTAATGAATTTTCAAACAGATTTAATGAACTTTGAGACAATTTAATAAAGTTTGAAGAAAAGTTAATGTACCGTTCATGAAAATTAGTATTCCGCAATGAATGGTTATTAAAATTTTTCATTAATAAAAAAAATACATGAATATTGCTTCATGTATTTTCTCATCAAATACAATGAAAAATTTTTAATAGTGTATCGTGCGAGGTATTTAATTATATCTCTCCCAAGTATTCGAATATATCAGTACAATTTTCCTTTTTTCAATGACTAGTAATATTGGTACATTAAGGATTCTTGAAATAGTCAAACGAAAATGGAAAAAAATTTATAGTTTCGTGTAATCTATTGGAATGTTTGGTACTGAATCTTCATATGCTTCTACCCGAAATTCTAGGAGACGATACTAATTTTGATCCAGTCGAGAGAACAAAATTTTCCAAAATACCTGAGGGCTTATCTAAAATTTCATCTGTCGTACGAGGTATTTAATTATATCTCTCTTAAGTAATCGAATATACCAGTACAATTTTCCTTTTTCCAGTAATATTGGTACAATAAGGATCCTTAAAATAGTCAAATGAAAGTGGAGAACAATTTATAGTTTCGTGTAATCTATTGGAATTTTTGGTACTGAATCTTTATATGCTTCTACCCGGAATTCTAGGAGACAATATCAATTTCGATCCAGTCGAGAGAACAGAATTTTCCAAAATACCTGAGGGCTTATTTACAATTTGATCTATCGTACGAGTATTCAATCATATCTCTCCCAAGTATTCGAATATACCAGTATAATTTTCCTTTTTAGAATGACTAGTAATATTGGTACAATAAGGATTCTTGAAATAGTCGAAAATGGAAAACAATTTATAGTTTCGTGTAATCTATTGGAATTTTTTGTACTGAATCTTCATACGAAATTCTAGGAAACGATACTAATTTTGATCCAGTAGAGAGAACAGAATTTTCCAAAATACCTGAAGGCTTATTTACAATTTCATCTATCGTACGAGGTATTTAATCATGTCTCTCCCAAGTATTCGAATATACCAGTATAATTTTCCTTTTTTTAATGACCAGTAATATTGGTACAATAAGGATCCTTGAAATAATCAAACGAAAGTGGAGAACAATTTATAGTTTCACGTAATTTATTGTATTTTTTATACTGAATCTTCGTATGCTTCATTTATTCGTTACTTTATCATATTACTATATGTTATAATTAGATATATACTGTAAATGAGCAGGAACTTTTAGTACAATTCGTACAGGTATTCCGTCGGATTTTGTACGTCGACTCCCTGTACGCTTCGTTTGCCTGTTACTTTGTTACGCGCTCTGCGTTACGTTTGACCGAGAACTTATTACGAGTGGTAAATAATTCGTATACGCGGCGCATATTTGTCGACTGAGCCCGCGTCCGTGTTTCGACTGGTATTATAAAGAGTCGCGGTGAACAATCGAGCCGGAAGTCACGCGAGGCCGTTTATTTATCACGTGAATAATACATAGAGACCATTTACCATTATCGATTCGGTCCTCGGTGCCACCTATCGCGAGCACGGCCATCCCTGCGGGTAACAAGGCTAATTGGTTCCTTATTACTGCCCGTTTGGGGTCTCAACGAAACTTATTTCCTTCGAAAAAACGTAGCGTCTAACGCAGCTGGTACAGAGTTAGGTTAGGTTAGGTTAGGACAGGTGCGGAGTAGAAAATTGATTGCGATCCGTGACGACTACGCGGGGTAAATTAATATCGAGACGAATTCGTTACAGTGGCATAAAATATTACGCGAGCCCCAGGTGTCATTCGATACGAACGCGCGCAGAAGAACGGAGGATAGAATTCGAAATAACTGCGGAGCGTGCACGTTCTTGCATTTCTACCGTCCGTCCTCGACGCGAATATTATACGGGACGAATAGGTGAGAGGGGAAAAAAAAAAAGAGCGAGAACCGTCGCTCGGAGCGGACGGAACAAAGACGGTTTTGTGGGACATTTTACGCGTTTTGATCGACGGATCGAGAGGCCGTTCGTTGGTTTTTTTTACGGCCGTGGAACAAGAGGACGAACGCGATAAAAGCCGGGTGGAACCTCTCCCGACGCGCGCGCGCGCATATATATTCCGTCGGAAGAACGATTGTTTTCGCGATAATTCGAAACGGGACGAGACCAGAGTGGATTAGTCCCCGCTGACGGTGGAAATATAAAACGCGAAAGTACGTCGTGACGATTTTATTATTAGATCGAATCGGTGAGTCGATTACGAACGTGGTCTACAGAGATGTGTGCACCTGTATTTCAGTAGTTGAATACGTGCATTGTTGTAATAAATGCATTCTTCTCGATACGGAGTTCTCCGGGCCGCACGATGTTAATTAAACTAATTACATTAATTAATGAACGCTAATGAAAGTAGAAAATGAAAAATGACGAGGACCGACGGACAGACGGCATCTCTCGTCTAATTAATTCCTTCAGCCCTCCCAGGCTCTCAGTCATTATATTTTTGTGCCGACGTTTAAATACAATTTTAAATGGAAATATCTCGTGTTGAATCCCTGTCTCTCAGTTTCGTTAAACCGTACGCGTCTCTCTGGACTTGGGCTCTGGCGGAGACGATCTTCCGCGTCGGCTGCGGGCTAAGATAAAGAGCCGCGGCGAGAGGAACGGAAGGAAGAAACTCGAGCGGAGCTATTATACAGTTTATAAGCTGCTTAAAGGTCGCCTCGAGTGAGATCCGGGAACCGCGAGCGTGAACAGAAAGCGAGAACGTCGTGCCCGTCGTCGCGCTTACAATAATGATCGAGTGATCGCAGACGGCTCGGAAGTGTTCCGTGGAAATTCGCGAGCAACCGGCTGCGTACAGTCTGCGACGAGAACCTCCTCGTATCTCCGATCTATACCGATTTAGGGTCTATTCACACTACGTCACCGCATCGCACCGTAACTTTCACGTAGTTTTTGGACTCGGATCGGAAAAAAGTAGGGCCGTAGCATAGAGTCTAAGGGAAACCGTGTCTGTGAAGTTAGCACGGCCTTCTATTGATAAATAAAAAATAATTATAGTTCTGATAGCACTTTTAAGAGTTCTAGAATTCCTGATAAAAATTAAAAATAGTTCTGCATTCTAAGTGCAGAATTTTTCAAAAACAAAAAAGACTGTGCTAACTTCACATTCCAGCACTTTTTTCCTCTAAAGTAGCAATAGTTATTCAAAAGTTCAATGTTTTCTTAGATTTCCGGACAGTTCTTGTCTAGTTTAGATAGAATATAAAATTTCAAGACCATATCTTAATAATTACTATATTTTTAAACAACTTTTCTCTGCCACACACACATACAACCACCGTTAATTTTCATTTTGTAATAAGTAAAAGAAGCTATCGATTTGAAATTTTATGTTCTATCTGAACTAGACGAGAACTGTCCGGAATTCTAAAAAAACAGTGAATTTTCGAATAAGTATTGCTACTTTAGAGGAGAAAGGTCTGCTGATGTTGGAGAAAAATTGTTTAAAAGCAGGTTATTTTTTAAGATATCGGCTTGAATATTTATATTGGGCCATTATTAATCAAGAACTCTCGGGAACTCTCAAAAAACATCGAATTTCTTAATAAATATTGGTACTTTAGAGGAGAAAAATCCGTGCTGGCGATGGAGAAAAATTGTTTAAAAGCAGGTTATTTTTTAAGATATCGACTTAAATATTTATATTGGGCCATTATTAATCACGAACTCTCGGGAACTCGTTTTAAAAGGAATTTTTTAATAAATATTGGTACTTTAGGGGGAAAAAAGTCCGTGCTGGAATGTGAAATTAGCACGGCCTTTCTTTTTTCTAAAAAACTCTGCATTTAGGGTGCGGAACTGTTTCTAATTTTTATCAGTAATTCTAAAACTCTTAGAAGTGCTATCAGAACTATAATTATTTTTTATTTTTTAACAGAAGGCCGTGCCAACTTGACAGACACAGGGAAACCCATGTAAAAGTATGGGGCCCTCAGAAGGGACCGGCGACTTCTTCTCGAGACGAGGGCGAAAGTGTGGGTGCACCACCTGCTGTGCAGCTTCGAGTAGACGCTAAACCTTTTTTTAACTGCCGACCTCCTAAGGTTCAGATCAATTTGTACGTAATTTTGCTACGACTCTTTGCCACGGCCCTGCTTTTTGCCAAAAACTACGTGAAAGTTACGGTACGGTGCGGTTTTTTTTTTAAATTTCTTTATTTCAGTCCATACAAGAAAAATTTAAGTTTATCTAATTGGGTACAAACAAACAAAACCAATACCAATAGTTTTATGGGATACAGAATGGCTTCATGAACTCTCGCTGCATAACAATTAAGACTTAAAAAACATAAATGAAAATATAATATCGTACGCAAAGAATAAATAATATCTTAATAATATCATGATAAATCCTAGAAAAAGAGGAGCACCATATAAAAAAACTAGGATTATGCGGTGTGGTGCGGTGACGCAGTGTGAATAGACCCTAAAACGTCGACAGTTTCATGAATGCTCGAGAAGAAGTCGCGTTCTTCTTTACGATTGATCACTATGAAATACGGGGTGTCTGAAAAATTTCAAATCTCATTTCACCCTGTATTCACATGTTAGAACATGATTTGGATGAAGACGATACTCATGAGCAGGAATTTGCACGAACGTCCAAGTATTTCGGACAAGTTTGTATGATCCTAAAAAAACACTAAATCCATTGTCTCTAAAAATCAAGTACAAAATTTCCGCACCGACCCGATACGTCGAGAGATCTGTGTATAGACTTTTGCGATCGAGTGTAGCTATTTGTCTACGGGTATCCGTGCTCGCGAATGTAATTCACCGAGCAGGATGTTCCTGGGAAAATGGAGAATAAACGGAACCGACCTGTCTGCCACCGATGCTAATTAATTGCGAACTCTGGGTAAGTCATTCGCTTTCATCTAGATAGCGAGCGCGCGTCGTGCTCGTAGAGGCCGATAATCACGCGCGACCGGAGACGACGCTTACGACGCTTTTTTTTAAATAGAAAAACGAGCTGAGACGCGTTCTATGAAATGTTTGATAACGGCCCGGGTTCCGATCGCTGGGGGAGACGGCGAGTCCCGAGCAACGGTCGCGGAGAAGTTCGACGAGAGCTCTCCACGAGAACTCCGTTAAAGGTTGCGGCCGAGTCCGGCAGGCAATAAGCAGCCCGGACGAACTCCGACCCCACGGATGGGAAACGTCAAACAAACCCGAAGTCGAGCGAATTCGCGGGGATACTTTAAGCTCTGCGGTGGCCTCGGTAAGGTGGATTTTGTTTGATTTGCCGCGGCGCCCTCGAGAAATACCGAGCCCAGGGGAACGAGACGGGCAAGAGGAGTTGTAATTTTAATTGACATTGTCGGGCGAGTAGAAATCGTCGAGCGGAGCTTCGAATTACTCCTTTTTATCTCTAGCACTCTCGACGATAAAAGGCTGTAATACGAAACAGATTACTTTTTCTTGAGAGTAAGATCTGCGATGAATTATTAAATGTTATTGAGGCAGCTAGAAATCGTTCCCTCTCAGGATTCAACTCCAGGACCGATTCAATCGTCGAAAGACGTTATTAAAATAAGAAATTCTGTTGTTATCGATCGATTCGCAAATAGTTTTCTGCTCTCGGCGAGGTACGAAAGGAACGTTGAGCAACGAGGCACGTCTCTTCCTCCCGTATCTCGTTTGCACAAGTGCATTGCGCGTCGGCTCATTATTATTCCGCTAATTTGCCTTCGTAAATGGCCGGTGTTCCACGCGGCGTCTCTCTTGCGAAACTCGATGCCTTCCACGAGATATTCGGCGCGCTCCTTCGAGGTGGCTGCGATTTCAATTTTATAATTATTTCTCGATACGGAGTTCTCCGGGCCGCACGATGTTAATTAAACTAATTAATTAATGAACGCTAATGAAAGTAGAAAATGAAAAATGACGAGGACAGACGGCAGTGGCGTCTCTCGTCTAATTAATTCCTTCAGCCCTCCCAGGCTCTGAGTCATTATATTTTTGTGCCGTCGTTTAAATACAATTTTAAATGGAAATATCTCGTGTTGAATCCCTGTCTCTCAGTTTCGTTAAACCGTACGCATCTCTCTGGACTTGGGCTCTGGCGGAGACGATCTTCCGCGTCGGCTGCGGGGTAAGATAAAGAGCCGCGGCGAGAGGAACGGAAGGAAGAAACTCGAGCGGAGCTATTATACCGTTTATAAGCTGCTTAAAGGTCGCCTCGAGTGAGATCCGGGAACCGCGAGCGTGAACAGAAAGCGAGAACGTCGTGCTCGTCGTCGCGCTTACAATAATGATCGAGTGATCGCAGACGGCTCGGAAGTGTTCCGTGGAAATTCGCGAGCAACCGGCTGCGTACAGTCTGCGACGAGAACCTCCTCGTATCTCCGATCTATACCGATTTAGGGTCTATTCACACTACGTCACCGCATCGCACCGTAACTTTCACGTAGTTTTTGGACTCGGATCGGAAAAAAGTAGGGCCGTAGCATAGAGTCTAAGGGAAACCGTGTCTGTGAAGTTAGCACGGCCTTCTATTGATAAATAAAAAATAATTATAGTTCTGATAGCACTTTTAAGAGTTCTAGAATTCCTGATAAAAATTAAAAATAGTTCTGCATTCTAAGTGCAGAATTTTTCAAAAACAAAAAAGACTGTGCTAACTTCACATTCCAGCACTTTTTTCCTCTAAAGTAGCAATAGTTATTCAAAAGTTCAATGTTTTCTTAGATTTCCGGACAGTTCTTGTCTAGTTTAGATAGAATATAAAATTTCAAGACCATATCTTAATAATTACTATATTTTTAAACAACTTTTCTCTGCCACACACACATACAACCACCGTTAATTTTCATTTTGTAATAAGTAAAAGAAGCTATCGATTTGAAATTTTATGTTCTATCTAAACTAGACGAGAACTGTCCGGAATTCTAAAAAAACAGTGAATTTTCGAATAAGTATTGCTACTTTAGAGGAGAAAGGTCTGCTGATGTTGGAGAAAAATTGTTTAAAAGCAGGTTATTTTTTAAGATATCGGCTTGAATATTTATATTGGGCCATTATTAATCAAGAACTCTCGGGAACTCTCAAAAAACATCGAATTTCTTAATAAATATTGGTACTTTAGAGGAGAAAAATCCGTGCTGGCGATGGAGAAAAATTGTTTAAAAGCAGGTTATTTTTTAAGATATCGACTTAAATATTTATATTGGGCCATTATTAATCAAGAACTCTCGGAAACTCTCAAAAAACATCGAATTTCTTAATAAATATTGGTACTTTAGAGGAGAAAAATCCGTGCTGGCGATGGAGAAAAATTGTTTAAAAGCAGGTTATTTTTTAAGATATCGACTTAAATATTTATATTGGGCCATTATTAATCACGAACTCTCGGGAACTCGTTTTAAAAGGAATTTTTTAATAAATATTGGTACTTTAGGGGGAAAAAAGTCCGTGCTGGAATGTGAAATTAGCACGGCCTTTCTTTTTTCTAAAAAACTCTGCATTTAGGGTGCGGAACTGTTTCTAATTTTTATCAGTAATTCTAAAACTCTTAGAAGTGCTATCAGAACTATAATTATTTTTTATTTTTTAACAGAAGGCCGTGCCAACTTGACAGACACAGGGAAACCCATGTAAAAGTATGGGGCCCTCAGAAGGGACCGGCGACTTCTTCTCGAGACGAGGGCGAAAGTGTGGGTGCACCACCTGCTGTGCAGCTTCGAGTAGACGCTAAACCTTTTTTTAACTGCCGACCTCCTAAGGTTCAGATCAATTTGTACGTAATTTTGCTACGACTCTTTGCCACGGCCCTGCTTTTTGCCAAAAACTACGTGAAAGTTACGGTACGGTGCGGTTTTTTTTTTAAATTTCTTTATTTCAGTCCATACAAGAAAAATTTAAGTTTATCTAATTGGGTACAAACAAACAAAACCAATACCAATAGTTTTATGGGATACAGAATGGCTTCATGAACTCTCGCTGCATAACAATTAAGACTTAAAAAACATAAATGAAAATATAATATCGTACGCAAAGAATAAATAATATCTTAATAATATCATGATAAATCCTAGAAAAAGAGGAGCACCATATAAAAAAACTAGGATTATGCGGTGTGGTGCGGTGACGCAGTGTGAATAGACCCTAAAACGTCGACAGTTTCATGAATGCTCGAGAAGAAGTCGCGTTCTTCTTTACGATTGATCACTATGAAATACGGGGTGTCTGAAAAATTTCAAATCTCATTTCACCCTGTATTCACATGTTAGAACATGATTTGGATGAAGACGATACTCATGAGCAGGAATTTGCACGAACGTCCAAGTATTTCGGACAAGTTTGTATGATCCTAAAAAAACACTAAATCCATTGTCTCTAAAAATCAAGTACAAAATTTCCGCACCGACCCGATACGTCGAGAGATCTGTGTATAGACTTTTGCGATCGAGTGTAGCTATTTGTCTACGGGTATCCGTGCTCGCGAATGTAATTCACCGAGCAGGATGTTCCTGGGAAAATGGAGAATAAACGGAACCGACCTGTCTGCCACCGATGCTAATTAATTGCGAACTCTGGGTAAGTCATTCGCTTTCATCTAGATAGCGAGCGCGCGTCGTGCTCGTAGAGGCCGATAATCACGCGCGACCGGAGACGACGCTTACGACGCTTTTTTTTAAATAGAAAAACGAGCTGAGACGCGTTCTATGAAATGTTTGATAACGGCCCGGGTTCCGATCGCTGGGGGAGACGGCGAGTCCCGAGCAACGGTCGCGGAGAAGTTCGACGAGAGCTCTCCACGAGAACTCCGTTAAAGGTTGCGGCCGAGTCCGGCAGGCAATAAGCAGCCCGGACGAACTCCGACCCCACGGATGGGAAACGTCAAACAAACCCGAAGTCGAGCGAATTCGCGGGGATACTTTAAGCTCTGCGGTGGCCTCGGTAAGGTGGATTTTGTTTGATTTGCCGCGGCGCCCTCGAGAAATACCGAGCCCAGGGGAACGAGACGGGCAAGAGGAGTTGTAATTTTAATTGACATTGTCGGGCGAGTAGAAATCGTCGAGCGGAGCTTCGAATTACTCCTTTTTATCTCTAGCACTCTCGACGATAAAAGGCTGTAATACGAAACAGATTACTTTTTCTTGAGAGTAAGATCTGCGATGAATTATTAAATGTTATTGAGGCAGCTAGAAATCGTTCCCTCTCAGGACTCGACTCCAGGACCGATTCAATCGTCGAAAGACGTTATTAAAATAAGAAATTCTGTTATCGATCGATTCGCAAATAGTTTTCTGCTCTCGGCGAGGTACGAAAGGAACGTTGAGCAACGAGGCACGTCTCTTCCTCCCGTATCTCGTTTGCACAAGTGCATTGCGCGTCGGCTCATTATTATTCCGCTAATTTGCCTTCGTAAATGGCCGGTGTTCCACGCGGCGTCTCTCTTGCGAAACTCGATGCCTTCCACGAGATATTCGGCGCGCTCCTTCGAGGTGGCTGCGATTTCAATTTTATAATTAACGGTGCTCTCGCAACGTCCGATTGCGTAGACGCGGGATTTCGAATAGAAGATTCGCAAATGTCCCGAAAGCCTGCCGTTCCCCGGGGACCGGCAACCAGGCCGAAATCGACGAAACCGATCAAAGGATAAGCTTATAAAAAATGTATGAGCCGTTGGACTGTTTTCTTTCGAGAGGAAAATGGGATACTTTAACGCAGTTTCCCGTGTTTCACGAGCAAACTAGGTCGTTTAAGAATATTTATCTACAGGGTTCTTTGACCCGTCTATTTTCGTATACGTTCAATAAATTCCCTGAAATATATTAACCTGTAGACCGCCGCTATCGGTTACATCCGAACGCGTTTAAAATGTTGCGCGTAATACAAATATTACATGTACATATACAGTACTCTTCGCTCGAACGGCCTCAGGTAAAATTGATGTATGCATAGAAGCTTGCGAAGTCGGGTAAAGAAATTTTATTAGAAATTCTTGGTTGCTAATTAGATATTTTTATACGAAAAATTAGTAGACGATGTTACTTCGCGCTGACGTATGCGTTTGGAAAATACATTGGGTTTCTGCCTCAAGCGTTTAAGGTGGTCGACTACCAACTGTAGTAGTCAAAATAAAACTCAAATAAAGAAAGAATTAATAACGATATACTTTCTATAGTAAAATTCTAAAATTATTATTTTATTATAATTTTTAAGAAACGAAATGTACTAGTTGATGTAATTAGTTTTTCAAGTATTATCTTGAACAAATACTAGTTATGAAAACGAACACACGATAACGACGTAATCAGGTTAGGCTATACGAGTGAGAGAGATACGAACATAAACACATGTCCGTAGGAAAAATTATCGTACGCGATTTCATTTTGTAACGCATATTGTTTTGGTACTAAACGGGCGAGTCTTCTGAACTTCAAATATATTAATCTACAGTTATTAATCTACTTTCCATTCATTTTCGGTTCGAATCTGTGTTATTAGAAATTTTTTTACAATCAAAAGAATCTCTGTTTTTCCGTCGGCTACCATAAGCCCCGTTTTAAGGTAGTTCTACACCAAAACAACTTAACGATTAGAAAAAAATCTGAAATTTAGCGTATGAGTAGGTTTTAGTTAAATAATGAATCAGTTAAATTTTGGTGAACTTTTAGAGCTTAAGAAAAAAGTAATAAAGATTTCAATTCAAATCGTTTTTCGCAAATATCTAAGTACCTATTTGTCGGACGACGTATATACATCAGATCGAAATTGTAGATCGATAAATTCTCTACAACAATCGTTCTTGACATTTTTTGCCTGCGAGCGACTGTTTTCAAAATAACACGCGGTAAAACTTTGGATAAACTGAATTTTCCAAAAACATTACGTATGCGGCTTGCCTTCGAAAGCTTCAACTTTTGCCGCGTGTTAGTTTGAAAACAGTTGCTCGCAGGCAAAAAACGTCAAGAATAATTGTTGAAGAGAATTTATCAATCTATAATTTCGATCTGATGCATATTCGTCGTCAGACCAATAGAAACTTAGATATTTACAAAAAACGATTTAAATTAAAATCTTTCTAACTTTCTTATCAAGCACTAAAAGTTCACCAAAATTTAGCTGAATCATTATTTAACTAAAACCTACTCATACGCTAAATTTCATATTTTTCTAATCGTTAAGTCGTTTTGCTATAGAACTACCTTAAATGGTACGCAAAATCGCGAACTTTAAGTGATCAAATCTGGCAAACTAAACGGTAAACTGAACTCATATTTAACAGAGATGCGTATTAAAATGTATATTTTCAGTTTTCAAAGTTATGTGGTGATCTGTGTTGTTGTTATTTTTTTACCGTACCACCTTAATCACGGTCGTTGCATCGCGATAGACCCGGAAAAAAGTATTTACAAAAATTCTACGTTTTATCGCTTTTTTTTCATGTCATTTTATTCACACGACATACAATTCCCTATTCGACTGTTCGAGTGAACAATACATAGAGCACTCGTTGATTCTCGAGCCGATATTTCGGCGATCTAAAAATCAAACCGGATACCAATAGATAATGGATTTAAACGGAACTTATACCAAAGAGTCTATAGATTGTATCGCTTCGATAATGCGCAAATAATAGCGACATTACTAATCGATGATATCATAATTATTACCACCGTAATCGCGCATATGATCTATTATCGATAAATCTCTTACTCATAACGAATTTTCAAAGTAATCGATAGCCGGCGGAGTTTCTACTGTGAAAATTCTTTTAGATCCTCTCGTCTCGTTCAGATCGATAACGTCGACTCTAAATGCGATCATTTAAAATTCTACAAGTTCCGCTTATCACAACGTAGTAATACCCGACACCGTCGCAAAAAAGCTGCCTTTATCAGCGTCCTTGGCAATCGACCTACCTCTCATACTACCGCATCGCAACCGATCGAATATTTTCTCGCCATGTAACGCGTTACACCGATACGAGTAAAATTCAATTTTTATCTCGCATTCCTCGACCTATCAAATTGATAACGTTTTAAAGAATCAGCACCTCGTTAATTGACGCTGAACATGTTTAAACGATTCTATTTAAACTGCTCGTGTATTAATATAACGCGAACGCGGTAACAGCGGCGTCCGAGGGAAATCGCGTTGTAGAAACACGATGTTACGGGTTCTGTACACGGCCTAATTCGCACTTCATTTCGTCGAATGGAAATTAAAGTGAATCTGGTTTAACGTCGGCCACCGCCGGAACGGTTTAA
Organism: Ceratina japonica; assembly: GCA_019453355.1. Taxonomy (NCBI): domain Eukaryota; kingdom Metazoa; phylum Arthropoda; class Insecta; order Hymenoptera; family Apidae; genus Ceratina; species Ceratina japonica. The sequence continues at coordinate 68,280 of SMSR01015836.1, read as the reverse complement.
CTGCAGCTGGTACTCGCGTAGCCTCGGAACAAATAATCGTACAAACGCGGATTATTCGATCGTTTACATCTCCCCCGATTGTTCGGGCGAAATTGCGCGAGCGAGAGAGCGGGACCCGAATGGAAATCAACCTTCGAACGAACACTCGCTCGTTTTCTGCTTTCACGAATACTAAAAGGCCGCCGACGATGAATTCAGCGCGTCGACCACATTACCCAATTTTATTGCCTCCGTCGAGTGATCCGACACATTCGACATTGAATTAAGAAATTTAATAATTCGTCGCGCCATTCGTTCGAGATTACGATTCGAAATTCTCCGAGTTCGATCGGATCTCGAAGTAACGAGAGAACGCCGACGGCTCTTCTTAACCATTTTATTATACCTTGCACATAAACTCAAATATATAATATTAACCCTTTTAGTGTCGGACGACGACATATCGTCGTTCGCTATAGTTGCAACAAATGCCATCGACGATATATCGTTGCGCATATATGTATAGAACATAGTATAAGCGCCAATAGCGCTTTACTATTCGCATTGCGAGAGAAGTCTATTTCGAAATAAATTTATAAATGATCTAGTAATATGCCAAATTATATCATAAATACATTTATGATAACATAATTTTGTTTCAGCAATGTTATTTCACCAATTACTTGTTTCGGATCAGATAATCCATTCGACGTTTGCCGCTTACTGTGGAATTATCCTTTATTTTTGTTGATTTGTTTTCTAACAAATATGTAACAAGTATGATTTATTTTGTAACAAAAAATAAATTGAAAATGCAAAGTATATACTTCGTACTAAGTAGTTTAGATAAAGTTATGATGAAACTTTTTTTATATGCAAATACGTTTTGTAAGAGAGAACTCAATTCTGATTTTTTTCATGACGATTTATACTTATGTTATTCGTATGATTTTCGATGAATATTGAAAAATTAGTGGCATTTCTTTATTCTCTATTTCGTCTTTAATATGTTGCTTTCTTAATTATGTAAATATTATTTTTAGTTTCGTTTTTATGAGCTTTTCCTCAAACCCTAGTAAATTCCTCAAATTCGACCAGCTATCTTCACCTCTTTTTCGCTCGACACTAGAAGGGTTAAACTTGTAATGCCAACTCGGGAACAGTGCGATCACGCATCCGACATATAAGCAGCGAAACGACGTATACGTACGTAGACACACGCGTGAGGCCGAAGATTCGGTGTCTGACAAAAATATAAGTCGACCCGACATAAAAAGCCCGAGTAAAATGGGTTATTATGAATAATTCGTATTACTTCCCCGAAAGCATTGGAACCGACTTTTCCCTGTACGACCCAGCGGAGTCCTATAATGCAATTTCTACTTTTTCCAACAGGGCTCGGAATCGGATTTTACGATGCACTCGAGCCAGGAGTTCAGGAAACAGCGTCCAAAATGAAGCGGCGGTATCAGTGGGGCGGGTTAATTCGGGTAATCTAATAAAAATTGTTCGCCCTCCGTTTCCAGCTACGGAGGGAACGGCCGGGGAGACAAAACTGTTTCTAAATTTAAATGAAACCGGTATCTGCCCAGTAGATAACCAATTTAATGGATGGGCCCTCCGTAAACGGTTCTCCGATATAACAAACGGGCCGAGCCAATAATAATAACCGTCGTATTTATTGATTCCGTTAAAGAGGTTCGCACGCGTCGATCCGGATATTCGGTAAAACGTTTTAATAAAACTAAAACAAACGTGTCGGTTCTATTTTTATTGGTGCACTTTCGCGCGGTTGAGCCCGGCCCTGGTTTCCGGCCGACGAGCTGCCACGCACGGTGGTCGTTCGCGCGAAAAAATGGGCCATAAAGCAAACCCGATTGAATACCCGGTGTGTATCCTTGGACGCGGTGCGATTCGCGGCGTGAAGTATGGACGTAATTAACACCGGCGACGATTTGAGTTATCGCGTCCGTCCATTGTTCGTCGCTACTGAGAAATTCTTCGTTGAAAACCGGTGTCGTGCGACGAAGTCCCGTCGTCATCGTTCTGTTTCTCTTCCGTTGTCAACGCGCGACGGATCGGCGACGGAAACGAACAACGCCTTCGAGGTAACGAAAACCGGGTTAACACTCTTCGGCACGAAACCCTCGGTTAAATATCGCCGCCCCGGAATCCTCACGGTCGAGGGAATTATTTTGGAAGAATAATATCTCCGCGATATTCTATAGCATGCTATATACCGACGTCCAAACAAATGCAAATGTAGGATCGCATGAATTCATTACACTCGTTTCCAGTAAGCGGATTTACGAGGTTTCGAGTGGGGCTATATTTGCAAAAATAATAGAACAAGCGAAATAGGAGTATACGCTACTGACGACGTAGATGGTAGAATACTTTTATACAGGGTGTTCCATTTTAATCTTTACACGCGATCTTCTCGAAAAATATTCATTTTTCGAAAAAAATGTTTAAACGAAACATACTCTATTCGAAGAGGGACATGCAATGGTGGACACTGTTCTTTTCTAGATGGAGGTGCCTCCGAGATTCGAAGGTGACCTTTGTTTTTTTAAATGGAACCACCATTTTTTAAACACCTACGATGATAGTCCCCTTCATTAGGAATTCAGTTACTATAATTGTTCGAGGTCGCTCAAGGTCACGGTCGGAGAAAAGTATACGAAAACGTATAAGTAATCGACTAGAAATTTTTCAAAACATTCATTAACATTGAAGGACCTTAGTATGTTTACTACAAGTCTCACTTGCGATAAACGTATTTTGCTTTCGTATTTTAACCTTCAATGACCTTGAATAATTATAGTCACTGAATTCCTAATGAA
>SMSR01015836.1:17807-52881 GCA_019453355.1 Ceratina japonica | reverse complement strand
ACGAGTGGTGACACACAGTGAAATAAAGAGAGGTGAGTGCCAGATAGGCAAAAGAGTCGGGGAAGAAGAAGAACTGTGACCCTTGAGAGAAGTGCCGTGAAACGCGTACGTGCGTTGCAATCGTACGGATCCAGCGAGTCCGTCGTGTAACCCGCGCTTCGGACGACTTCCCGATTGTCCGTGATCTTACTTTTAACCTACGACGAATCTCTAGCAGGCATACATATATATCACGCAGTATTGTTTTCGACGCTCCGAGAGATTCCGAGTCGTCGTATCAATCGGTATGACAAAAGGCGCGAGCTCCGAAATAAAGACAATGCCTCCAAGCCATTTTCTAAGCGAGACGGACGAATGAGATGAAAAGAGAACGCGCAATAACTCGCCGTGACAGGTGCCATGCGTCTATCATTGCCAAATTTATTAATCTCGCGTAGTATAGTAGACATCGTTTGCAAATATAACGTGTACATCGGTCCCCCGTCGTTCGGACCCGAGCTCGACACACGTTTTCTTCGATTCCCTTAACCTCGATCGAAGAATGAAATTTCATTTATCGTTTGCGACGATTAAATAAATTTCCTTATCGCGTTTCGTGGAAATTTTTTTAACGTTATGCGTTCTGACGAGCTATTTGAATATGCCGTTCGTTATCGCGTAATCAGGGACGGCCATGTTTTCCCCAGCTAAAAAACACGTTTCTCACGCGCACGTGTGGGCGAAGCAGAATGTTTTTGTTTGCGACGCGGTTGCGACGAGCTCCTAAATACGATCGACGCGACGATTGCATAAGAGATCGAGGTGTGCCCATCGGAGAAGATTTCTGACGTCGTAAAAAGAGCTCGGCTAGCTCGCGCCCGCGATCGTCGCCAGCCTGTTTCTAACGCAGATTAGAAAACAAAGGGAGCGAGCCGAGTGCTTCCCCTTTAATGATAACGCGCGCGCCGAGGAGCGAGTATTTTCGGACGGGAACACGTTTGATAGGAAAATACGCGTGATATTTTAATTACGTCACGCGCTATCTTTGCGTATTTTCCACGATTCTAGTTTATCGGTGGGGACAGATATACCGATAGAGTCTGCGGTCGTACGACCGTCCCCGTGTTACCAATTTCGACGATGTATTTCGTTGTTCGAGATCGAAAAAGAATTTTTCAAATTACGAGCAAAGGAAAAAACCTTCGCGTACGAGCGGATAAGGCGGTTAACCTTTGCGATACGAAGCGATACCGGGGTGAAAGGGCATTAACACTTTTAAGATAACAATGTCGTGGAATATTAAGATCATTTATTAAATAGAATTGTTGCAAATTTCGATAAACGCGCTTGCGAAACAACACGAGGAATGCGAATAGAAGTTTCGATTTTTCACGAGACCAGAAAGGGAATTACAATTTCGTGCGTCGAACCTCGTTCCATTTAACAGATTAAAAACGTATTGCCAGCTGTTTTAATACCTGATTGGTAAATAAAAAATAGTCTTCTCCCTCTAGAACCGGTTATAACGGATTAGCTTGTAATTTACGATATCGAACACCGGCCGTACGAATGCCTGTTGAAATGGATTCGATTTCCGTTAGACGTTTTCGTAACCCGTGAAGGTTTCCACGCGTAATTTTATTTACTACGAGTGTCTAACGCGCGTTGAATATTGAAATTCGTGAACCGCTGAACTCTGAGCTCGCCCGTTCACAAATAATATACGTAATCTCTAAAGATTATCGTGGAATCTTCGTGATTCATTCCAATAAACGGTCGAGGAAAAGAAATATGTATTGGGAAAGTACTTTGGCCGCGTAATACGATTTTCTGAGCCGTCATTCAGCGGGCTAATTAATTCTGTCATTGGAATGCGAATGGATCTCGAGAACTTTCTAATATTCATTCAGTCTCTCGCGGCTTGGAGGAAATTATCGCGCAAAATGAAAATCAATTCTTCGAATCTTTCTCTGTAAGTGGAATCGATCGTGTTTAATTTTAAACGTGAAGCGCTCGCGGATTTTCCGAGGGAGTCACTGACCATTAAGAGTTCTGGCACTGCCAGGCATGTTTTCATGGAAAGGAGCAAACAGATCTTAACGATCCCCCGGTCGTTCAACNTTACCACCGTAATCGCGCATATGATCTATTATCGATAAATCTCTTACTCACAACGAATTTTCAAAGTAATCGATAGCCGGCGGAGCTTCTACCGTGAAAATTCTTTTAGATCCTCTCGTCTCGTTCAGATCGATAACGTCGACTCTAAATGCGATCATTTAAAATTCTACAAGTTCCGCTTATCACAACGTAGTAATACCCGACACCGTCGCAAAAAAGCTGCCTTTATCAGCGTCCTTGGCAATCGACCTACCTCTCATACTACCGCATCGCAACCGATCGAATATTTTCTCGCCATGTAACGCGTTACACCGATACGAGTAAAATTCAATTTTTATCTCGCATTCCTCGACCTATCAAAAATNTCACAAATAATATACGTAATCTCTAAAGATTATCGTGGAATCTTCGTGATTCATTCCAATAAACGGTCGAGGAAAAGAAATATGTATTGGGAAAGTACTTTGGCCGCGTAATACGATTTTCTGAGCCGTCATTCAGCGGGCTAATTAATTCTGTCATTGGAATGCGAATGGATCTCGAGAACTTTCTAATATTCATTCAGTCTCTCGCGGCTTGGAGGAAATTATCGCGCAAAATGAAAATCAATTCTTCGAATCTTTCTCTGTAAGTGGAATCGATCGTGTTTAATTTTAAACGTGAAGCGCTCGCGGATTTTCCGAGGGAGTCACTGACCATTAAGAGTTCTGGCACTGCCAGGCATGTTTTCATGGAAAGGAGCAAACAGATCTTAACGATCCCCCGGTCGTTCAACTGACGCATAAAGGATGCGTTCTTATTTTTCAGAAGCGTCTTCTCCTTTCATTTAATTGCGGCGTAAAATGAATTCAAGTGGTTTTAAGATTTTGGTCGATCGACATTCGCAAAGGTGGCATTCGCGAAAGGGGTCTCGGCGACGGGAGGACAGACAGCGAATCAGTTGAAGAGAGAGACTTATCAGTTCGATAATATTTGTTGTGTCTAGCGGAAAAGGATTGAGCGCGCTAGCATTTTGGCGTAACGAGGTCGACGAGTATTTAAGGATGTTCGCGCAACAATTAATTTCTTTAATTTATCTTTAAACCTACTAAAATTGAATCAAGTGCTCGGAAACAGAATACTCGTCACGGTTTTAGAAGTCTTGATATTCAATCCCAAAGGTGAACAGGGGATTCTTAGACAATGCTCGTTCAAAAGAGTCATTTTTACGAAAGTTTTCTTAATTTACGCCAAAACGAGGTGGCTTTCGATATTCGATTTCACTAGATAGTCGTACAAAGTAACGTGGACAATTTCTAAGTCAGTCGCGAGTAACGAAGGGAAACGGAATACGATCTTACGTCGATCCGCTCTACGCTCAAATGCAAAGTGCAGCATAGTAGTAATCACGGGACGTGGAAGATTAAATTAAACGTCGACGACCACGTGAATTCGTTTCACGTCGAGCGTAACTGGTCCTCGCGAACATTTTCGAGCTAAAACGGTATGAAAATGGAATGTCACGGACGATCGGGAAAACGGAAGAGCCGATATGCCCGCGTGAATTGGTATCCACGCTACTGTGGTTCCCCAGAGCCCGTGCCAAGGAGGGATGCAGGCCGAACTGATGTACAGAAAACCGTTGACGATGACCACGACGCCTTCGCAAACCTTTCATCGTCCCGAGGCGGGGAGGAAGGACAGCAGGGATTCCCGCGAGACCATCCACTCCGGACACTTCATGGTATCGGACTTCGAGGCCGAGGCTCAGGACGACGAGGACGAGCTCGCGGTACCCGTGCCGGATGAGGAAGCCGTAAAACTTGCGATCATCGCCTCGCCCGGACCCTGGCATCAGAAGTTTGTCAGCAACTTCTCGGGTGACAAGAGTTCTCAGCAGCTGAGCATCGAAACATCTTTAAACAAGCTATTCCAGTGCATGTCGCTTGCCTACAGGTGAGTTTCTCTTTTCCCTCGGTTCTCCCCTGGAAGTTCTGCCGCGTTCCTTTTGTTTCTTCGCTGAACTCGTATATTTGGCTCTGGAATGAAAAGGGCTTGCTCGGAAAAAGAATGGCAGAAAATGACTTCATAAAGAGATTCTACCATGAAATATAAATGTGAATGAAATAACAATTTATTTATTTTTTTAAGAACTTTTGCATTGGCTAAATAGTCGATACAGTTATCTTACAGTAGTCGATACAGTAATCGATCTTACAAGTAGTTTATACGATAATTTCTTATTTTATAGTACTAAATTATTTTGGAAAAAAAAAATGAAACAGCAGACTTATAGATCGTAGCATTGAAAATCTTTACGACTGTAAGATTCAATGTAAAATATAACTTTATTTCTCTTCACAAAAATGGTCAGTTTTCTAAGCTCTTTTTTACGACTTTTCGCCAGGGCGTGTGTAACAAGAGTGGCTCTCAGGCCCAGCGCTAAAAACAGTCTTGGGACCTTCCCCACCACCAGTATGATCGTAGTTTTACGACCCTTTGAGTCTAGGCCTGCTTTTTCTCAAAAAGGACTGCATCGCTGGATGCAAACGCCCCGTATGAAATTTCGTATTTCCTAGTTTTCTTACACGACCGTTTAGGAATATATATGCAAAATAATTAACTATATTACTACTCGAAGGCAGTGCACGAGATTTTGCGGAGACTCTTGTGTGCACCTCTATTTTTTCGATCGAACATTTGAGAGGGATAAGAATCGAACTTTATCCCGTGATGTCAGTGAACGTGGACGAAGTAATCGCGCCGTAATTCCGTGATTACAATGTCGGAGGCGTTTTGCAAGAGCCCGCGCGTCGAAGCGTGCTCGGGTCTCCCACCCCCCGTTCCGCGCGATCGACTCCCTCGGGAGATTAGTAGGCCACCGCCAGATTCCAGTTTGTATTTCGAGCTCTCTCGGCAACCGGACAAATGCCGTGCCGATCGGCATTCCGACCGATAACGGACAATTGAATTAATGAAGAAGAGGCCGTAGAACCGAACGACACGCCGCAATCAAACCCGGCCTCGGCGAAGCCCGCCGGACAATTTCCGTTTTTCCGTTCTGAGCACTTCCTACACGATCGCTTCGAACCTTCCCCCGCTATATTTAGACTCGTAATTAGGTCTACGAAGTCTGTACCGTTCGGCAGCGGTCTCATTCACCAGGAAAACAATCGATATCGTCGGAGGGAACGTAGCGTTCGTTGCAACCGGTCTATTTTTAACTCCCAATCGACCAGACGGGATATAAATAGAACATTTCGACGTCTCTTTATCGGTAATTAAATTTTTATACCCCGCGGTCTTCGTATCTCGCCCTCCCAACAACAAGGCTCGTGAGAAACGCATGTCGAAATTGTTATTAACCTCTTGCCTTACAATATATTAATCTGCCCCTTGTCCCGCGATAGAGATAACGGCGCCGTAAAAAGAATCCACGTAAAGAGGCGCGAGCTGCTCGTATGCATTTAGAACGATCTTGATATCGTCGATTTCGATGAGTACGGAGCTATCGCGCGGTAGCTATCAGATTTGGTACACGAGATTTCGAATCTACCTTTGCCCCGAAACGAAGCACGTGTACGAATTCCAGAATCGTATAAACCTGTTCCGTCTCTTGCCTACGGTTATAATTACTATTTATTCAATCTCCTACGAATATGTAGTAAACGTATTAACAGGAGATGCGCGAAACGGGCGTACGTGAAATAACTTGCGCAAACTACTTATATTAAGCACGGGTAATTCGTTAATTACCGGCATATTTTACCACTTCGTTATCGCTTGTTTCCGCGGTCGCTCGTAACGCACAGCTTAGTACATAATTACACCATGCTGTTTGCTTAACGAAATTTAATCCCCTCATTGACGTGCGTTCGCTGATCCAGAAAATACCACAGAAAATTTTATGCAAATCATGGTGGCAGAAAAAATGCATTCTCGTCGTGTACACTAATTTTTTGGCATTTCCTATATTCTTATATGTGAGTGGCAATCTTTTTTTTAGTATGCATATATACATGTGAAGTTTATTTCACTTTATTGACTCAGATATAGATTTTCCCATTCCTCCGTCCTTCGCTCGTTAACTAATTTTTGTTGTGTCTCACGTGTGACTGGCATTTTTCGTATCTTCTCTAAATATAATTTGGGATCGGATAATAGACGAAGATGATATCGCGGTTCGACGGATAGGGCCGCCGCTCATTGTTGTTCCGCGTACGCGATGAAAGGGTCAATCGATTGATGATGATTTATGTCGGAACTGCAATTGGACGCGCGAAGCGAAAACGCGTATATATTTTTATCGGCCACGGAACGAAGATATTATTGTCATAATGACGCAACGTACGTACATAAACGTCCGCGACACGCTCGTAACTTTGTTTACGCGTTTCGATGTGTCAAACCGAGAAAAATAAAAACGAGCGATCACCTCGCGATTCGCATCGCTTACATACTTATTGTAAAATCTACTTAATCCGGCGATAGGCCTCTGTGTCGGGCCGGTGTACCGATGGAACGTGTAACGTCGGACACACCTCTTATCCTTTCGTCCGTATTTGATGCTGATAAGCATGTATCTTATCGGTATAATAATTTGGTAGATCCATTCCGTCGACCGACCGAAGCGTCTGGCATACGGAACAGAAATATTCGAAGCAGCCGGCAAGAAAATATTAAGTAATTTACCTCGTCGAGTCTCGAATGATTCAGATTTTGACGAATGATCGTAATCGAAACGGGTGACCAGAGGAAACGGAAACTGTCGTGCGACGGGACATCAGAAGTCGGCGGTACGCGATTACGAATTCAAACATGTATACATATTTATCTCGTCGAGCTCGTAGCTCGTTTCGCCTGTCCGGCCTGCTACACGTCTAACTCGCGTTCCCAGTGACGTCATTGTTGTTACTGCATTCTTCGGGCAATATTAATTTGATAGTATGTCGTGTTACGACCTTGTTATTGTTACACTTTTCCTCCCGTCATCATTTCAAAGTGCAATTGCATTAACTGGCATTAATCTAAACATTCTCTTCGCCCTTTAATGCATCTTACAATTCTATTATCTCTTGGAACGGTGAGTGGAGTTCGATCGTGATCGAAGAGCTCGGAGCAACGAACGGTCAGCCCGATTTTGACGCGACTCCTCACTTGGATTGTTACCCTGCCGTACTCGATAAAGAAAAGTGATAAAGGGACTTCGCCCAGAGCATTCCTCTGAAACAGACCGAATAAAATCATACTTTAACACGAACTTTGTAATTCTCTTTTAATTCTCTTTCCGTCTTACGCGAAGAAACAATATATAATAATAGATATAATATGAAAAAAACGGGGAACTTCTTACGATTGTTATACTATGTATCAATTTTTTTCCCGAGCGTTTAGAGAAGGTTCGTGATTCAGAGATCAGGAAAGAGGAAGTGAGGAAATCCTAGTCTCGTGCAGAGGATCCCGAGGAGTAGAGCACGACGGTTGTTCCGTCGGACGCGTGCGTAGCTGGAAAAAGTGAATCGAGCTAAATTACCGTAAAGGCCTGCGTGTCACCACGACGTGTCTTTTATCATGCAAGGCCACTGCGTCACAGACACACCGCTCGCGTGTGCCAAACACGCTCGCGCTTCTGCCACGCGAGACCGCCGTCTTTCCCTTCTTTATTCCTCGACTCTTCTTCTAATTATCTACCGTTAAATCCGTTTTATTCCTTCCATTTTAATTCCCCTATTGCAAGATCCCGTATTTTTCGTATTAGAAGATTTCTGAATTTCCTTGTCTCTCGTTGTCCGTCTCCGAACACGATGCTTGTTTGTGCTTTTATCAGTTCCTAATGTCATCTTATACTTGAATAAAACATATATTATTGGCTCAATGTTATTACTAGCGTTCTCTTATTTCGAGCAATAGCGATGAAATTTTTTAATATAAATTTTTCGATATCGTTGATAATGTTTTTTTATCTGTTTGACATTCCCGGTAAAAAATTTATAGCGAACCCCGATGAAAGTCGACTGGATATTTTTCTCCGCGTTGAAGCGTGAAACGGAACACGGTTACAAACACGTGATTATTTATGACGCGATTATTTGTGCAGATAATACCGACGCCGCCTCCCGAGTCCGTTTCCGTCGAAATCTTCCTATGTTTCGAGCTCTCCAGTCGCTCAGACATTCAAATTATATTCCAGAAACCTCGAACAAGCCTTTTACAACCGTCCTGTCCGTTCCCGTCGTAAATAGATCTATTAATCGAAGCTCGGGACGATTGCAATAATTTACGCAAGTTAATGACGACGAGAAAGAGAGAGAGAGAGACTTTGTTTCTCTCGGATAATAGATCCAGGCATCGACAACAAAATTTGTTATCTGATAACGAGATGCTCGGGCTAATTAATCGCGAATTTAGAACGGGAAACTTTCCTGCGCTCATTTTTCTCTGCTGTCGATACGACTCGAACGTCCTTCGACAGCTTGCGATTATAATTTCCATAAAATGCGAGCGAGTTCATCTACTTCGTAGTTTTATTCGTATTTTCTTTGCCTCCTTATCTAATCTAAGAAATGAAAATGTTTGGTGGAACTCGGTTGGCTAGGGTCTAATGCCAAGGAGAGAATGTTCGTCCTTGTCGAGTGACAACAGCATGTGATCATCTCTGAAATCAAGCGTCCAAAAAGCATATCATGTGTATTATAATTTTCTTATATTTCGTACAATATTATACGGGAATCACCGTGGAAGATCGTACGGTCGTGTTAAATGCGAAGTTTGGTCATTCTCGAGCTTTTAATACAATGAAAAAGTTTTGATGTTGAATCAACATTCTCATCGATATACCTTTGATCTTTGCCGGTTACCTCGACCCATCGCACTTCCTCTCTCTTTACACCCGCCGTCCTCTTCCACGTTCGGTGCCGAGATCAAAGATAAGAATCGTGTCTCCTCTACGTTGAGACCGATAGTTCAGGCCAGAAATCTTCGCATTTAACGAGACTCGTTTCTTCTTCCACTTACTTATACATTTTATGTATACTATATATTATTATGTATTTATAAAGGTGCGTTTTGGTTCACGTGAAAAACGTACCTCAATCGTGCGCCTCGTCGAAATAAACACGGTAGTGTTTGCCGCTGACGGGCAAACGCGTCCCATCGACAATAATAGACCGTAAGAATCGTGTTATTGCAGAGATAAGATGATCCCTCGATTGAACCGGTGTGTCATAGAGATTAGTTGAGAAGAAAAAAGGTTCAAGACCGGAGGAAACGCGGCGATAAACGGCCGGCTTCGCTTTGGCATTAGGACGTTTATCAGGACGCGTCAAAGCTCTCCCGATTAACAACTTTTACAACGCGCCGTTAATGCGCGTTCAACAACTTCCTCGAACGAGTCCGTAGATAAACCGTGTTTATTTTTCATGCGCCGTCTCAACCGCTGTTTGCCGAGAATTTACATTCACCGGCGGTTCCATGTTTTTCTCGATCTTGACTCGCGGCTTAATACGCGCGGCTTCCAACCCCTTGGCGATTACGCAAACTCTCCGTCTATTTTAGTTACGTGACGAGAGGAACGCGGCGTTCCGAGTTAATTATTTCGTTTTCTTCTCGCCGGATGTTCGGGTCAACAATTTTCGCGGCCGCGAAAATGTTTGCAGTCGGTATGACGTATGGGCATATACATTTGTTCCAGACAGAAATTGACATCGCCCAAGTGGAATCGGTTCAAAGGGATCAGGCTCAGATGGAAGGACAAGATCAGACTGAACAACGTCATCTGGAGATGTTGGCACATGCAATGTAAGGACTTGCTCGTTAATCCGAAGCATGCGTTGCCGCTTCCTTCTCAAAAACCACGAGATCAACTATTAGAAAACTCGTCTATAAACATCGTTCTTCTTAAAAGTTCATTGCTTCACTGGACTCGTTTAACGNCAGAAATTGACATCGCCCAAGTGGAATCGGTTCAAAGGGATCAGGCTCAGATGGAAGGACAAGATCAGACTGAACAACGTCATCTGGAGATGTTGGCACATGCAATGTAAGGACTTGCTCGTTAATCCGAAGCATGCGTTGCCGCTTCCTTCTCAAAAACCACGAGATCAACTATTAGAAAACTCGTCTATAAACATCGTTCTTCTTAAAAGTTCATTGCTTCACTGGACTCGTATAACGACTTTAGTTACATCGTGTTACAATAGAATTCTTGAAATGTGTATTACATTATGTAAAGTATAATCGATCGGCGAGACGTGGAAGTTACGGGTGCGAGGAGCAACCGGAACTATTACACGGAGTTCGTGCCACATCGAGTGGTTAATTTTGCTGACCTTTAACAATCGTTTCGCGTGATAACTGCCGGAGCTGCGATGATAAGCGTCGCTCGTTCGTTTTATTTTTCTGGCCGCGACAGCTTNCTTCTTAAAAGTTCATTGCTTCACTGGACTCGTATAACGACTTTAGTTACATCGTGTTACGATAGAATTCTTGAAATGTGTATTACATCATGTAAAGTATAATCGATCGGCGAGACGTGGAAGTTACGGGTGCGAGGAGCAACCGGAAATATTACACGGAGTTCGTGCCACATCGAGTGGTTAATTTTGCTGACCTTTAACAATCGTTTCGCGTGATAACTGCCGGAGCTGCGATGATAAGCGTCGCTCGTTCGTTTTATTTTTCTGGCCGCGACAGCTTCTTTTCTCTCGGGTGAATTGTCATGGCCAGCGGTCGAGGGTCGTGCCACGACGCGACGCATACAATAAAGAACGCAATTTTCCAAAAAAAGGGCAATTTCCATATAAAATATTTCTATTTAATTTGGCTATTACGTCACATGTCGAGTCAGCAAAAATTGTTCGAGATAAGGAATTGAAATCTCGTAAATTTGCAAATTACATCGATTCGAGTTACGTCGACACGAGTTATGATTTATGAATTCGTAATTATTATGTTATACAGCATTTTACGAAGATAATTTCTTCGCTAATCTAAATGAGACGATTAGTATTTCGAAACACTTCCCACAACGAGATATCAACTCTTTCGCAATCTACGATTAATCAATCTGATTTGTTAATCTCTAGTTGTCATCGCTAAATAATAATCGAAAACCTTGAAATATTCTATTACGCAACGAGAGATACTCAGATTTCGCTCTAAGGAATTAAATAGGAATTGAGTCCAGTTTTTTCTAACCAGTGTACCGCGGTTTTTCATCGAGTCACGATCGAAGCAGAGAAAGGTGGCGAGATAGAGCGTAATCTAAAGCCAAATTAAATTGATTCAAGATATCTGCAGCCGCGAAAATACGACGATACGATGGTAGATATAGACGCCACGGTGTTGGACGAGATAAAGGAATACATATCGCGCGCACGTGACTAGGCAGTGACAAAGAATCCCCGCCAGCGGCTACAGCCTCCTTTCCGATTTTCTGCGAAACGACCGACCGGCTTCAGTTTGGTGAACATCGCATCGTCGTAATCTTCGAAATTCTAGTCGCGGTGCAATTTACAGTTCGCTTCCCCCGTTCGACTCGTAATCGAATCCTAACCGCGCTTCCGGATTTACCTCGAATCAGTGCGGCGAGGTGCCATCGAGGTAATTTTTATAATCGGTCAAAAACGTCCTCTGATCTTTGACTCGCTAATTGCATCGAGCTTTTTCAACAATTTCTTTTATCGAAGTGAATTACGTAATACTTGAAATGAAAAGTCAATGCGAGAGAAAAAGTAATTGGCGAACGGTTCCCGGTTCGATGACACGTCTGTCACCGGCGACGACCGTAACGGTGGCGACGTTTTTTCTGGTACCGAACGAGGTCGAATGGATCTCGCATTTTCCATTGACTCGGCGGCGCAATTGAGATTGATAACGAATTGTTTACGCCATTTAGGCGTCCGTTAAAAATAGATCGAACCGATGAATCATTGGATAGCGGGAAATTGTTCAATAAGTTTCGTCGAGCTCGCGGCGTACTTTATCCGTTTGCGAACTGTCGAGTTTCTTTAATTCCCATTGTGTAGACAATGATTGATCGCTTAAACATTACCTCTTCTGACAAGGAAACAGCGCACCAGGAATTGTTCGGCGAGGACGAGCCGTGGAGCGTGGCCGGGCGTCGAACGCGGGAAGCGGAGTATTTAGTTCATTGTTCGGACGGCGTGACAGTATTCCCTAGCGTTAATAATTGCAAGAAATATTTCGCGAGTTCGCGACAAAATGCGTCGTCGGAAAGTGGGCATCGGGACGCTCGCGTCTCTGCTCCGCTGCGTCGAACTTACCGAGCGTGGACGTAGGACGAAGGGCAGATAGTAATTAAACGTGATCTACGAACGTGATCGTGATCTATAAATAACAGTACCGTGAACTTGTCGAAGGAGCACTCATCGTGGTTCGTATTCGCAATTAGTTCAGTTCTGTTTTTTGCCTGTGTAGAGCGATCTGAAATTTTTTACTGGTTCCACTGCAAATGGTACAACGAGCCTTTTAACTTTGATCGAATATCGTTCGTCGTTCGACGATCGGTGACAGACGTTTCACTGAATTTTTTATTGTTTCAGTTATACTGAAACAGAACACGCTGGTGTGCCAATTTGCGTCCCCGTTGGACGTCGATACTCACAATAAACCCGAGGTACGTACACTAATCTTGAACGATAAGAGTTCGAGTACTTTCCTTCGTTTCTGCGACTTAAAAGCTTTGAAACTGGGAACTATCGATGTTCGAACGAAAATCAATTGCGTCTGTTATCAGGCAGTGGTCTTAGAAGGAAAATACTGGAAACGTAAACTTGCCGCAGTGACTGCGGAGTACAAGAAATGGCGTATGTTCTATCGGAACAAGATCCTTGGCTGGTCGAACAAGGATGGGACCGAGATGGTAATCGCCCGTTTTCGAGTTTTCATTCAACAATTTCTGTTTCACCAGCTATTCTTCATGTATGATCGTCGTTGCAGATGGACACGATGGACGTGTTAGATTGGGGCAGCGGACTGGGTGTCTCGGGCAACTTTGGGCCAGGTACAGGAAACACACATGCAGGAACCAGTGGGACTCCAGGAGGAGAGAGTATGATGGTTGATGAGGATTACATGGAACTCATGACTGATACGTTATTTTCAACAATCAGTTCGAATCAACCAATATACTTTCCCGATCCGAGAGAAATTGGTAACTCACTAATTCACATTCCTAAACGCAACAATATTAATAAAGAGACACACCTATGACAACTACGTGCCAACGATTAACCATACGAATCCGTTAACACGCATAATGAGACGTAGATGTATTCCTTGTAATACGATTGGACTTGTCATAGTGCGCGGAGCTAGTCTGGCGGATTTTATACAACCCAGCCTGGGACCGCTCCAGCCGAACTTAGATGATTTTATGGATACTCTCGAACCATTGCAAGGTAGAACATTTTTGAACGTTGGCTGCTACTTTACCTAAAAGTAGTTGTGTAAGTAAGACGCGATCCTTCTAGAATTTTTAAACTCGAAACTGCCGCCTGTCCCCGAGGAAGACGACATGTTTCGAAACAGCACACTAAACGCGAACTACCCTGATCTCGACTTGATGACTCCTATGAATCAGATCAACGAGCTAAGTCAAGAGTCGGCGGTGAAAAATGAACAAGCTTCGCAACAGGCGACGTTAGGACGAGACGAACGGGGAGACACTTCTATACAGAATCTCCAGTACACCGCGAAGATATATACTCAACCGGAGCAAACGAATAGTTTCAGAACTAACATGTGGGTTTCGATATATGCAACGTTTTACACAGTGGAATAACTCGAAATCGCTACTACGAGTTTTCGTTTTATCGTTACAGGAGTCTGGGTCAGAATTACAATGCTATACAACAAAGTTATGAGTNGATTGGATTTGTAATAGTGCGCGGAGCTAGTCTGGCGGATTTTATACAACCCAGCCTGGGACCGCTCCAGCCGAACTTAGACGATTTTATGGATACTCTCGAACCATTGCAAGGTAGAACATTTTTGAACGTTGGCTGCTACTTTACCTAAAAGTAGTTGTGTAAGTAAGACGCGATCCTTCTAGAATTTTTAAACTCGAAACTGCCGCCTGTCCCCGAGGAAGACGACATGTTTCGAAACAGCACACTAAACGCGAACTACCCTGATCTCGACTTGATGACTCCTATGAATCAGATCAACGAGCTAAGTCAAGAGTCGGCGGTGAAAAATGAACAAGCTTCGCAACAGGCGACGTTAGGACGAGACGAACGGGGAGACACTTCTATACAGAATCTCCAGTACACCGCGAAGATATATACTCAACCGGAGCAAACGAATAGTTTCAGAACTAACATGTGGGTTTCGATATATGCAACGTTTTACACAGTAGAATAACTCGAAATCGCTACTACGAGTTTTCGTTTTATCGTTACAGGAGTCTGGGTCAGGATTACAATGCTATACAACAAAGTTATGAGCCCTCTTCCGAAAGTCAACCGGTCAGGGATAACAGTCGGCCGAGTAGAGTTTCTTCGAGAACTAGTCGGGTGATACAACAGCAGCAACAACCAAATACGTACCAACGGCCTGCGCAGCAGCAACAGAACTCCACTTACCAACAAACCTCGCAGCAGCCGTTCGCCATGGAGATTCAAACCGTTCAGTTGACGCCGGTTCAAAATTCGATAAGATCGTTGAACGATCACGCGAATCAAATCCAGCCGATCGCCGGCCACGTACAGAATTTGGTGACCGTGCAACAACAGAGTTTCGGAGCGAACAATTCGATGGACTCGACCCAACACAGGTCTATCAGACCTCTACCACCTGTTGCCCAACCCGTGTCGTCTAAGCCGTTCAAAGTCGTTCAACCGCAGTGTTACAAGTTCTCCGCTCTTCAGCAAAACTTTAATCCGCAACTATTTAAATTCAAGAACAATAATTTCAAGGTACTCGTAGATGCGTTCCACCGATAACGCGGCGGGCGTGTCTCTCGTCTGCATAATTTGCGTCGGCGAGAATCGGATTATCGAGAAGTCCTTCTTTCCGTAGGCACACCCACCGCAGCAGATCGTATCGGTTTCCGCGGAGCAACCGTCGCAATCGCCGATACTGCTACAGTGCAGACCCTCCGGCTTGGATCTCACCACGCCGACTGCTGTGCAATCCACTAAATTGTTGCCGCAGCAGGCTGCGACGAATTCAGAGAAAGAGGAGGTTTTTGCCGTTCCGAAGGTTGATATGCAAATCTTCGTACGACGATAAATCGAAACGCGAGACGCGGCGCGTGCCTCGGTTAATGATATTTATACTTTCAGTTTCAGATAAAAGCGAGGAACAGATCTCGAAGTAGTTCGTCGCTAACAACACCGAGAATGCATCCCCCACCATTAGTATCAGCGGCAAGCGATCCGAACCTGAATCTAAATAACGACGTTTTGCTCGCACAGTTACTCACTAATAGTATGTATACCAAGAAATGTAATCTTTTTACGATTAACTTCCTCTCTGTCTCTCTCTCTCTCTCTCTCTCTCTACACGTATATACCCTTTAAAATCGTTTTGCAACGTACACAACCCGATTAAAAAAAATGAAACTCGATAAAAGAATATTATGAGAGCTTCAATATCGTTATCATAGATCCGACGTCTGGTGTACACACGGTGAATACGCCGGCTGATAATATAATGTCGACAGTGAACCAAACGGCCACTACTATGAAACACATCTTACCGATGTTTCCACCTCCCGCTTCGGCTACGCAGGTGACGACCAGCCATCACATTACCACGCCGGTCACCGTTCAGACCATGCAAACGTCTACGGTTCAAGTGCAACCGCAGCAACAGGTATTACATTTTCATTTTCCCTTCAGACGATCTTTACGGCGTCGGTCTATCCGAACTGATAAGAAATATAGCAATCCGCACGGTCGGAAATTTCGACCGATCGACGTCCGCGCGTACATTTATTCATGCATATTACACAACGCTCGTATCGAGAATAGCTTAACGATACAATCTATAACGTGTTCGACTCGGTCATTAGGCAATGCAGCAGTCCGCTTGTAGCCAACAAATGTTGTTGAACGCAAGCAGTCAAGCGCATCAGTCGCAAAACAGTCCCGGCTCGCCGAAGGACAGCTCGAACGCGCACAGTCCTCAGGGGTTGAGTCTGAGCCCGCTCCACAGTCCGATGAGCATAGGGAGTCCGCTGTCGCCGAGCAGAGGTTATATAAAGGGCGAGTCGGAACGGGGGCAGTACAAGGAGCAGAGACGAGTCGGGCACATCCACGCGGAACAGAAGCGCAGATATAACATTAAGAACGGGTTCGACATGTTGCACAGTCTGATTCCGCAGCTTAGTCAGAATCCGAACACGAAACTTAGCAAGGCCGCGATGCTGCAGAAAGGGGCGGATTATATCAGGCAGTTGAGGGCGGAGAGGAACCAGTTAAAGGAGGAGATGGATAGCTTAAGACATCAAATTGAGTGCCTTAATACTTCAATTAGGTAATCCTCGTTGATAAGAATCGTAGTCGATCGGACGGAGATTGAATACGGTTTGTTTCAGTAATTGTCAATCGATGCTTCCTGCAACGGGTGCCCCGATTTCGAGACACAGGACCAGCAAAATGAAAGAGATGTTCGACGAATACGTGCGCAC
The DNA here is from genome assembly GCA_019453355.1 of Ceratina japonica. Taxonomy (NCBI): domain Eukaryota; kingdom Metazoa; phylum Arthropoda; class Insecta; order Hymenoptera; family Apidae; genus Ceratina; species Ceratina japonica. Next base: position 36,146 of record SMSR01015836.1, on the reverse strand, counting down.
GCGTACACGGGAAAATTGGAAATTCTGGATTGTATCCTTCCTCGAACGAATGCCTCGGGAATCGTTAAATGCTTGAGAGAATTCTTTTCCTTAGAGAATGATTAGTTCAGTATATTGCTGGAGCCGTTCATGATTTCTTTCAATACCTCAGTGTCGACCGCGAGCATCGAAGATCTATACAGAAGTACAATATTGTGGGTCGAGCAGCATTGCTCGCTCGTCGATCTCAGACCAGGTCTGTCACACGCTCGCAATCGAACCGCAATTTTATTTCGAGTTACTAGCGATATCTTGAAAATTTCCTTCGTTTTCAGCCGTTCTGAACTCCCTAAGATATCTGTGTACTGCCACTGATATTCTATCAGATCCTGGTCGCCTGCCCGAAGAAGCACTCGCAGCAGTCAATCACACGGAACGGCGACGATCAACTCAGTGACCAATTATGATACTATGCGAATTTCGTCGTGAAACGTGATTCGTATATAGAATTAAGGTTTTAGTCGCGTTACAAGCAAAAGGAGAAGAAGTTACCGTAGCAGTAAGGCGATACGGGGGAAGATAACTTAGTAAAAACTTTTCAAACGGTCCCTTTTTACAGATACGCTATACAGTTCCTCGTCGCAGCGGTCGTGGTCGACGATGGAGCGAACATTCAAAGTGCAATTCTCTCCCTTACCCTCCTCGAAATTGTGATCGAAAATAAAATCGAACGGACCGTTAGACAAAGATTTTGTGAAAAATGTATACAAAGTTCACTCTTGCAAACACGTTCAACAAGATATATGTATATTGTAATATACAGACTGCGAATTTAGAAGATACTGAGATTCAAGCATCCTTTTTATAGCAGTTATCGCGATTGTTATTCGTAACAAAATGCCAACGAAGTCGAAGAAGTAGACTCGTATTTATTATGTATCCGCGTTCATTCAGCATCGCGAAAAATTAAGTTTTACTTGACGATTGCTAATTTTCGTAATTTCGACTCATAGAATCTGCCTATGAGAAAAGGAAAAATGTTTAGAGCAAACCATTCCATTCCATTTTCACTATGCTTATTTTTGATTAAGCGCTTCGCTTATGATAGAAAAACGAACATGTTCTTTCTTGAAATCAGTCTATTTCCATTTTAAATTACGTTTCTTTGTACTTTTAAGGCAAATACATACTTGTAAAAAGGTATACTGCAAATTCATTCATATTGGAGGTATATTTTTATGATATAGTTGAAATATAGATAATTTTTTTTGACAAAATTGTTTGATTTTCAAAGTTCATTTACTACCGACGATTAAAGAAATAGTTTTATGTCGTGCGAAAAATGTATCTCCGAGTACGCTTGGACAGAACCAGTGCCATGGAATTGTAACGAGACACAAATCAGGAACACGAACCGTTCGAAATATTTATATAATAAATTATAAGAGAGGATTTCAAACCGAATGGAATATTCTCAACGTTTATTTTGCACCACACGATAAATCTATACCTGTTGATACTTGCATAGTAGTAACTTTGAAAGGATAAAGAGTTTATATAAAGCGCAAAAGATGGGTTGCTCATAAATTACGAGTTTACTACATAATAATAATGTTATAAAATATGAAGTTTTTTAATACGAAATTTCATGTGATAATGTACAAATCATTTATAAATGAATTAACATATGTGTATTAGAATTTAAGCCGTGAAAGACGCCTGCATATTGTAACGTTGTTATGTTTAAATAATTACTGTATATAACGGAGTATACTTTAAGCGACGCGAACAATCTTAAACAACTTTTTAAGCCGTTTCAACGACTTCGAAAGAATATAATTTTTAATTCTGTGGACACCTGACCCATTCATTTTTCTGTTCTTTTTTTACAATATACAGTTGTCTTTTAACTCTACATTGTCTTTGTATAAGTCATAGATAATACAAAATAAATCAACGAAGGGATGTTATTTTGTACAATGTGTATTATATAATCATATCAAAAGACTTATAACGCCCGTTAAATCTTTATTTTCATAAACGAATAAATTGGAATTCATTTTACTTTCTTTACACTCTAAAAATCCATTGAAGTAGTTCAATTGTTTATTATTTAATTTATGGCTCGATCGTTTGTTATTTAATTTACGGTTTAATTAAAAATTAATTTGATACGACAATACAAATACAATCAATATAATATCGCTTCGATATAGTCAAAATCAAATTTAGGTGACAATTTCATTAAAACACCAACAACATTTATATAAATTAAACATTGGAAAACTGTTAACTACTTTTATGCTATCGGTGACAGGATCGAACACTTGTCACACATCATAAATAACGAAGAGGTATTGTTTTCAGGTATCGACAAGAAATCCAGGGGTTCTGTACAAAGTACCGAATGATTATCCACGCGAGTCTTAATAAGGGATTTCAGTTCCCTCAAACTGACACTGCAGTTCAACGTGGAATTACAAGACTTGCAGTTTATCTTGTTTCCTTTCTGTATCAAATTACATTTCTGACATATAGGACAGATGACTTCATCAACTTGTTCGTCTGCAGTCAACGCAAACGTTTCCATCTCTTCGTTCATCATTTTCTCGTATTCTTGCACTATCCATTGCGCTATAAATAAAATAAAAGTAATGCACCTACATCGTTTAGCTTTTGCATAATAACGAAGAGGCTTCGATTTACCTTCTTCCTGGATGATTTCACTTTCGAGCACCACTGCTTGTTCTGGGTCGAGTTGGTCAATTTCGGACGAAACAAAAGGATTTACGGCCGGGTCTAAACTGGTGTCCGCGATATAATTTAATTCGCTACGAACGATCTCGCCTAACACATCGACGTCACGCGAAATACTCATACGGCTAAATCTATGTCTGTTAAGGAACTCGGTTCGCCTCTCTCGCATTCTCTTCCGACATCTCTAAAATTCAGTTTCATCGCATCAAAACTTAATTTAAAACACGACACGTAAAAATTCTCNGTTTAATTAAAAATTAATTTGATACGACAATACAAATACAATCAATATAATATCGCTTCGATATAGTCAAAATCAAATTTAGGTGACAATTTCATTAAAACACCAACAACATTTATATAAATTAAACATTGGAAAACTGTTAACTACTTTTATGCTATCGGTGACAGGATCGAACACTTGTCACACATCATAAATAACGAAGAGGTATTGTTTTCAGGTATCGACAAGAAATCCAGGGGTTCTGTACAAAGTACCGAATGATTATCCACGCGAGTCTTAATAAGGGATTTCAGTTCCCTCAAACTGACACTGCAGTTCAACGTGGAATTACAAGACTTGCAGTTTATCTTGTTTCCTTTCTGTATCAAATTACATTTCTGACATATAGGACAGATGACTTCATCAACTTGTTCGTCTGCAGTCAACGCAAACGTTTCCATCTCTTCGTTCATCATTTTCTCGTATTCTTGCACTATCCATTGCGCTATAAATAAAATAAAAGTAATGCACCTACATCGTTTAGCTTTTGCATAATAACGAAGAGGCTTCGATTTACCTTCTTCCTGGATGATTTCACTTTCGAGCACCACTGCTTGTTCTGGGTCGAGTTGGTCAATTTCGGACGAAACAAAAGGATTTACGGCCGGGTCTAAACTGGTGTCCGCGATATAATTTAATTCGCTACGAACGATCTCGCCTAACACATCGACGTCACGCGAAATACTCATACGGCTAAATCTATGTCTGTTAAGGAACTCGGTTCGCCTCTCTCGCATTCTCTTCCGACATCGCTGAAATTCAGTTTCACTGCATCAAAACGTAATTTAAAACACGACACGTAGAAATTCTGTTATAACTACTGTCGTTCGAACAACGGATATTGACGAGTCTAACCTCTCTGAGGACTTCTTGCAATTTCGGGGACCCGTGTCTGATTTTATTCGCACTCTCTCGATTTTTCATTTTTGCACTTAACGTAGGAGATGTGCTCTCCATGACGTTCATACACTCCATTTGGTACATTTGACAAAAATAAATATTTACCCGATCGGACTTTACGGTGACAAAGATGTTGTCATTGGCGGCGAAGAATTCCCGCGCATGCCCCCACTCTCTAATTTTGAGAGGGTTCGAGAGTGAGGCGACGCGACGCCATGTATCGTTCTTCGTTGTTTAAGTAGCGAAGGAGTGAAGTAAAGTAATGAAGATAGAAGAGGAGAAATGCTTCGTAAGGGTTTTTCCCTGCAACCCTTATCGTGTGCTACGCGACTCCGTGACGTCGGGCTATCCCTTCCCTTTAAAAGCAGGGAAATCTATAATAAAGGTAAGTCAATTTTTTTTTTCAAGTGTTTTGTATGCACCATAGTTTATTTCACATGAAACTATTATAACTCTGCATTATAATCCTGAACATTGCATATACATAGTTATACACATATAATTACTTTCGAATTACATAATTCATGTAGTCGAGGTACTTTTGACTCAAGACCGCAACGGCCATATAATACTATAGCAACCCCCCCGTGGGTCGTACGTTCAAATAACATAGAGAAAAGTTTCCCTCCATCTTTAGGACACTTGACTATCAGTTCATTTTCCTTCATCTCATATTTAAACCATAGTTCACAGACGACAAACATAAATCGACATTTTTAATAAAAAAAAAAATGAAAATGAAAATGAAATTGTGAATTTGGAAAACAATTGGTCGTTTAGAAGCAGTTAAACCTTGTGAGATGACGTACGCACGACGCATCAGAGGAGGAATAGTCGTTATAGATTAGAGATATAGATACGCATCCGGAAAATATATGAATACTATGTAAATATATAGCGTTTAGGTATATATATATATGTGTGTGTATATGTATATATATATATAGATCGAAGATAAAAATATAATTTCAATAAGATATATCATACATATCTGTAGTAATAACATTCATATTTAAAACCTTCTCAATGGATTAGGCATTCTCATGATATGTTAGAGTTTCCCTTACGCGTTAAAAGGTCAACGTGGATGGAAGTATAATATTTTTCGACTAGAAATCTATGTATCCTCCATTTCCGTGTTAGTTTTGGACTCTCGACGACCGTCATCGGTGGACAGCGGATTTTTACACAAGATTATCTCTGAAATATATTTCGAGGTATGTAATCTACTTATACAGATTTTACAATTTCACGATGTGAAATTTACATCGAAGTATTTTTGAAGATTACATATGACAGGTGCATTTTTTTTTTATATCCATATCTTTTGTAGTTGCATAAAAATCCGCGGTCTGGTCATCAGAGACGAGTTGTCCAGATTTCGCAGCAGGTACTTTACGCATCAGAAGATATTCCATTTCCCCTCCTACGCTATCGTCTCTATCACAAATAATAATCGTAACATTCGTAAACGTAATCACGAATTTTCTCCAGGTCAGGGTCAATCGCTTTGTACATCATCGAAAATCGCGACTCTAATTAACATTTAACGTAACAGATTTTCCACATAGATAAACGTACGATAAGAATCGTGTTATATTTAACGTTCAGAATTTTATGAGCGATTCCCGCGATAGATATTTCACCGAGCTGCGTCTATATTTGAACAAATATACTCATTAACGTTTACGTATAAGGTATACCGCTAATAATCTGGAATATACGCTAGGTAAAGCGGATAATCAGTGATATGTCTTCTTCGAGTGCCTCTCGATTTCGTAATTAATCATACGATTTGACTCAACAACGCGTAAGTTAGTTTCAATCTGGATATTCGATGGATCTCGTCGACTTTTAGCTTTCCTTCGTTAAAAGAAAGGAAAAGGTATCTCCTCGCCCGTTCGCAGCGGGAAATGAAAATATGCGTGTCTTTATCATGTGCGTTTGAATTCCAGTAGATACCTTATAGGTATGAGTTTAGGAAACCTAATTTAAGTACCATTTGAAAATCGCGGACAATCGTCAAAGGTAAAAGGTGTACAGGATGAAGCGAATGTTATTCATATTTTTCAACGGAGCTCGTGCAATGGAAGAACTGAATTTTGACGCTCGTACCGTTTCTTCGCTATACGATTAATTTCTCTGTCGGTCGTTCGATTAGAAAAGTGGACACGTAGAAGAACGGCAAACAAATGGAAGTAAGACGTTCTTATTTCTCTCCGAGCATCCTGTACACGTTTGTTCAAATCAGATGTATTAGGTTTCAATAACAGATCACATAAACTCTTCTTAATACTATACACGTAATATAGTTTGTCTTATAATTCTATAGACGGGTTATTCTGATATGTATCATCGTCAGTCGTAATAGTTGCAGGAAAACAATTGAGAAGCGTGTTCAAAGCGTTCCCAAATCCTCCGTTTCATTCTTTCCTTACAGGAGGACTATAGAACATCGATAGTAATCAGAGAAGTGACTTATCTTACAATTAGGTTTCCCGCACGTCGCAAGGTGGGTTTGATTTCACGTACTCTCTCTCTCTCGTTCTCTCTTTCTCTCTCTCTTTCTTTCTCCCTGCATTCTCTGATTCTCCGGAAACGGTGAAGCGTTTAGGCAAAGGGAACTCGCTTAAAAATTCGATTTCCCTGTCCGGTGATCCGTTTTTCACCAGAAGTATACTGCACGACGGACTTTATCTGATCAGTCGCGACTGGCCCGATGCATACCAGAGGATCTTTGAAGTATGAACAAACCTAAATGCAAAACAAAAAGATCATAGACGAATTCGTATATTCAATCAGTCTTCGTTATTTGAATTATCTCTAATACTCGTATCGCATTTTTATTCGTTTATAAGAGATATTTAAATATCGAATAAAAAATGTTTAGAAATCAAAACAAATTAATTGCGACTTTGACACGCGAACAAACTTAAATGCAAAACGAAAAGATAGAAAAGAATACATATTTTAATTTAGTTTTAATTTAATTTTCAATTTATCTCATGAAAGATTTAAATATCGAACGATGTTTAAATTCCTGAAGAAAAAGTTTCGCGTGGGATAAAAATTCGCAGGTAATTCCTGAGACGCGCCTTTCTCATTTTATCGGGTAACTTAATTATGGAAATGTCAGTACCTTCCTCGGAGTTTGCCGATGACGTCTTTGAAGCTGACAGCAGAGACCCCGGCTGATGTCACACTCCCCGGACATGTTGCACTCCTCGTCTGCGAGATCGGACGGGAACAAAATTTTCTAAAGTTAGAAGTTGCGGACGTGGGCAGGGAGAGAGAGAGAGTCTCCGCCGCTCGACAAAGAGTTGACGTAACCCGTTTGCGAATTGACCTTTTATCGATTATCGCGGGATTCCCTGTCGCATAGAGATACAGCATCACTTACTGTATAGCTTGTTCGAAGTTATCGGTGGCTGACACGAGCGAGTCTCGCTGCCGGGAACCTCGGCGCACATCAGGCCGGTCTCGCAGTCGTTATCGTTTCTGCACATCTCGCCTTGCTTCTGGCCCAAATCGAATATGCAGTGGCCCAGAACTAGGAAGCCAAACGTTATCGTTAACCCTCTTCGGCGCTATGAACCCACACATGCGTTCCGAGAAATCGTTCACCATGGGCTTTGAACCCGTTCATGTATTTTTGGCAGCGAACGCATATATGCGATACCGACGACGCTCATAAGCAAGGAGATATAAAAATAAAAAAATATAGTAAGAATACGTTTTTAGCTGTGCTTTAGTGAAATGCCCACTTCGCACAATTCTTTACAATTTGTATTCACTGGCTTCTTTTTTATTATTTTATATGAAATCTTCGGCCAGTGTCTTCAATTTTGAGAAATCGGGATATTTACTATGAAACTCAAAGAAATGCACATAGCAATTTTCATTATCGTTTAACTATGCAATATGCACTTAGGACTGATATAAATCAAACGTAACGTTAAAATGTAAAATTCGGAGAGTATCTATTATTGACAATTGTTAAGACTAACTTACCTGAGTCTACGTCGTAACAAATGGAACCTGGACAGCAGTGTTCGTTGGCCGTGCACCTCCTTTCCTCGCACGGTACGTCCAAGGATTCGGCGTAAGAATTTCCGTAGCTACTTAACGGCCGCTTGAAACGAAGCCATTTGGAGTCTCATTAAAACGATATACATGCAATANTCTCCGAGCATCCTGTACACGTTTGTTCAAATCAGATGTATTAGGTTTCAATAACAGATCACATAAACTCTTCTTAATACTATACACGTAATATAGTTTGTCTTATAATTCTATAGACGGGTTATTCTGATATGTATCATCGTCAGTCGTAATAGTTGCAGGAAAACAATTGAGAAGCGTGTTCAAAGCGTTCCCAAATCCTCCGTTTCATTCTTTCCTTACAGGAGGACTATAGAACATCGATAGTAATCAGAGAAGTGACTTATCTTACAATTAGGTTTCCCGCACGTCGCAAGGTGGGTTTGATTTCACGTACTCTCTCTCTCTCGCTCTCTCTTTCTCTCTCTCTTTCTTTCTCCCTGCATTCTCTGATTCTCCGGAAACGGTGAAGCGTTTAGGCAAAGGGAACTCGCTTAAAAATTCGATTTCCTTGTCCGGTGATCCGTTTCTCACCAGAAGTATACTGCACGACGGACTTTATCTGATCAGTCGCGACTGGCCCGATGCATACCAAGGGATCTTTGAAGTATGAACAAACCTAAATGCAAAACAAAAAGATCATAGACGAATTCGTATATTCAATCAGTCTTCGTTATTAGAATTATCTCTAATATTCGTATCGCATTTTTATTCGTTTATAAGAGATATTTAAATATCGAATAAAAAATGTTTAGAAATCTAAACAAATTAATTGCGACTTTGACACGCGAACAAACTTAAATGCAAAACAAAAAGATAGAAAAGAATACATATTTTAATTTAGTTTTAATTTAATTTTCAATTTATCTCATGAAAGATTTAAATATCGAACGATGTTTAAATTCCTGAAGAAAAAGTTTCGCGTGGGATAAAAATTCGCAGGTAATTACCGAGACGCGCCTTTCTCATTTTATCGGGTAACTTAATTATGGAAATGTCAGTACCTTCCTCGGAGTTTGCCGATGACGTCTTTGAAGCTGACAGCAGAGACCCCGGCTGATGTCACACTCCCCGGACATGTTGCACTCCTCGTCTGCGAGATCGGACGGGAACAAAATTTTCTAAAGTTAGAAGTTGCGGACGTGGGCAGGGAGAGAGAGAGAGTCTCCGCCGCTCGACAAAGAGTTGACGTAACCCGTTTGCGAATTGACCTTTTATCGATTATCGCGGGATTCCCTGTCGCATAGAGATACAGCATCACTTACTGTATAGCTTGTTCGAAGTTATCGGTGGCTGACACGAGCGAGTCTCGCTGCCGGGAACCTCGGCGCACATCAGGCCGGTCTCGCAGTCGTTATCGTTTCTGCACATCTCGCCTTGCTTCTGGCCCAAATCGAATATGCAGTGGCCCAGAACTAGGAAGCCAAACGTTATCGTTAACCCTCTTCGGCGCTATGAACCCACACATGCGTTCCGAGAAATCGTTCACCATGGGCTTTGAACCCGTTCATGTATTTTTGGCAGCGAACGCATATATGCGATACCGACGACGCTCATAAGCAAGGAGATATAAAAATAAAAAAATATAGTAAGAATACGTTTTTAGCTGTGCTTTAGTGAAATGCCCACTTCGCACAATTCTTTACAATTTGTATTCACTGGCTTCTTTTTTATTATTTTATATGAAATCTTCGGCCAGTGTCTTCAATTTTGAGAAATCGGGATATTTACTATGAAACTCAAAGAAATGCACATAGCAATTTTCATTATCGTTTAACTATGCAATATGCACTTAGGACTGATATAAATCAAACGTAACGTTAAAATGTAAAATTCGGAGAGTATCTATTATTGACAATTGTTAAGACTAACTTACCTGAGTCTACGTCGTAACAAATGGAACCTGGACAGCAGTGTTCGTTGGCCGTGCACCTCCTTTCCTCGCACGGTACGTCCAAGGAATCGGCGTAAGAATTTCCGTAGCTACTTAACGGCCGCTTGAAACGAAGCCATTTGGAGTCTCATTAAAACGATATACATGCAATTAAACGTGTATCAAAAGTAGATTAGGTCATTTCCCTCTTTAATTATCATAAATTAACGATTTTAATCGGCTTACGCGGTTCCCCATTTATTCCATTTTCTCTTTTATTTTCGAAACCCCGAGCATGTGAATTACAAATTCTAATTAGAATGGTAAAAAAACAAAATATTATATTATATAGAATAGCACCCGATATTTCGAAAATTATGATACAATTGGATCGTAGCTTCTTTAAGGCTTGAATTCTATATTTTATCATTATTTATAAATTTTCAAGGTTTGATTTCTATACTGCAAACAATTTGATTCTAGTATGAGAAAATTTTTTATCCGGCTCTCGTGGAAAGGATGTGTAACGTTCAAGCGCGGACGTAAATGCGTGCAATTGCATGAAAATATACGTCTATCGATCGTGTACGTGTGTACCTATTGTGGAAGTTCGTCATACCTGATAAAATCCAGGTTTGCTCACGTAGTCCCCGTGGCTCCCGTAGCCGAGATTCGATAACATTTCCGGGCTGAAACGATTAAACAGACCGCCCCAAGCCTCGACGCCCTCGTAGCACATCGTGCTTGCAAGGATCACGACGGTCAACGTAATACACCTGTGCATTTTTCCCATGTCGAGCAATTCTTCTCTAAACCTCTGAAACTGAAGTCGATACTTGTTCTTTTTATATCGAATTTTCTGATCCGATTAAAGTGTAGTGATCAAAGAGAATTCTAGTTAATCCTTCGGTTTAATAGGATTTTCTCACGTACTAAAAGATTTTACTAGTTTTTTGTATATTGATAAGAAACGGTGAGAAGGGGTGGATCAAGAAGAGGATTTCTGATTAAAGGAGGACGCGACGGAGATTAAATAAAATACGAAAAGGACTTCGCTTCGCGTTCTACGGCTTCCCTTGAACCCGCAGCTGTCTACGTTTCAGTCTTTGATAACGAACAGGACGGCGATAAGGGTGTAAAACGAAACATGTCTCAATCTTGAAAATAGAAGCTCGAAAGCGATCGATAGGACTTACTGGATCTTCGGCTGTCGTCGATTATTTGACTCGGTGAACGTCCCTGGTACGAGCCTGTGTTCCACGGGATCAACAAGTCCTTGCTGGAGTTCCTCAGAGCACTGATTCGAGTTGCGCTCGCATTGGCATTGGCAATCTATACCTCCTCTACGTCGTTCCGGTTTCCCTTATACGAAGCTTGCGTCCGCGCAAGCGCTACACCCGACTCTTCATACTCACGCGACTGCTTAGCTTGACATTTTCTCCATTCAGATTTCTTCCTTTTTTCAATTACTATGTATAATCATCGGCCCGTTATTGAAAAATTGTCGGTTTCAATGTCACTGGGTCAGTGCAATATCGAATAAACATATGGGACACTATACTCTTTAAAATAATAATTTTCTCGCTTTCTGGTCTATCCCTTAAATTAGATCATGAATATTCAAGTATAATGAGAGGAAATTCGTTCACGTTATTATTCATTAATAATTTAGAAGGACTGCATAAACGTCGACGAGTATATAGACGTATTTCATAAGGATTTAATGAAAGTCTTTTGATTTATGACCGTCATTTTCCAAAATGAAACGCGTACAATTGCGGGGACGATTAAGGGAAAGGTTTCGGGGAGATTGCATCCTTCCAGGATACACAGCTGCGCCGTCGGGCTAGCACACTTTCGCGTGGGTGTCCAGCTCTTTCCTCGTCGCTCCGCTCGAGCTCCGTTCCATCTGTCTCTGTCGGTCGTATTGATCCGCGGTGTCCTGATGTTCTTTGCCGGGCGGTCGATCTTGCTCCATATATTTGACTCCTAGCTGGCCCATGAATAATAATACCGGGACGCGTGCAATAATAAAGAGGACGCAACCGGATTGCAAGACATGTGCAATTACGTCACTTCCAACATTGATTTTCTTGTTCCACGATGTGTTTTCCGCTCGCGCAAGAATTCGATAATAAATAAACGACAGATTTTCTTATTCTACGTTTCTTCTGTTCGTCTAAGGATCTGATGACAGACTGTAGATTTCATATAAGATTACACGTGAAATATTAGAAGATGCATATCTTAATGTTCAAAGAAATTTTTATTTAAATAATTTTTTTGCAGGGCTGCCACAAATGACTTGGATTACGCGGATCAGACGGTAAGTGTTTTATTATGTTTCCTCTTGACACGCACGAGACTCCCGTAAATATGCCTTTACTTAGGATAGTAGTAATTTGATAATAAATACACGACAGATTTTCTTACTCTACGTTTTTTCTGTTCGTCTAAGAATTTGATAGACTGCAGATTTCATACAAGATTACACGTGAAATATTAAAAGATNCACAAATGACTTGGATTACGCGGATCAGACGGTAAGTGTTTTATTATGTTTCCTCTTGACACGCACGAGACTCCCGTAAATATGCCTTTACTTAGGATAGTAGTAATTTGATAATAAATACACGACAGATTTTCTTACTCTACGTTTTTTCTGTTCGTCTAAGAATTTGATAGACTGCAGATTTCATACAAGATTACACGTGAAATATTAAAAGACAGATGCGTATCTTAATGTTCAAAGAAATTCTTATTTAAATAATTTCTTTGCAGGGCTGCTACAAATGACTTGAATTACGCGGATCAGACGGTGAGTTTTTTTTTTTATTATGATTCCTCTTGACACGCACGAGACTCGCGTGAATGTGCCTTCACCTAGGATAGAACCGCTTGTCTGTGAAAATGCCAAAGCAGTTTTCACGTTGCGTGCGCTCAGATTATTTTTATAATACGCGAGTTACGTTTATGCGCCTGTAGTGTGTTTTTATGAAGACCAGTGAAGCACAAGATTTAAACAGCTCGAAGAAATGAAATAAAACGTACGTACCTACCATCATTATAATCGCCCACGTTCAATTTTTTATTTTCAATTTAATAGAAGAGGCGTCGATTTATTTTAAGAATATTCTCGTGCGTTGGACGTTATTTGAATTTTATCATTTTTATTCTTGACTGTTTACCTGAATATTTATGTGTGTTGATGCGTCGATGTACTTTTAGAACATTTTTGTTTCGCGTTGTACGACGACGGATCATTTTTATTCCTGACTCTTTGCTTGAATATTCAGATGTTTTGATGCATCGGTGTACTTTTGGAATATTCTTGTTTCACGTTGGACGAGACGTTACTTAAGTTGGATTATTTTTATTTTCGACTCTCTTTACTAAATCGAATGTCCACCTGTTTTATTGCACATCTATTTCTGTTTCGGTGCAACGTCATTATTTAAGTTTAATTATCGCGTGTTGATAGACGTAGCGGATTTTAGATTTCCAAGAAAGTTACGACGGCTAGAGTTTCTAACATTGTCACGCGACATTTTACCAAGTCGCTTGTAATTATCGCCNTCTTGACACGCACGAGACTCGCGTGAATGTGCCTTCACCTAGGATAGAACCGCTTGTCTGTGAAAATGCCAAAGCAGTTTTCACGTTGCGTGCGCTCAGATTATTTTTATAATACGCGAGTTACGTTTATGCGCCTGTAGTGTGTTTTTATGAAGACCAGTGAAGCACAAGATTTAAACAGCTCGAAGAAATGAAATAAAACGTACGTACCTACCATCATTATAATCGCCCACGTTCAATTTTTTATTTTCAATTTAATAGAAGAGGCGTCGATTTATTTTAAGAATATTCTCGTGCGTTGGACGTTATTTGAATTTTATCATTTTTATTCTTGACTGTTTACCTGAATATTTATGTGTGTTGATGCGTCGATGTACTTTTAGAACATTTTTGTTTCGCGTTGTACGACGACGGATCATTTTTATTCCTGACTCTTTGCTTGAATATTCAGATGTTTTGATGCATCGGTGTACTTTTGGAATATTCTTGTTTCACGTTGGACGAGACGTTACTTAAGTTGGATTATTTTTATTTTCGACTCTCTTTACTAAATCGAATGTCCACCTGTTTTATTGCACATCTATTTCTGTTTCGGTGCAACGTCATTATTTAAGTTTAATTATCGCGTGTTGATAGACGTAGCGGATTTTAGATTTCCAAGAAAGTTACGACGGCTAGAGTTTCTAACATTGTCACGCGACATTTTACCAAGTCGCTTGTAATTATCGCCCCACCCGTATTTCTCCGTTTCGACGGTTAACAAGCTCGTTTAACTTCGTCGTTAGGTTCGAGATGGGAAATAAATCGGGAAGTTATCTCGTATAAAAATGAGTTTAATAAATAACAGCTAACAACGAAATAAATAAGTCTCGCAACTTGTAATTAAAATACGTACTGTACACGTATTTGTACATGTACATACACGGAACACACGACACGTCCGATATTGGATACACGTATATTGCATTCTAATTCGTATACGGGTTTAAACATCTTCGAACAATTGCCACGAATTTAAATAAAACCGAAACAGAAATGAAAATCGTTGTAATAACTAGACTGCGGATTTCCATGAAAAATACGATTTAAATACAAATTCTGTTCATCGTATAATATTTTATATTTCCTGCACATTCGATATTTTATTAAAAATCTCATCGAACCCGCAGTCTGATAATAAATTAATAACAAATTCAAACGCTTATTAAGGATAATGGCAGTTGACGTAATTTCAAGCTGGAGATGGTATACGAAATCGTACTGGAGTATTCGTTCGTTTTCTTATCTACGTATTCCGTAGGAAATAAATTACTCTTCCTTTGTACATTTATACAAGTGGCACGGAGTCGTCGGTGATTCAGGAAATACGCAATTTCCCGAGCTCTCAGACTCCGGTGATACTGTGCAGCCAAGGTTTGAAATAGTTCGTCCTCATGTAAACGCCTGGAAGATATGGTGCAGCGCACGTTATACCGTGCGATACCGTGCCTACTAAAAACCATCGTCCGTCCGGTCGTTGCATCACCAATGGACCGCCACTGTCCCCCTGAAATTATTTATTCCAATTTCCAGTATATTCGTTTTACACTGTTCTTATTTATTTATATTAATGCGCGTTATGTCAATGAGTCAAGAATTGTCATAGAAAAGCAGACAATTGCAAGTATTGATTTTAGTTTGTTCGAATGTGAGAATTCATTGATCGTCAGACACGAAATTGATATAAATACGAATTGACGAAATCGGGTGAATGAAAATTGAATTGTTTTAAATATACCTCGCAAGAATCCTTCTGTCCATTGGCGTATCCGGCGCAGAGGAAGCTGTCAAGAATTAATTTCGAATGTCCACCGGTCTGGAACATTTCTTGGCACACAGAGTTCTTTATTATAGGCACTTGAACTTCTTGCAGTACGGAAGGCACGCCTCCATCTACAAATAAAAATTACGTATCCAATGTTTAATCCTACAATTGAGTGGCACAGCGTAATAGCTTTAAAATTCTTATGAAGAAAGATGGAATTAAAAAAATAGAATTTTGACAATGGATAATAAAAGTGAATTGTACGATCNGAATGTGAGAATTCATTGATCGTCAGACACGAAATTGATATAAATACGAATTGACGAAATCGGGTGAATGAAAATTGAATTGTTTTAAATATACCTCGCAAGAATCCTTCTGTCCATTGGCGTATCCGGCGCAGAGGAAGCTGTCAAGAATTAATTTCGAATGTCCACCGGTCTGGAACATTTCTTGGCACACAGAGTTCTTTATTATAGGCACTTGAACTTCTTGCAGTACGGAAGGCACGCCTCCATCTACAAATAAAAATTGCATATCCAATGTTCAATCCTACAATTGAATGGCACAGGGTAATAGCTCTAAAATTCTTATGAATAAAGATGGAATTAAAAAAATAGAATTTTGACAAGGGATAATAAAACTTCGAAGTGGATTGTATGATTACTCACTGTATTTTAAACGTCCCCAGCCTGTGACAGTGGCCATTCTGCCAGTGAAATCTATTCCGTCTTCGGGCATACAGATAGGCACGATGTGGACGTCGAATTGTATCGGTGATTCCAACTCCAAAAGTGCCAAATCGCTTTCGAACGTCGTGGGATTGTACCCTCTATTTACGATCACTCGTCTAACGTTCCTGGTCACACTGCGTTTCGCTTCTAATTCTCCAGACAAGTCGAACTCACCGAAAACTGCTACCAACGTCGCTAAAAATCTGTAGATTCATAAAAACAAGATATGATATATCAGATGTGAAAATTAAAACTATATTGAATCGATTGACGAAACAAGTATTACATAAAAAACAGTGTCTTGAATTTCAATATATATAAAGTATAAAATAAAACAATAAGATTATTGGAAGAAGAGTTTTGCTGTTCGATCAGAAGTGAGAAAATGAGTGGTGCTCACTTTATACTTACCCTGGCTGACAGTGAGCCGCCGTGATGACGTACTTGTCTGTGATCAAGACACCCCCGCATTTGTTTTTCGTGAAGAGTCCCAGCCAAGTGGCCTCGCGCACTAATACTTGCCATGGCCATTCGCCAAACGTAGCTGCCTTACCACCGACGATTCTGCCCGATTTCATCAGAGGTCTCTTCCCGCACTCTGCACATTTTAATCCAACCATAAATCAAGCATCAGAATCAATCATAGGACACAAGGTTGCATCAATTACTACGTCGATCATTATACGAAACATCGTATTAAATATTGTATCAAACACTAGAATTATTACAACCCGCGATTTATGACGTAGTAGTTCGACACTTACGAGAACGGAAATCGCTTGTAGAAGTGATTTGCTGACTCGTAGTGGTAGTCTCGATTGCGTTCAAGGTGCTCGCTTCTTCTTCGGCTAATACCACCGGCTCGGTAGTCGCCGCCTGAGTGGTGGTCGGCCTTCTGGTCGGCTTCGTGCGTTTCGTCGTAACCTGGGGTTTCTTTGTGGTCGCGCCGGACGCCGTGGTCGGTTTCGGTTTCGAGGTAGGCAGCGGTTTCGGAGGCCGGCTGCCCGACGGTTTCGAAGTCGTCGGCCGATTCGCTGGTCTCTTCGTGGTCGCTGGCTTCTTCGTTGTGGTGAACGACGGTTTCACCGTCGAGCCCGGTTTTCGCACGGGTTTCTTCGTCGTCGTAGCTGGCCTCTTCGTCGCGCTCGAGGATTCAGCGACCGACGAGGACGCGGCTGACACGTTAACGCGATTGTAGACCACGTCTTTCAGATCCTGAAACGCATTTTGCAAATTGTTAACTGTTTGATTAAATCAGAGAGCATTTAATTATATGTGTTGCATTATAATACAATTTCATATAAAAAAATCTCTGGATTTTGTCAAAATGAAATTGATAGATTTCACTTTTCGCTCAAAATACGTACTTGGAAGTTGCCTTGCAGCGACTGGACGATCTTGTTCACGAACGTGTCGACTTTGTTCGTGAGAACGTCGTCCTCGATGAAAGTAGGCGTAGGTATATCGTTTTCGCTGATGATCTCAATGTCAGGGTAACCGCTGTTATTGTAAGTCCCAACGATGGTCGGTTTCTCCTGCTGCGAGATCGGCGTCGACAGATTCAGATTCGGATTTCTTACAGGAGGGAAGTTAATCAAATCGTCCGGAGCAGCGGTTTCCTCATCGCAGTGCGGCAAAGCGGTCGTGGCCTTAAAATCCATGGTCGTAGTTACAGGATCTTTGAAGATCACGGCGGACGACGGCTCGTCCGCTACAGTAACCGAAGACGGTCTCAAATGAAAACTGGGCTTGCTGGGCCAGGAGGAAAGGGTGGTCCAGATCGTAGGTCTCCTCGTAGGCAGCTTCTCCGAGACCTCGGTCTCCGCCACGACGGGCTCCGTACTGTAATTAGTGTTCACAGTCGGTTTCGAAGTGGTTCCGTCTTTCACGTTGACGCTGAAGAAACTCGTGGAGACCACGTTGTTCGTGGCGACGTTCGAGATCACCGTGCTGATGTTGTGAGTGATGGTCGTGGACACACTGGGCTTCTTAGTGGCGAACGGACTCGGCCTCGCCGACCCGATTGTGGGCTTGAAGACGTTCGTTACGACCGTTTCGGTCACTGGCTTCCTGGTACCAATTCTCTGTGTAGTCTCTGTGTATTCCGTGCCGAGAGGCCCCAGGACTATCAACGTCGGCGCAGGTGGATTCGTAGTAGTTTTCACTGAATAATCAGAGGTACCGATACCGGAATAGGTAGACTGCGTCGACGGTCTAGCGTTGGTCGTCGACGAAGAGATATAACTAGTTTCCGTGGGTACCGTTTCGTAATTGTAATAATTCGGCGATTGCCCCGGTTTGTAAAAAGTGTACGGGAAGGTCTGAGCGATCG
>SMSR01015836.1:1761-17797 GCA_019453355.1 Ceratina japonica | reverse complement strand
ATCGACGAGTTCGGCGTCTGAATCGTGGTCCCCGAACCGGGCTTCGTGTCGTTCAAAATGGAGATTATATGATTGATAGCTAACTCCTCTTTGTCCACTGTGTCGTGCTTCTTATTGCCTGAAGGTGAGGTGTCGTAAGTAATCGTCGGTACTCTCACTAGGTCCTCTTTCGTATTGCTCAGGGTAGTCATCGGTGTGGTCGTCCTTTGGTCGGTAGAACCGACGGCTTCTATGTTCTTCGTCGACACCCTTTCTTCCACTGTACTGATCCTATCGAAATTGTCGACGGCCGTCTCTTCGGGCAGAGACGTCGTCGTCAGTCGCTGCGTATTAGCATACATCTGCGTGACCACCGGTAGTCTCGTGTCGTGGACGAACGAAGATTCGTCCGGGAACTTCACCCACTGCGTGGTCTGATAAGTAGAACCCTGAGGAGGCTTCCTGACTTCGCTCGGAGTCGTCTTCGGTCGTTGAGTAGTACCTTCGCTCGGTCTCTTCTCTTCGGCAGCGGACTCGACGCCAGGTTTAAACAGATCGTCGGGGTTGTGCGTCTCGTTCAACATGGTCCCGTTCTCGTTTAGTAAAATCGTGTCGGGCGAGCTGTGATTGTTCTGGCCCAAACCGTGCGAGAACAAGGCTGGAAGTTGGTCGACCGGATCGGCTATCTGAAGTATCTGATCGGGACTGAGTAAAGTGGTGACCGGATTAACAGCGGTGTTCCCCGGGCGATTGCTCTGCGCGCCGTCGGAGTGACTCAACAGTCCCGGGAGGCCCAAATCGTCCAAGACGTTCTGCTGACCCAAAAGAGCCGGGAACTCCTCCTCCAAGTGGCTTACGTCCGGCTGAGCGGGTAACTGCGGCCTCTCCGCGTTCTGAAGCGTGTCCTGGATCTGCGAAATTCCGGACGTCGGCTTCGCGGCGGTCGTGGGCGCGTCGTACGTCGAGATCTTTGTGTACCCGGAGTCGTCGCTGCTCGTTTGACCGATCTTCTCGCGATCGTCCTGCGATATCGTCATTCCGAGCGGCGTTCCGTCCGAATTTAACAAGATGGGAATATCGGGGACGTGATCGATCTCGTGTACATTGAATATTTCATCGGTGACCGCGGGACCGTCCTCGATGTCGACGGTGGTCGCCGAATTTTNACAGCGGTGTTCCCCGGGCGATTGCTCTGCGCGCCGTCGGAGTGACTCAACAGTCCCGGGAGGCCCAAATCGTCCAAGACGTTCTGCTGACCCAAAAGAGCCGGGAACTCCTCCTCCAAGTGGCTTACGTCCGGCTGAGCGGGTAACTGCGGCCTCTCCGCGTTCTGAACCGTGTCCTGGATCTGCGAAATTCCGGACGTCGGCTTCGCGGCGGTCGTGGGCGCGTCGTACGTCGAGATCTTTGTGTACCCGGAGTCGTCGCTGCTCGTTTGACCGATCTTCTCGCGATCGTCCTGCGATATCGTCATTCCGAGCGGCGTTCCGTCCGAATTTAACAAGATGGGAATATCGGGGACGTGATCGATCTCGTGTACATTGAATATTTCATCGGTGACCGCGGGACCGTCCTCGATGTCGACGGTGGTCGCCGAATTTTTCGACGGCAGTTGACAGCACGCGCCGAACAGGAACCCGTCCATGCACGCACCGACCACTTGCCCGTTCCGGCGCGAGCACTCGTAATTGAACATGCATATTGCCGGCTCGTTCGATTTCACCAACGCCGGGATCGTCGGCTGGCACGCTTTCGGGACTATCCTGTATCCGCCAAACAATCTTCTGCCTGTAAAGTAAAATAATATTGAATTACAATTACACAAATATTTGCAGTTTATTGCATTCCAGATATCTGCGGTCTATTCCAGTAGAAAAATCAGCAGTCTATTGCATTTCGAAAATCTGCAGTTTGTCGCATTAGAAAAATCAGCAGTCTATTGCATTTCGAAAATCTGCAGTTTGTCGCATTAGAAAAATCTACAGTTTATCGTATTAGAAAAATCAGCAGTCTATTGCATTTCGAAAATCTGCAGTTTATTGCATTTCGAAAATCTGCAGTCTATCGCATTAAAAAAATCTGCAGTTCGTCGTATTAGAAAAGTCTGCCAATAGACGAAATTAGAATTTCTTTACATTTTTCTATTAACAGAAGGTACTATTTAGTATAATATCGGTTCTGGTCACATGAGTTTAAGCCATAGGCGAGCAAGCATGTAGGCTTTGCACGTGCCTCCTCGTATATGCCTGCGTACTACCGATATAATGACCTACTCCGCGAATCGTCCACGGTATGTGCCGTCAAGATCCTTCCGGCGTTCCAGATTTTTTTCTTTTTTCATTTTTCGCGGACTTTCGTTTCGTGCCTGACCGTGTCACCGAGCGGTGAACTCGTAAAAACGATACGAAATCTTTTTCTAGTTCATAGCACACTAATCCGTGCACAGATATTAAAAATTGTTAAAGGGTCATTTTAAGTTCGTGTGACCATTCGTAGATCACGATACGATTTAATGTATTGATTATTTATAATTTTAAACAGTTTCTGTGTCACGCAGTTTGTCGTGTCATGCATTGATTATAATCATTCATTCATTCATTCATTCATCGCTTCATGGTTCTTACGTAATCTAATTGTTACCTGAGGCCTGGGACACGTAAGAGTGTGAAATGACGGACGTCGAAGAAAGGATGACGAGGAACAGATGAACATTCAACCCGACAGCCATCTGTAACAAACAATTATAAAAACCGTTTAAAAACAGAGTAAACATAATTAACAATTGAAAAGAATTAGAGAGAAGAAGAAGAAGAAAGAAGAGGCAGAAGAAATTCGAGTAAAGACACTGTTTCAAGGATTTCTATTCCCATGGCAGATAAAACAAACGTATTAATCACTATTTCACACGAGCATACGTAAATTTGCCTGTATCATACATATGTACCTACCATCTTCTATAACGGTACACACATATGTATAAGAAAATTAGTATCGCGGCATACGTCGCGAAAGCTACGTACACGAATTACGAGTCAGTTTTTACTCCACGTTTACTCGCAACGATGGGACGCCGAGAAACGTGTATCGCTCGAAGCTAACAATGGGTAGACTGCAGACTTTATTGCAACATAAAACACGGTATATCGTTCATAGAAATGCGGTTCGTACAGAAATTTCTTTTATTCGAGCATCGCAACGTGCAATCGAGCTTACATTTTGTACATGCAATTTTCTTATGCAATCATCGAATCCATAGTCCAGTTAGTAGAAGTATAACGTGGCTGTTGAATTCTAAATGCTACAGACGTTCGCGAGACATTCTTCTAACGCATCGAAATCCAGTTTAATAAGATCGGCTTTGGAATCCGCGTCGCAGGACGCGAGGAGCGCACTAGATAACTAATCGGTTCGCCGTCTCGTTTTCTTTAGTACAATACATTCATAACTGAGAGATTTACACGCTCGCGTGCACGCGCGCGTCTCGAAACCAAGTACGCACTGTGTATGTTCACGGTATCCCTGTCCCGAAATCCCGTTATCCGCTCGGTTCAGAGAGACGTACGGGACGTTCCACGTTCCACGTATCACGACCACGTGTAAATGCCGCTCCGAACAGAGACGCGATTACGCGAAGAGCGAGGATGAATGGAGGAAGGCAAGGGACAGATCCATCGGTCGTGATCTTGCACGCCGCGAGAGGAAAAGGGTCGTGAGAAAGACAAAGAGGGCGACAAGCTTTCCCATTGCTCATTGCTCGTTGCATCGAGAAGCTACCGGTAACCCAGTTACCGATCCCCCCCTCTTCGTCGTCGGCCTCAGACTTCGGGTTTTTATGCTAAACGAGACGTTAAACAAATGCATTTTAAGATGTCTCTTATATCATGGACGCACTTAAATAATTCGTCAATTCATTTAAACGTGAATTTATCTTTTAATCTTTTTGTACACGATGAGCATTGCGTCTATGAGTACGTAGAATTTATAGTCGAAGTATCAGACGAGCGAATACGCGTGCTTTAATTACACGGAAGTCACTTTCCTATTTTGTTTTCCTCGGGACGAGTTACGAACCGTCGGGGATTGATGTGTCTAAAAAGAGAACGACACTAATAATCCTTGCATTCCTGCAGAATCGTTATTCTCCAGATCAAACATGAAAAGGTGTCGGGCCAGCCAGGCGAACGAACACGGATATAAATTATAATATCATTATAAAGCGTGTAGATAAATAGAACTGAACGAATGTAAGAATTCACAGTACATAAATAGTTGTTTCAAAAGACCTTGAATTATGAAATGCACCTTGTAGCAGAAGGATGCTTATTTTAAATGTTAACCCTTTCGGTACGAGCGCTCTGTCCGCCGTGACACTTCCGCTGTACGAGATGCCGTACCGAAAATGCGCACATGACATGTGGTCAGTCTTTGTATGAAGATTTACCTAAGCGTTACATAAATACTGTCGTTAATAAAACAATCTTTCAGAATATTCTCTTATTAAGTGTGTAGATGTCGTTTGTACAAATATAGATATATCCGGCGCTCGTCCATACAGGTCGTGAAATGTATGCCGGATATATCCGACGGTCAGCCACGCAGGTCGGATATATCCGGCGCTTGTACCGAAAGAGTTAAAAGTAGTAGTCAAATGATAAGATGAACATATGTCTGGCATGGATTTATTTAATCTTTCGTTTCGCATAAAAATTCGTGGTCGGGCGATCAGTTTCGCGCGTCCGAAGGTTCGGTCACGATCCTCGGGTTCCTCGTGACTCGTACGTAGGATAAGGATTCGAAGTGCAGGCTCGAAAATTCTTTCCCGTTCATTGGCCGTTTCCTATATGTGTACACACACGCGTGCACACGTCCGTGTTTACGTACATAATATGTACATAAGCGAGAGGCTCGTACGCGATTCGCGAGCCGGAGAATATGGGAGATTCTGTGTAGACACGCGAATGTTAACCTGGGAGAAAGCTCGGTTCTACGCTTCTTCGTTATTGGATCTGGGTGACCCGATTGGGTTGGCCTTCGTCAGCCAACAGGTGCTTCCTCATTCTCTTCCGTGACAATTGCTCTGCTCCCCGCGTCGCTCAGACGAATCGAATCTAACCGGGGTAATTTAATTTCATGAGACGACGATTAAATTCATAGGAAAATATTGATTATGTTTTGAAGTCTACTTCTCGTTTCAATTAGGCACAATTATCTTACGACCGCAATAGTGCAATGAACATTCTGATATAAAAGATGTAAGTTAAATGCGTTTATGATTTCTAACAACATTTGCTGTGGAATTTTAGAATTCTAATCGTAACGGATGATAGATTGGTCGATTGTCCTGAAATCCAAGCGAGANAATGAACATTCTGATATAAAAGATGTAAGTTAAATGCGTTTATGATTTCTGACAACATTTGCTGTGGAATTTTAGAATTCTAATCGTAACGTATGATAGATTGGTCGATTGTCCTGAAATCCAAGCGAGATAGGTTTGTCCTATTTATGAGTGGATCATAGATCTTCGAGCTGCTTTCACTTGAACGCTGCGGGTACTTCGTACCCGATCATTCGTGCAAAACCGATCGCCTCCTTCGCTTGGTTTCAGTCGAATAACTTAAACGGTCGTTAAGCCTACTATTTCACCTCGTGCGAATCGCAGAAAGTGATAGTCAGCGTCCCATATCGGAACAATAAACAACGGGAAAAACATTCAGGAACATAAACCAGACAAAATAGAACAAATATAATCGCAGTTTGACAAGCTTTGATGATCTCTTCGCGATTTTCATCATTTGTATTGTGAACAAACTGAAATTTAATGACGTTTTACTCACGTCGAGATACGATCTGACCTCGTAACTCATTTTGTCAATGACACGAAACGAATGAGAGACGGGAAGGATAAAAGTCGTGCACGGGCCCAATACGTAATATGGATACATATCGCACGTACGCGCGCAATTACCATTTTGTATGGTTAGTACGTGCCGAAATGAAAGAGTTATTCGAGCGACTTGAAAGGGACAGTGCGTCGTCTGCATTTTAAGAGGCTCGGAAAGTAGTACCTGAATGTAGGACGGCATGCCAGGAGGAACGCGAACAGGCGAACAGGAGTTGGCTAATTCACGCTAGTCACGCTGACGATCGTTAACTACGGGCTTAACGCGGTGATAATTATAAAGAGGAAACATAATTAAATGGATTTAACTCACTTCCCTACGATCGCCGCGTTTTGCTCTACTATCTCCTCTCTCCCCCTAACTTACTTTTTTATATTCCAACACGTTTAACGCGGATCCTCATACGCGTAACTGCTCGTCATTAATTTTTTATAGAAAAATTATATGTGTATCGAAATATGCAAAATGTATGTGTGAAAGTAAACAGATGGAACTTTTTTCAATAAATCTGAGCGTAGGTCACATTTTTTAATTGACCTCAGACAAATATTTTACGATCTATTTATCGTTGATACGTGGAGCAGATTCGGCGACTTGGAGCGGCGAGCGAGCGTTAAACGTTAAGTTAAACAAATGAACGAGCAGGTTTGGAAAGAGTGACACGGAGCGTCTGTGCGCTGACAACCGTTACCACTTACCACTACCTCACCTCGAGGCATACCTAACTTAGGTGCGCGCACGTACTCTGCACGCGTGCTCGTGCCTATTACTCCTATACGTACACGCGTGTACACGCGTGTCTCAGACACCACTCAGGGTCAGTGCGAGGAATCTTATTTTCTCTGCCTTTGCATCTTCTCCTCTCCGCCCAGTCGAAGTTCAAGTACGCTCGGCGTACGTCAGACTTTTAGAGATCTCCCTCGATCGGAAGAGAATATATCAGGTTCTGTCGATGAGAGAGATTTCAAAGTAAGGGTTGAAATTTAGATACCATACCGATTACTTGTTTTCCGTCCGAACGGTAATAGTTTGAANACGTCGAGATACGATCTGACCTCGTAACTCATTTTGTCAATGACACGAAACGAATGAGAGACGGGAAGGATAAAAGTCGTGCACGGGCCCAATACGTAATATGGATACATATCGCACGTACGCGCGCAATTACCATTTTGTATGGTTAGTACGTGCCGAAATGAAAGAGTTATTCGAGCGACTTGAAAGGGACAGTGCGTCGTCTGCATTTTAAGAGGCTCGGAAAGTAGTACCTGAATGTAGGACGGCATGCCAGGAGGAACGCGAACAGGCGAACAGGAGTTGGCTAATTCACGCTAGTCACGCTGACGATCGTTAACTACGGGCTTAACGCGGTGATAATTATAAAGAGGAAACATAATTAAATGGATTCAACTCACTTCCCTACGATCGCCGCGTTTTGCTCTACTATCTCCTCTCTCCCCCTAACTTACTTTTTTATATTCCAACACGTTTAACGCGGATCCTCATACGCGTAACTGCTCGTCATTAATTTTTTATAGAAAAATTATATGTGTATCGAAATATGCAAAATGTATGTGTGAAAGTAAACAGATGGAACTTTTTTCAATAAATCTGAGCGTAGGTCACATTTTTTAATTGACCTCAGACAAATATTTTACGATCTATTTATCGTTGATACGTGGAGCAGATTCGGCGACTTGGAGCGGCGAGCGAGCGTTAAACGTTAAGTTAAACAAATGAACGAGCAGGTTTGGAAAGAGTGACACGGAGCGTCTGTGCGCTGACAACCGTTACCACTTACCACTACCTCACCTCGAGGCATACCTAACTTAGGTGCGCGCACGTACTCTGCACGCGTGCTCGTGCCTATTACTCCTATACGTACACGCGTGTACACGCGTGTCTCAGACACCACTCAGGGTCAGTGCGAGGAATCTTATTTTCTCTGCCTTTGCATCTTCTCCTCTCCGCCCAGTCGAAGTTCAAGTACGCTCGGCGTACGTCAGACTTTTAGAGATCTCCCTCGATCGGAAGAGAATATATCAGGTTCTGTCGATGAGAGAGATTTCAAAGTAAGGGTTGAAATTTAGATACCATACCGATTACTTGTTTTCCGTCCGAACGGTAATAGTTTGAATAATTTTGGGAATTAATTTTGGAGAGGCGAATGGAAGTAGGCATCTCGACGATTTTCTGACCCAGGATCGTGTTAGACGACTTTCGTGGGAGAAACGAGGTCGATACCGTTATTCGAATCATCGATCGTAGGTTCGTCAGGTGAAACCGAGGAAAGTTGAACACGAGCCACGGAAGAGTTCGCGTTTAAAAGTGTAATTATGTAAAAAGGATGCGGCGTAATTGCCCGTGACACGGTCGTTTCGTTTTAATCGAGAGAAATGGGAGTTTAAGAAGGTGCAACGTGGGTAGGTAACGACGCGTGGACGAAATCTCGTCGAGGATGGAACGCGTCGTCCTCGTCGCCGTCTCGCGGAGGTTGGAGAAGGATGCGGCTAGCCAGCGAAGCATGCCAAATGATCTTCTATGTATACATATTGCCTCGTTTACCGCGGGCCCAAACTCGGAAACCTAGCTTTCTCCGGCCTCCACGGTCAGATTACCTTTCGTACGATCGCACTGATTCCTGATCACGTCCTGGTTCCGATAATCCTGCGTCTCTGACCGATTTTTTTTCTTCAACCAACTTTCTATATTAACGTTTGTCGCGTTACTTTTTTCGCTCCGTCCGAATCGGTAAAAACTACCATAAACTCGTTCAATCTAAAGTTGGTCATTTTACGAAAACGTGTCGACCACGCGAAGAACGGAGTTTCATCAAATAAATTTTTCCTCGTTTAATCGACGTACAATCGAATGAAATCAATGATCGACGATCTTATCGTGGGCTTGAACAACAGGGAACAGGAAGCGTGCATCATTGAACTTGCCTTGAAGTTACATTTTTGGGCATCGAGGACCGTTACACCGATATTAACGCCGTAGCGTGAATCATACGCTCGTACACTCGAAACGGAATCCGCACGTGTTACGAGCGTGTAAGATTTAAGAGACAATTACCGCCCCGAGAGTCCTGCACCCAA
This sequence comes from Ceratina japonica, assembly GCA_019453355.1. Lineage (NCBI taxonomy): Eukaryota > Metazoa > Arthropoda > Insecta > Hymenoptera > Apidae > Ceratina > Ceratina japonica. The sequence goes on along the minus strand of SMSR01015836.1, from coordinate 8,817 downwards.
ATAGCATTATAATAGGAATGGCATACCATGCAACGCATTAACCGTGATTCGTCGTCTCGTTAGGTCCGTCTCATAACGTTGATTTGAAACGCCGAGAGATCCCCGTTCTCCAGAAGGCGACACGACCTTTCTTCTCACGTCACACGTATATTTCGGCGCGAGCACTTCCTCACTGAACTTCCACTTCCCTCGTGGCTCGGTTTGGAGACCATGCGTCGGACGACGTCGACGGGTTTCGATTAAAGTTCGATCGTAGGGAACGACGTGCACTGATAAGATCCAGACGATATTCACGGTGCACTGGGGAGTANACTTCCACTTCCCTCGTGGCTCGGTTTGGAGACCATGCGTCGGACGACGTAGACGGGTTTCGATTAAAGTTCGATCGAAGGGAACGACGTGCACTGATAAGATCCAGACGATATTCACGGTGCACTGGGGAGTACCGCGAATTGATCGTCGGCGAACGATACGATTCGCGAGTGAAGACGAACGAATGACACGGGAAAGACGAAACGGGCGTGTTCGACAGAACTTTTCACGCGAGCCTAACACCGATCTCTTCCGCGCACCGTTCGTCCATCCGGTTAGTCAACTGGATGGTACCTGTCTGGCTGTACCTCGTGCCACGGCATGTGCTGGAATCGCGTGGCTAAGTCATAAGCGGCGCCTTCGGACAGGGAACCGCGGCCGCCGTGGTGGTGGTGGTGGTCGGGGAACGTTACGGTGGTGGAAGCAATGGTAGCAATGGATGCAGGAAAACCGATCGCCGGCCGAATCGGGCGAAGTGGGGCCCGCCTTCGGAAGGCAGCGGGCAACGCGCGACACCGCGTACCCCGGTGGAGGTGGAGGAAAAAGAGACCGCCGATGGAAAGAGAGTACGCGAGCCAGGAGAAATCAAAGTGGGCCAGTGACCAGGTCACGTGGAGAAGAACGAGGCCCAACGCGCACGACACCGACACACTGTCCTACTCATCGTTGCTGCTCCTGATGCTTCCTATCTGTCCATTCAGGAAACGTATCGCGATGCATCCGAGCCTCCCTGCGGTCCGCAGACCGATCCGATTACCAAGATTCATTACTCCGATTGTCTCGCGCAGTCCGACTCTTGGCATTGGTACAGAAATCTAGCCTACATTCCCCGTGGAGAATAAATATTGACCTTCGGTTTAGAAGACGAAGTCTGATAGGAATTCCCTTTAGAGGAGACATATCGTATTTGGCCATTTTTGGTATATTACAGGCCCACCCTTCCCTTGAGATGGAGAAGGGTGGGCCTGTAATATACCAAAAATGGCCAAATACGATAGACTATTTACGTACCTGGATTCTCTTCATCTCTTGCGGTTCATTTGGTAAAAGAAACCAAATGACTCGCTGGATTCCTGTTCGAGTCAATTAGAAGTCTGATAGGATTTCCCTTTAGGTTCGTTGAGATGCACTGAGAAAACGGTGGTCTGACGATTATCAAAAATTGAAATATAGCGCCAAAAAAATACTTTCTTTGAGTAATCCTTCTGTGTTTATTACAAATCTATATAGTAATTTTTACACAGTAATAATAATTACTATCCACAGTTACTAATTCTTACTATCCCTGGTTAGTAATTTCTAATATTCAGTTTCTACATTTTCCTTATATTACTTTACTTTATATTACTACGCGCGATTTATATTATTTAATATATAGATTAAAGATTTTATTATATAATTCGGTAATTTCCTTTGAGTTCAATAAGTAAAAATTATACTAAGGATACAGACGAATTTTTCCTTAAAATTTAGCAATCATTAATTAAATTCAAACATGATTTCAAGACATGTTTCAAGATTACTAGTCAAATATAGTAATTTTGACTGNTACACAGTAATAATAATTACTATCCACAGTTACTAATTCTTACTATCCCTTGTTAGTGATTTANGTAGTATACCAAAAATGGCTAAATTGAGACATTGAAAGAGACTATTTAAGTAACTGGATTCTTCAGGACCTTTTTGACAAATAGAAAAACTCTTGTGGTTCATTTGGTAAAAGAAACCAAATGACTCGCTGGATTCCTGTTCGAGTCAATTAGAAGTCTGATAGGATTTCCCTTTAGGTTCGTTGAGATGCACTGAGAAAACGGTGGTCTGACGATTATCAAAAATTGAAATATAGCGCCAAAAAAATACTTTCTTTGAGTAATCCTTCTGTGTTTATTACAAATCTATATAGTAATTTTTACACAGTAATAATAATTACTATCCACAGTTACTAATTCTTACTATCCCTGGTTAGTAATTTCTAATATTCAGTTTCTACATTTTCCTTATATTACTTTACTTTATATTACTACGCGCGATTTATATTATTTAATATATAGATTAAAGATTTTATTATATAATTCGGTAATTTCCTTTGAGTTCAATAAGTAAAAATTATACTAAGGATACAGACGAATTTTTCCTTAAAATTTAGCAATCATTAATTAAATTCAAACATGATTTCAAGACATGTTTCAAGATTACTAGTCAAATATAGTAATTTTGACTGAAATATACGATAAATATTGCTAGAATTTTGTGGCTTCGTTTTTCTCAGTGTGGAGAAGGATAGGCCTGTAATATACTAAAAATCGCTAAATACGATAGAGACTATTTAAATAACTGGATTCTCTTCAGATCCTTTTTGGCAAATAGAAAAGCTTTTGCGCCTCATTTGGTAAAAGGAACCAAATAACTCGCTGGATTCCTGCTCGAGTCAATTAGAAGTCTGGTAGGAATTCCCTTTAGGTTCGTTGAGATGGAAAAGGTTGGGCTCGTAGTATACCAAAAATGGCTAAATTGAGACATTGAAAGAGACTATTTAAGTAACTGGATTCTTCAGGACCTTTTTGACAAATAGAAAAACTCTTGTGGTTCATTTGGTAAAAGAAACCAAATGACTCGCTGGATTCCTGTTCGACTCAATTAGATATCCGCCGGTGTCTAATTAGAGAAAAATGAAATTAAAGTGACTGTACAACTTTCTTAGCGATCCTGCGACTACGGCTCGGTCCAACGTGTTCTGTTAAATCGCTTATGAAATTGATCGTTTCGGCGCACGTGACGCGTTCGGTAGTTTGTTCACGAAACTGGAACAAAAGGAAAACTGACATCGAAAACGGAGGAACGGCAACGGCCGGGAATCTCAATCGATTGAATTTCACTTCATTTCGGAGTCAGGGCATCAATCTGTGCCAGCCGCTTATGACAAATCGTAGTTGCCGTCTTGTAAATCCGCAATTACGTTGCTTACCCGTAACGAGGGTGTCGCTTACGAATGACAAGAAAAAGTTAAACAAGAATGAAGTCGCTCGACGTAACAATTTAATTACAGTACACTGTTAAAAATATCATTAAATTTAATTCAATTTTCATGAAAAATAATACGTTAAATTTAAGTTTTTCGTACATTAAACAAATATTAATGTAAATTTACCATAAAATTAATGAACTGCTATTTCTTCATGCACTTCTTCATCAAATCCAATGGAAAATTTTTAACAGTGTAGGAATTTTGTACGCGATACACATAAATATTTTTTACTATAAAATAAGTCTCGGTTGAAGGCACGCAGCGTCTTGTTTTCTACGCAAATGATAATTATTTAAAGAAAGTTAACGTTGTCCGAGATGAAACGAAATCTGCATTCCCCCGATGAGTCGAGAGTCGAAATCTCACGAGGTCGACGCCGATGTCGCGAAGTGTGTCAAACCTCACGGAGGCATCCTTTACGGTACCTTCGTTGCTCACCTTGTGACTAAGGAATTCCGGATAAAATCTCATCTAGCATCTCGGCCCCGGCGTTACAACGCACGACCGCACGACGCGACAACGGTTGCACATGGTCCTACGGAATAATTATGCATCCGACCCTCCGTGCACGCGTACTTATACCACCGAGACATCGTGTGGAGTTCAATTCCCGATCGTGACTCGTTCCAAGTAGGCCAGGACCCGTACCTCTCGGCACTCTCAATGTTTCCATTCTACGGGCATCCCATTTATTTAGGAGCCGTGTACCTCCGTCGAAAGTAGACGTAATTGACTGCTGAATACTCGCCGGCTGGAAATTACCGTTCGCGAAAACTCAATGTTCGTACAATAAATCAGGCTCGTTCATTTTCCATAGGGACGCCATTACGTTCGCCGTAAACAATGCAATTTATACAACACGGCCTGTCGTTTAGATAAAATAATAATGACGGTGTACGCGATTTACAACGCGAATCATCTCGCATGCAAGCAACTCCTGAGACAATTAGATACGATCTACGCTCTCGCGCGCTGTCCCGTGCGTTCGCGCGTCGCGATAACATCCCCGATTATGCAACGTTCCGGCGGTCTTCCCGGCGTTCGACAGAATTCGCGTTTTTACAGGAGTCGATTAGGTATCAATTGAGACGTAGGGATAAAACAGGGGGACCCCGTCTACGACGTCTGCTCGTTGACCCGCGTATGTACAGTTACTCCGGCCGTTGAATTGATCGCTGAAAAGAAGCGATGAATCTTCGGCATGGGAAATTAATCTCGGTGGCCAGACGGCGCGAATGGTAGCGGGGAATTTTTCTGTTTCCCCCCCGCGGGACGTGACGCGAATCTTTGATCGCGATCGTGACTCTGTTTTAAGTGGGTCACCGCTCGTTCGTCTTCAAATGGATTTTACACCTTCGTGAGTTCACGGGGCATACGCGGAAGGCTCTGCGCACGTACACGCCGGCCGTGGTGAGCGTCGGTAACGTTTACCAGGTTTCTCTTAATTAAAGTTATCACGGTAATTAACTGCAGCGTGCGTAACGATCGTCGAATACAATGCTCCTATTACCTCACGAAGGTGCAACAGCAGTGAAAGACGTACGACGATTCTTACGTGTTAAATGAGTGTGTTCCGAGTGTACGTTGATTATTTTTTTAAAGTCAAATACACGTTCCCTTCGCTCACGACTCTGATAAGTCGTACAGCGGGTTTTATGCATTTACACAATGATTTTGTGGGCAGTGAATATAAAAAATGTTAAGAAATATTAAGAGATAAATGCCTTTCTCGATATTTAAACGATGAAAAATATCTATTTAGAAGCCAGTTTTTTATTTTGCATAAAAAATCTCGGTCCGCTGATAGTATAATAATGCACTATAAAAAATTAGAAGCATTTGTATTTTAATTTCAGAGCTTGGCAATTTTCCTTAAGTAAGAGAGGAGATTAAAAAAACTTCCTTTTTAATCTTGCAAGAGAATTCCAATAGATGGACGCACATTTCTTGAACGTAGATGGAATTAAAAATGCATATACTATAGACTAAAACTGATAATAAAACAGTTTCGTGAGAGTATTTTTCGTAACTGTACATTTTTATTAAACTCCGATGGTTCCGAGAAGATCCTTTAAAACATTTGGGTCAGACACCATAACTGGGAAGGTACAAGGTGAAACAATCGATGGTCATGACCCAGGACGCGCTCCGTAGAACTAGGTCAGAATTTAGCCACGTATTTTCACCTACATAATATATTTACTCTTATGAATTTATGCTCGCAATTATGCGGGACATTCCCTTACGACGTCTGATCCTCTCTTTGATACAGCCGCATCATGTGAATTTCACTTTTTAGAGAATTCGTGCACGTAGTCGGGAACGGGCATGATTCCTTAATTAATATACCTGTGCTAATTTCAGAACGTTATAACGAACAGCGTGGGTTCTATATTTAAAATTAGAGTGCTCAAAGGCGGTAGCTTCTCTGTCACTGTCATATGCTCGATGAAACTGTTCGCGGTTAGGAAACGAAATGGTCAGCGTGGGTCGCGAAATCCATCCGTGACGTAATTCCGTAGCGGTAAGGTCAGACCATGACCCTGCCCTCGAGCCCGATGGTGGTGATGTTCGAATAAAATTCGTTGATCGATCAGGGTGGCACGCTAGGCGCCGACGCGACTCGCTCTTTTCCGAACTAGGACTATATTCCAAACCAGGATCAAGCCTTTTCAGCTACTACTTTTAACCACGTTCGCATGTTAAATACCAATATGTACAAATTTGCATATCGTTTATGCTAAACCGCTTTCGGTTCGACAAATGAACTTTTACGGGTTCGAGATATAATAGGATTGCAATTTGTATCGTTCTACAATAGCTTTAACACTGTGTTGCTCGCGGAACGAGTCGACGAGCATTACTGGTTTTATTAAAGCGCGCTAAGCGCGTGTAAATCCACTTCACGATGATTTATAATTAATTAATTAAACGAAATGGCTAATTAAAATGTATTTCCGTCGGGATTTATAATGGAACGAGGCTCGGAAAAACTGAAGTGTATTTTCATTCGAGATTCGAGAGATACCGTTCAAGTATGTCGAGGCAAAAAGCGTAAAAATTATACAAGCAAGATTGCGTGTTACGCGGTATAATCATCGATACAGGGCATCGGTGCCACTGGTTTTTTCAGAAAGAATTAACTTTCTTACAGACGTTGTACAAACGCAGTCCTTGTGACACGATTCTTCTCTAAGTTTCTATATTTCCTAATTGATCAAAAATACCATAACTGGATTAATAATAACTGGATTAAGTGCTAGCCTGAGTCGAAAATTTAACTATATTTTGAATCTTCTAAACCTAAATGTACGCCGTTTTGATCTATTAGATCTAAAAAGTAGAACTAGTAGAGTTATCTCAGAACTTAATATTTGATATAACTCTAATCAGAAACTACAAGTTCCTATAAAATTTCAAATTATATTTTAGGCCTTAAGGAGGTTCTATCGATATTAGAATTGACAATCAGATTTCGATGAAATTTTTTACAGCATTAGATATAGCTTTCAAAATGACTTGGTTAAATTTTTGTAAGTTTTCACGGCCTGTGAGTGACGATATTAATTATTTAACTTTGCATGGAAATACATTGAGTCTTATGGTAAATCTTAGTTTAATGCTTTTCAATAACAGTATACAGAGTTATTGATGATAGGATTTTGTTGAAATTTTTTTTGGTATTAAATAAATTAATAACGAAAATATATTTCAAG
>SMSR01015835.1:20695-85501 GCA_019453355.1 Ceratina japonica | reverse complement strand
GGCATGAGAACTCTCAGGGTTTCTCTCTGGTTCTCCTTCTCTCTAGTACACTGGCAAAATGTCGTCTGTCGAGGCTGGTCCGAGACCTTTGCAAGTCTCTCCTTTAATTAAAGTAAGCATCATTTACGTCACAGTAGGTTTTTTCGAAAATCGAATTCGAATATTCCCAAATGTCATATGTTCGAAGTCTGCATTATCATGATTTTGTTTTGTTACCCGACAAGTACTGTTCGAAACAAGTGCTCGTAAATTGATTTCATTACATAATTTTCTTTTATTAAGATTTACCTGAGTAAATGTGAAGAATGTTCATTTTACTGTGACACAGAAATTGAAGATAGATTGTCGCTGAATTTATTAACCTTAGTATTCTAATAGACATGAACGATATTAAACAATACGACTCTCGTTGAATGAATGAATTAATTAGAAACATTTCGCGTAATTTTATTATTAAATTACACATAGTTTGCTCGATGGAGTTTCCTGCTAACCGGCATACTTTACGGTGCTTACCATCAAAGAAGATTGAGTAAGAGAGAAAATGCTCGCCGCGAGCAAGAACTGAGAGAAAAACCAATGAGGGATGCGAAATTAGCTGAAGAACGGAAACGGCTGTTAGAAGGTAAGGAACGTTCGAGGAGCTCTTCGACCTTTCCAATTTTCATTTAATAAAAATGCTTATCTAATCTTTGTTTTTTTGTTACAGCTGAAATGAAGATGCTGAACGAAACTCTGCAAATAAAGTAAAAAATATTGTCACTTCATTACTATCTATTAGTATATATATGTATCTTTAAGTTAATAACAAATTATCCTTGGAAAGATCTAATATGCGAGCTTCTGTTCACATGTACTACGGGGCGAACACAAACTTCTTGTTGTATATAGAGAAAATAAATTGATTTATCATATATTCTGTAATGTCACATTGTCATTAATATAATCACGAAAGCGGTAATTCTTGATATTTATTTATCTGTTCACATAAGTTACAATATATTTTACATAGTACAATATATTACGTTTGTATAAAAATAAATCTCAAAAACGGTACGAGACGTATTTCAATTTTTTTGAAAATAATATCAAATTGCATAAGTACTTTCATACGTATCTGAATAGTGGAATGAACATAGCAATTGTGTTGAAAAATGCATTAACATGGAATAAAATTAGATCATTAAATGTCAACATTGAGGGTACATATTATATTGTCATGGTAGCACCTGTGATATGATTCCTGGTCCAAGGAGTAGAACATTGGTTTTAAGCCGCGGTCACTTCTGTTTTATTGTCATTGGTAATCAATTGCAGAAGACTGCCGTTGGCTGGGCGTTCCTGCTTTTGAGACCATTTCCAAAAGAGGCTGTAGAACAAACGTGATTAGAACGAATGTAAAAATTCGAAACAAGCAAAGGAAATATGATTTGTTTACTCTGCGATAAATTCGAGAGGAGTCCATTTAGACGTGTCGGCTTTAGGCATCCATTTCCTGTTCATGGGAGTGTCTAAAGTAATAGGTAAGATAGATGCAACTAATGAATCTTTCGGTAATCCACTGTCTTTAGCCGCCAATGACTTGGTAAGCTGATGAACCGCGGCCTTGGCCATTCCGTATCCAATCATGCCCGGTGTCTCTTCTAATGCTGCTTTAGCGCCGGTCAACGACAAGAATCCCCCTTCCTTCAAATAATGGGAAGCGATGCTGGCAGCAATGATCGAGCTCCATACGCTTTGCTTCCACATCAGATCAGAATTCTTAACAAAATCTTTATTGGCTGAATTTCCACCGGCCCATCCACCGGCGACACAGATCACTGCATCTAGTTTGTCTTCTTTCAAAATATTTTTAACTTCTTGCAAGATTTGAGTTTCTTGTTCCTGCCAGCCGGAGTCTGGCTTTACGACAATGTTTGCATCAGCATCGGCGTTTGCTTTCATGTCAATAGAGCCAACCCACTGCGATCATAGAGTTGATACATTTTACAATTGTGAAAAAAAAATTAGAGATGTGTATGTTACGTGAAAGGATTGACTGATAACTATGACCTTGATGTATTTTTCCTTTATACATAATGTTACCCAATGGAATTCGTATTTTTACAATTATCTTTTCATGGGAAAGGTATTATATTTTAAATTTTTACAGAACGTGAAGATACACGTATTACATTCCGTAGATTTGAAACGGCGAGCGTGAATTAATCTGCCGTTTGAACAAGATCAGCACGCAACGGCATATTATGCCGACATATGTTTCGCGAAATTCAGAAGCAATTTTCAATTTTCATTACATTCGCAATCGAAATAATTAGAAATATAAAAATACGTTTTACGTATCTTAATATTCTCGTAATTTTTTTGTAGATGTTATTCGTCGGAAATAGTGGGACTTTTCCATTTGTACGACCACACGATTTTTATGAAACGTCGAGATCGAGAAAGTTAATTGATGAAATGCAAGCGATCATTCTTTGAACTTTTAATGAGATAAAACTACGTGAACGACAATACTTGTATTCATTTGTTTATTGCGAAATATAAACGAAAAGCCGGAACATGTACGAGGAAACGAGTCAGTGGTATTGATAGCAAAGTTGTCATTCAGATATTTTTTACCCGAGTCGCGGACTTTGATCGACGATGTTACTTACCCAATTTTTCGACTTGAATTTTGAAACACAAGCCGAGCCCAAAGCACCCTTGCCCCCATATACAAAAACGCGCCCAAGCATTGTCTCCATTGTTCGATAAAAGAAGCGACTTCGGGAAATAGGTTTCGGGTATCGCGATTACACACGGACTAGTCCGAAGTGATACGAGAATCTTTCGGTTAAGTTCGTTTGACGAGTGCCACATTGCCAAATTTTAACGTAAACGGGGGAGGACAGATTGTTAATCGCCTGAAAACGCGTCATTTTACATAGTTTTAAACAGAACGCTCGGAGAAATTATAAATCTGTATATAAAAACTAATGGTAAAGATGTCTAAATGTATAACAATATAAAACACTGTGCAATCGACATTTTACATTACTAATAACGTTTTATAGATAAGAATGACATTTCCTGATGCGACGTTCCAATGAAACGGACGTGTCTTGCTGTATGTACGTACACGTTTTGATCGAGCTTCGAGAAACAGGCGAACGATCGGAAGAGTGTAAGACGTGAAGGAATCGCAGGTTTGATATTTGAATTTCCCACGCGTGTTTATCATGAACGTGGCAACGTCGTAATGACGGACACCCAGCCCGCAACGTTCTCCGGGAGCGTAGGTCTAGTGTGACGTCACGGTAGCCTAGTTGGGTTAGGTTTTACGCTGGAAATTCTAACGAAAAATTTTTTGTTTGACGATTAATGTTTTCCCCATTGTATCTGCTGCATCGAGCGACGTGAAGAGCTGAAGCAGTGGCGAGCAGTAATCGTATTTCGTAAACCGTTCGATCGCGAGACTTCGCGCTATCGGCGTATATGAGATTTTAAACGGAAAATGAATCGACATGACGGTACGTACGTGTGCTCTGTTTTCTGACCAACAAGTCAGCCTCCGCCTCGCATGCTAAATTCATTTTGCGTTCACGGGAATATTTTCTGGTTCGTGGGCTATATAGGGGTATGCATAAAAAAGTTTGTGCAAACTCATCGTCGAGGTTACGAAATCGACAATGTACGAGATTTTTCGTAAGACATTTCTTGTAAGCTCTGTACCAAAGGGTCTAATGTCAGAGGCCAGATGGCAGCACTTATAAAAAAAATCTACTCCAATTTCTGTAGATTTACAACGTTCTCCTGATGTGATTTTAACTTGATCAAAATTATTGCAATGTCATTACTCGCTCCTAACTCGGACATGTAACACTTTCACAATTTCGGGACAATACTTGTTGACCAACTGTCAAGATGATCTGGCAAATGATGCTCTCCAAAATTCCTTTTCTTGTTCAATCCTCTTCTCTCATATATACGTTAAATCTGCAAAACATATTGTAACGCGTTTCCCTTGTTCCTTGATTCCCAGTTCATCTTTTTCCTAGCTCACTCGAAGCATTGTTTATATAATTTGAGACAGAGGATTGTCGATCATGACCTAATGTTAACATCAAACAGCGTGTAACATCTTTAAGTTTGCATCCTATAACAAATCTAAGACACTAAAAAATATGCAAATACAGCTAACTCGTGCATCCCCTTTTTATTTCCATCGTGCGTACGCATGTTATATAATTAAAATTAGTGATATCGTATGCTAGTTCAAATATGTTAACATTCACTATTAATATATATACTTAATATGTATTAGTCTATATGAAGTCATTGTCATAACAAAAGTATATTTAGTTTTACGTATATATATATATATACGATAAGAATCAAGGAGTAAAATACTTTTAACAAAGAATATTATGATCCCAAAAACAGTTCGGTCCTGTACAGAGACAATAAAATTAGGTCAACACAAGTATTCAGTTCATTTGTTAATAAGTGAAAAAGTTTTGTGCTTTTATCTTTGAACAAAGATATGTACGTGCAAGTATATATACATTTAAGACAGACTTAAGTATGGTACTTTTTATAGATCTAGTTCAAGGCTAAAGTACACATGTAAGAAAAAGCGGGACAATGAAATTTCCCCTTAAATTCTGTGTAAACGTGTCTCTTGTAATGTTTCTTCGTTTTTCTGTTATTCGGTGCTCGGTGGGGACATTGATTCCATTACTCATTGTATAATAATTATTTCGATTTCAGGGGTAAGTTGTGACGCCTGCTTAAAGGGGAATTTTCGGGGTCGCAGATACAAGTGCCTCGTGTGCTACGATTATGATTTGTGTGCCAACTGTTACGAAGGAGGTGCCAATACTACACGTCACCATAGCGATCATCCTATGCAGTGTATACTTACTAGATCTGAGTTTGGTAAGTTGATCATTGCGTTGTATTTCTTAGGACACACTACTTTTGAATCAATACGAACTTGTTCATTCGTTATTTTATAGAATTATATTATGGCGGAGAGGCAGTAAGTGTAGAGCAGGCACAATCCTTAACTTGTCCTTATTGTGCAAGAATGGGTTTCACCGAGGCTATACTACAAGAACATGTCGCCGCAGATCATTCAGACACTTCTTTCGAAGTTGTACGTGTATCGCAATACGTAGTAAAATTCTTGTAGGACTTCTTCTCGAAAAGCTAACGCCGTCAAACTCGTAATTGTATCGTAGGTCTGTCCATTATGCGCGTCTGTCCCAGGGGGAGATGCTAATAACGTGACTGACGATTTTGCGGGCCATTTAAGTTTGGAGCATCGTAGTGGACCAAGAGACCTGATCTCTTTTCTAGATGAACCAACTTCAAGTAGATATAATAGTAGTAGACGGATAACGCATTCGTCCAGAGTTGCTGGCAGTGGGGCTCGACCTCGCAGGTATGTATGTTATTCGCAAACGAATAGACTAGTAGCTAGTTATGAAAATATCATGATGTATCTTGACAGACAGTGCGCGTCCGTTTTTCTATGACCGTGGAACGATTATTTCTCGTTCAGAGTCTATTGTTAATTTATTTTTTAAATCAAATTGCACTAATACAGTGTATCATAGACAATGCTAATGTCTACGTTCAATGTTATGGATACATTTGAATGCATGTAACTTGGTTCGGCATCATTCTCTCATCCGTTCTGTAACATCATTACTGTATTGTAATTTCAGTCATCTGTCATTACTTATTTCTTGAAGTACGATATAAGAATTACTTTCCTATATATATATATATATNACCAACTGTCAAGATGCTCTGGCAAATGATGCTCTCCAAAATTCCTTTTCTTGTTCAATCCTCTTCTCTCATATATACGTTAAATCTGCAAAACATATTGTAACGCGTTTCCCTTGTTCCTTGATTCCCAGTTCATCTTTTTCCTAGCTCACTCGAAGCATTGTTTATATAATTTGAGACAGAGGATTGTCGATCATGACCTAATGTTAACATCAAACAGCGTGTAACATCTTTAAGTTTGCATCCTATAACAAATCTAAGACACTAAAAAATATGCAAATACAGCTAACTCGTGCATCCCCTTTTTATTTCCATCGTGCGTACGCATGTTATATAATTAAAATTAGTGATATCGTATGCTAGTTCAAATATGTTAACATTCACTATTAATATATATACTTAATATGTATTAGTCTATATGAAGTCATTGTCATAACAAAAGTATATTTAGTTTTACGTATATATATATATATACGATAAGAATCAAGGAGTAAAATACTTTTAACAAAGAATATTATGATCCCAAAAACAGTTCGGTCCTGTACAGAGACAATAAAATTAGGTCAACACAAGTATTCAGTTCATTTGTTAATAAGTGAAAAAGTTTTGTGCTTTTATCTTTGAACAAAGATATGTACGTGCAAGTATATATACATTTAAGACAGACTTAAGTATGGTACTTTTTATAGATCTAGTTCAAGGCTAAAGTACACATGTAAGAAAAAGCGGGACAATGAAATTTCCCCTTAAATTCTGTGTAAACGTGTCTCTTGTAATGTTTCTTCGTTTTTCTGTTATTCGGTGCTCGGTGGGGACATTGATTCCATTACTCATTGTATAATAATTATTTCGATTTCAGGGGTAAGTTGTGACGCCTGCTTAAAGGGGAATTTTCGGGGTCGCAGATACAAGTGCCTCGTGTGCTACGATTATGATTTGTGTGCCAACTGTTACGAAGGAGGTGCCAATACTACACGTCACCATAGCGATCATCCTATGCAGTGTATACTTACTAGATCTGAGTTTGGTAAGTTGATCATTGCGTTGTATTTCTTAGGACACACTACTTTTGAATCAATACGAACTTGTTCATTCGTTATTTTATAGAATTATATTATGGCGGAGAGGCAGTAAGTGTAGAGCAGGCACAATCCTTAACTTGTCCTTATTGTGCAAGAATGGGTTTCACCGAGGCTATACTACAAGAACATGTCGCCGCAGATCATTCAGACACTTCTTTCGAAGTTGTACGTGTATCGCAATACGTAGTAAAATTCTTGTAGGACTTCTTCTCGAAAAGCTAACGCCGTCAAACTCGTAATTGTATCGTAGGTCTGTCCATTATGCGCGTCTGTCCCAGGGGGAGATGCTAATAACGTGACTGACGATTTTGCGGGCCATTTAAGTTTGGAGCATCGTAGTGGACCAAGAGACCTGATCTCTTTTCTAGATGAACCAACTTCAAGTAGATATAATAGTAGTAGACGGATAACGCATTCGTCCAGAGTTGCTGGCAGTGGGGCTCGACCTCGCAGGTATGTATGTTATTCGCAAACGAATAGACTAGTAGCTAGTTATGAAAATATCATGATGTATCTTGACAGACAGTGCGCGTCCGTTTTTCTATGACCGTGGAACGATTATTTCTCGTTCAGAGTCTATTGTTAATTTATTTTTTAAATCAAATTGCACTAATACAGTGTATCATAGACAATGCTAATGTCTACGTTCAATGTTATGGATACATTTGAATGCATGTAACTTGGTTCGGCATCATTCTCTCATCCGTTCTGTAACATCATTACTGTATTGTAATTTCAGTCATCTGTCATTACTTATTTCTTGAAGTACGATATAAGAATTACTTTCCTATATATATATATATATATATGTATGTATTTATATATATATGACACTTTGATCCTCGAGGCAAAAGATGGATTTTATTTGAGAGAAATGTCTGAGAAAGAACGCCAAGAAGGGTTTCAGTTTCAGTTCATCATCATCATCTCACCTTAGATAATGTTCATTGGCGTGTCATTGGACCTGCAGGTCCAATATGCATTTCAGTTCGTCTGGAGGATTGAGTCCGAGTAGTCGAGACGGTATAGATCCAATTGCAGAATTACTTTCTCAATTATCCGGTGTTCGTAGAAGTGGAGGTGGTGGAACTGGTCAGTGTTCATCAGCACCGTCACAACAATTACAACACTTGCAAATGCAGCTACAGTTGGAGCGACAACAAGTTAGAGTACGCACACTACTTGATATTGGAACTACCGAGACTCTCGTAAAAATATTTTGATTGAGAGATGAGAGATTTTTCTGTCGGATTTCCAGGCTGCTAGGCAACAATTGGAGCGGTTACCTAGGAGGCAGACTCAGGTACTTGGTTCTGCAAGTTGCGGAGGCATTATTAGTGGAAGTGGTCATTCTACTACTATGACCAGCGTGGTAGCAAGTAGTACGAGTAGTAACAATAATACAACTAATGTGGCGAACCCGTCCGGCGTATCATCTACCAATTCACAGAACTATATGTTTCTGTTGCCAAAGTATGTAGTATTTTGTCATCTTGTACTGTTCCCGAAGATACGGACTTGACACGCTTATTTTTATCCATTTTTTCTCTCTCTCTCTCTCTCCCCGCAGATGTATTACCAGTTCCCTTTCCGATTCTCAGTTGCAAAATATCGAACGTGAAAGTGCGAATCGAAGTCTCTTTACGCGTGAACTTATTCTTGGAACGCTTTCCCAAACATTGCCGGAGTTGACACAGCAAGAGTCCGTAGCGGAAACGCCAGTATCAAGTGCGACTGCTCTCGCGGCAAGCCCTGAAACATCGACCGCCAACACTTCCACAGTTTCTACCAAGAAATTAAACGTGACTCAAGAAGCGAAAAGGGATCAAACGATGAGTAAACAACACGTAACGCAACCGTCTACGCAACAATCGCATATTGCTCAGACTACTACGAGTACTGTCGCTGAGAGCGTCGGGTCAGGTCTTCAGAGTCAAGGATCGCCCCCGAATCCTAATAACCTCGCGTCGTTAAACGCTGCGCCCACTACACCTGTGGTTCAAACGCTGATGCATAGTGTATTACCCCAGTCATTGGTGAGTACGGTAGATGAAATTTAATTTATCGGATGATCGCATAAGTTCGTGCGCGACTTTTATGAACGGCCCGAGTGTCCAAATCGTAATAAAAAAAAAAAAATAAAAAAAAAACATTCTGTACGTATGTTTGTGCCAGATCGGTGGTCTCGATCTGTACGACTTCCTGGTTTTAATTCACCAGCTTGTAAAAAAACAATGATAACTGCTTAATGGATTAATAAAATTGTACCTTACACTGTAAACGTTTGTGTTTTATTTTGAGTCACGAACTTCTGCTATTATCTTAGTAGTGAAAGAGAATAATATTGCCATAATAATGATGGTAACAAATCGTTTTGTTGTGCAGGTACTGCAGCAATCGCTGTCGCATCAATTAGTAGAACCAATTAGGGAAACTATCAGAGAACCGATAGTTACTCCGACACCGGCGTACCTTAGAGGTGGGGTTGGCGTAACAGGTCCTTCGCGTAGGAAGCCGGTTAGGGCTGTAGACGGCAGAAACCAGTCTACGGAACCTCCGCCCCCACACTAACCCTTCCTTAGCCCGTACCCACTCACCCTGATTCCTCACAGGACCCTCTAGCACTAGTCCTAGCACTGTTTAGAACACCTCATCATTATTGTTATTATTATAATATTATATATTAATAATTATTCGAATGCCCTCTCCTCCTCACCCTCCTCCCTATCTTATCACTTTTCAAAAAAGCAAAAGCAAAAAAAACTCTAATCTCGCCGATCTTTTGTCGTTACGTGACATGGAACAAGGGCAAGGGCTGATTCGCCGACACATGCAAATA
Source organism: Ceratina japonica (assembly GCA_019453355.1). Classification (NCBI taxonomy): domain Eukaryota; kingdom Metazoa; phylum Arthropoda; class Insecta; order Hymenoptera; family Apidae; genus Ceratina; species Ceratina japonica. Next base: position 75,799 of record SMSR01015835.1, on the reverse strand, counting down.
ATGTAAATAACACTTCTTGCAGTCATTACACACTCCTCGGTACACGCTCCTCAGTGAGTCTTGCCACGTTCTACGTCGATTTGTTATATCCACAATAATTATTACTCGATCGAGGATAGAGACTGGCAGGTAACAAAAATAACACAATTATATTAACGTTTCATGTTTGGTGGCTATATGGGTTTGTTAGAACAGTTAGATAAAAAGAAACCAATACTCAGTCTTGTTTAAAGCAGCAAATCATCGGAATGTAGTGGACTTGATAATACATAAGACGCACTGCCCGCCGTACGCGCCAGTTTAATTTCAGCTGGCCGACTATTTGCGTTTCGGTTCGTTTGATATCATTTATCCCTTCTTCTTCTTATTTTTTTTGAATGAACTATTAACGTCTTGTACATCTTTGGAATTTGTTTTAAACGGGAAGAGATTTGTTGAAATTTACCTGGGTTGATCCGCCTGCAGAGATCTTAACCGCCGGACAAACTATTTTATGGCAAGCGCTGACTGACATCTTTTCTTTTAAACATGCATCTATATTTTTTTAATGAAATTTTGAGAGTGCACGAGCGTCGACGTTTCGCTGGGAAAGGGAAAATTTTTTAAGCGGGCAACCGTGCGAGGATTGTTGACCATTTTAAAATGTTATTTTCTTTCAGCGTCTATCGTAAGAATTCAGTTGGCGGGCCGTCCCTTGATACGTCGCAAATTACTGTTCAGGAATCAGTCTACTACTAAAATGGAGGGATTAGACCGGGCGTTAACAAACAATTGTTAAAAAATTATTTCGCTGTCAAGGTTGGTCGTATTTATTTCGAACGTTTGTTAGATATTTTATTGTTGTTTTGAATTTTTTCACGCATCGTGTTTTAGAACAGTCGTGCGGACACGTTTTCGTTTTTAAACAAGCATACGCGAATCTAATTGCTCCATTTTACATCGTGAAATGAAATCAAGTATTTATACGTGTGTTTGTTTTCTTTTCCGTACTAGAGGCTTTACTGATTCGGTATATATATACACATATAAGAATTATAAGAAAAAATTGCGAATATTTGTAATTTCATTTCTTCAAATTGAAGCTTTCCAATATAATTATTACGTATTTCAATAATTATTCGCGGAAAGATGATGCATCGAAGTGCGGGCGTCGCACAGGAATGTCGTCTATTAGACGTATTCTATTTCTAAACGTACTATCCGACAGCTCGTAAAACGAGCTCTGTCTTTAATTTATCTTCAATTATATCCTTAACTCTTCCCTTATCTTTTATTCTGATTTTCGTATCCTAGATTTCCCGGTTATTATCATTCACGTAGATTTCACGTTGTAATTAATTTCCCTCTTGTATTACTTTCTAATCTTATGTTACTCGAGTTGTGGGTGTATCTGCAAGATGTGGATGAATACGAAGTAAACGTTATACATATATATTATACATATAAATTTGTAAAAAATTATACAAAATATGTAGCGCGTGTAATTTTCCATTTTCTTTTTTTTCTCTCGCGTGTTCTGGCATTATTGAAAGTAAACTTGAAATCGAATTACGATTAACCAAAGGTGTTTAGAGTGATTATACGCACTTGGTACTTTCGTTCAGCGGTGAACTTACGACCAGCCCCCCTCGCTACCCAATCTGCTACCGCGCACCTATTTTTCAATACTTCCGACGAACCTTTCGCGATCTTGAATTTCACGATGCGCGAATCGGGAAATATCGAAGCAACGATGCGAAGAAGAAAAGTATACTAATTGCCTTAACGCGAAACCAGGAAGGGAATAAGAGAGTCGAGCGTCTCGCGGGATGCGGGATCGATCGGGAACCTTGCATGTGGTACTTGAAATAAATGATAATGCTTTATACTACTTACTTACCTAAACCGAATAAATATGTGCATATCCGAGAGAGGAAAATCCTGAGAAAAGAGTTTCGTGGCACGTACCTCGACGACTGATAAGCTAATAGTTATTTTTCAAATTTTACACGAACTCGTAAGCGTACAATCCCAGAACGAAGCAAGACTCCGCGCCTCCCGTCTAATACAGAAGTCCAAACGATATAAAGGAAGGAAAGGAAGAAACGGTTTGCTATGTATCAACAAAATAACTTCATATAAACTAAAAATTTCAATTCCGTGTTTTTTTTTTTTACTCGAGCTTACGTCACACGTTCCCCTTGTTTCCACGTCACTCGTGAAATCTTTAATTTTTACTAGCTAGCTTATTTTATTTTTACTATCATGCGCTGTACGATGTAACAAGGAAATGTCTCATACGTGTCCGCCTCCTATATTTTTATTGTTACAATTTTTCTCGTTTTCACTGTGAAATTTCGGCGCAATCTCGACGGACAACTTTTTATATTACATAAATATATCGACATATATTTATATTCGTAAGAATTGAAGGTGCCTCGGAGTATCGTCGTTACGTTCTTTATAATCGTTTTGTTTCGAAGCGAAGGTTCACAGAAAATTGTCACGTCGACGATTCTCCCTGGACGTTTTTTGTATAAGAAAATCAAAAGACGAAATTCTTGTGAAAAACTAATCTTGGACAGCTGAATTATTTTTATCCGTTATCGCTTATCGCGCATTAAAATGAATGTCGATCGGTACGTATAGTAAGTTTGACAACGAATTTCACGGAAATCGGCAAGCGGCTAATATATTAATCTCAATGCGTTTTGTTTAGTTTCTTGCGAAAGGATTGCGTACACGACATTTTCCCGTTCCCCATTCGGCCGAGAGGATTTCCCGGGTTCAATTTTCCGACTATATTTTACGTATCATTGCCTACCGTACGGATACATATAAATAAATAATAATATATTATACTTAATATAAATATACATGTATACACAAATTAACACGCTCACACCTACGCACATATGTGGGAGAGACACTAATCGCGTTTGTGCGTAGACGTGTTTTAATTGTAACGATAGATCACTTGTACGCGAGTGTAATAACTGAACGGAGGCGGAAGAAGAAGAAGAAGAAATCGTTGAAGAGTGAAGAGACGCGCGGCTCGTTAACGCGGCGCGCGGAGAACAGGAGGAATTTTTGTTCATTTCATTGAGAAATCTCGATATAATTTGTCGTGTCACTTATTACGATGCAGTTTCTTAACGTTATAATCGATTGTTAGCGAGTACGTAATAATAACGATAGGGCTTGTGTGTAGATAGCGGCCCAATTAACACAGGAAGGAGTCTGACTGTACATACATTATAATATTATTATTAATACGATAATTTTAACGAAGGGGATGATGTGTCGTTGATATTAATAATAACGCTGTATTATTAACGTCGCGCGAATCAATTAAGAATCATTTCTGAGGAAATACGCTGTACTTTAAACGTTAAGAAGCTATCTGATAAAAAAAGAAAGAAAAACTCCAAAAAAAAAAAAAGACGAAACGGATAAACGTGAGAAAGGAAACTTCCTTTTCTTTTCTATTCGAAATATTTATTATATTATATTTTGCACAGTATTTTTTTACTGTGATACGATACGGATAATGTGCACGGTTTCCAACGACCGTCGAAGCAGCGTTGCCTTCCTCACGTTAGAGTTCACTTTTCTTTCGGGACGATCCTTGTTCAGAAGACTAACGAGAGAAAACGATATTTTTCAGAAACACGAGTGTGTGTGTAACGCGCTTCTAGTCGCACGGGAATCTTTCATTTTCGCTCTAATCGTATACTCTAATGTATTATTAAAGAATAATCGTTCACGCATTTTGTAAGGCTCTCGTCTTAAAAGTAATAAGAACAAATTCGTGTGTTATTCATTTCCGAACGGTTGTCCACGTTAGAGTATTTTTCACGAGACTCGGGATCACCGACAGTTCTACTTGTAATCCTAGCCAAAGGAAGAAACGAGCGGTGCACGGAGGAGAGCACGATAGAAACAAAAATTCGTAGGAACTAGCAAAGCGCGCGTACATACGTGTATTATGTATATGTATCATCGTTAGAGAAGAGTGGGTCAAAAGACGACGATGTAGCGGCTTCTAAACGATTTCCTTTCGAGATCTCTTCGTTCCGAGGGGTGGCGTACGGGATATAAAAAGGGTAGAATCAAAAAGAGTCCTTTCTAGTTCGTCGGGTAAGCGGGGTCAGCGTAATAAGAATGAGAGGAATAAACTGTACTTGTGTGTGTGCCTGTGTGAGACGAAAGAAAGCAGATATTTTCTTTCCTTTCATTTCCACTTGTTTCGGTCGGTGTAGCTGTCGGAGAAAAAAAAGAGGATACACTATACATATACAAGAGAAAGTACATCTTTTGAACGTAGAGGATTAACTTGCAATCACCGTTGTTGCAAACTTATTCTTTGTTGGCACGGCCGCGTTAAGCGTGANATCGGAGAAAAAAAAGAGGATACACTATACATACATGTACAAGAGAAAGTACATCTTTTGAACGTAGAGGATTAACTTGCAACCACCGTTGTTGCAAACTTATTCTTTGTTGGCACGGCCGCGTTAAGCGTGATCCACTGCCCGAGTTAAGAAAATGAATAAAATAAATCATGGTAAAACAAAGACAGTCATCGGCTTTGTGTATGCAAGCTTCTCGAGGCGATGTTCGTTATCCGTTGCGGAAGAAAATGTTTTTCACACACTTCGTAGGACGGGCTCGTGCGGTAGGTGTTGTCCTAGTCTTACTGCGCAAGGCTACCGATCTCTTTATGATGATCGGATCACAAATACATAGCGTTAGATTTTTGCACAATATAAGAGTTGTGCGTATTAAGATTACATTAATTCGGCCTTGCTCGTCGGTATACACGCGGTCAGAGTGCACTCCGTGGAATTAGAATTCGTTTCTTCGATCCTAACAAAGTTGCTGCCGAGAGAAAGAGCGGGAGTATCGACGACGTACACGTGATGAATTTTTGCTAAACACCTATTCCTAAGCCTGCTCGAATATACGACATTGAGGATTTTTACCTGACACATCAATCGAGACACGATAAAGATTATAGACAGCAGGCGTTGATGCGAATGAAAGTGTAGAAGCTTGAGGGAAAGAAATATTTGTGCGCGGCGAAAAGAAAGTTTCGACGAACGTCACTATTAAGTAATAGAGAATTCAAGTGAAATCTTATACGTAATAATTATTGAAATGTAAATCGTGTTTGGTTGTATTTTGTGTTATTCGCCTCTGATGCTAAATATAATGGAAATTCGATTGAACGGCGACTGTACTACGTTTATTCTGACAAAAGCGAGTCTTCGAATCGGATTTCACCGCCGTACTTGCGCACTGTAGCTGGCTCCTGATTCGTCGATGCCCTGGACAATGATTTTGAAAATATGCTAGGTCTGTTTATTCCTCCATTGCTCCATGGATCTGTTTGGCAATTACAGTAGTATGCGCGCATGGTATTTCGCGGAGGCTTACGTTTACAGTTCTCCGCGTTGATCTTGAACGTTCCGAAGAGTGCATCGAAAATGGGTCCGTTGGACAGTGCTAAAAAGATCGCGGCTTACAGAGCGGTCGACGAACACGTCAAGGTAAAAACTGATTTCGAGGTGACTGTAGGTTATGTAAATTAACCGGTGTTTCGTCGATTAAAATTTCTGTACGACATTATTTTGCAGAATAACAGTGTAATTGGGATCGGTAGTGGATCTACTGTAATATACGCTATTCACAGGCTGGGTAACAATATTTTATTTCGCAAATAGTTCACGTGGTTCGTAACGTGCTTGCATGCTCGCGAGTAAATTACTGTTTTTAGTTAATTACTGCGCGAAGTCACGGTTGAACTTTGCCCGTATCAGGAGATCAGATAATAGTGGATTCTCGAGTCTCGTTCTAACAATTGCATGAAAATTTTTCCACGCCGAATGTACATAGCCGTGTACACGTGACGCTTTGTTTTTAATTTTACGGTATAAATTATTTATCGAGATAATTGTATTTTTCAGTGGAACGTACAAAGGAGGAAAATCTCAATGTTGTCTGCGTTCCAACGTCGTTTCAAGCTCGCCAGCTGATATTAAACAATCACCTGACGCTGGGTGATTTAGAGACCCATCCTAAAGTAACGAGCATACATTTTTTACTTAGTTACTGTGCATAAAGTATTTTTATACTCATTTACATAATAACAGTTAGATTGTGCAATTGATGGAGCAGATGAAGTCGACTCTCAGATGAATCTCATCAAAGGCGGTGGAGGATGTTTGCTTCAAGAAAAGATTGTTGCAGCCTGTGCCAATCAGCTCATTATAGTAGCTGATTACACGTGAGTGATAAAAATTTGCTTAATTTTTATTCTATATCTACCACTGTTATTGTCAATATTATCGTTTCAGGAAAAATTCTCAGAAACTTGGTGAACAATACAAAAAAGGCATTCCTATTGAAGTAATTCCAATGGCATACGTTGCCATACAAATGAGAATCGAGGCAAATTTCGGAGGAACTGTTAAAGTTAGAATGGCCTTGGCCAAAGCTGTGAGCATTTTTCTTCAATTCTTGGACATACTAATGACAACTCGATTACATAAAGCGTATTGTTCTGTCTTTGTCTAGGGTCCGGTCATTACGGATAATGGCAATTTTATCCTTGACTGGCATTTTCCGCCAGAGCTGAGTAATTGGGATGAAATCAACGTAGAGATCTCAATGATGCCCGGCGTCGTCGAGACAGGACTCTTTATAAACATGGCGAAGAAAGTATACTTCGGAATGTCTGACGGCAGCGTTAAAGAACAACAAGTTTAATGTGTCTCGTTCACATTGATTTAAATCTTGTTTTACGATATTGGATATAAGTTGCGAGCCGTGACAAGAGGATTCGTACGATTCTAGCTATTCGTTTTGTTTCAAGTGATAATACCTGCTCATGTTTGTCGTTCAGTACTCATTACATTTTTACATTTTTACATTTTTATTTACTAACTCTTACCATGCGTGGATTTCGACTGCGTTCTACGGACTGAAACGATTTCTGTTTCTTTTAATCTGTTGTGAAATAGAATACTTAAAAGGCGACGTACTTTGGCATCGAACGTCCGAGAAATCTTGCCTCGAAGTGTGATATGGATGGTGCTCAAACAATTGTTCGTGTAATTTATCGTCCAATGTAAAACCAAAAATTAAGGATATTAAATAAGATTTTTATACAGTTTTGTCGAATTTCATTTTCAGCCTGTCCCTCAAAGATCTTATACTCTTTCGACGAACGCAAAATAGCGAGCTATACGCGATATTAAATTATATCTACGTCCGTTTCACGCTCAAGTGTATAAAAGTACAAGTAAAAATGATATTTTGCAATACGTAAAAATTTTCAAAAAATATTACGCTCGAACAGGGACTCGAACCCTGGACCCTCAGATTAAAAGTCTGATGCTCTACCGACTGAGCTATCCGAGCGCTCGATGTGAGGGCCGCTCAAGCGTCTGAAGAGGAATTCAATTTTTAAAAAACCCCACGCATATTATTATTAGCTACTGTAATTCACTTAGTGACATCCAAAAAATATATAGAGTGAAATTGTCTTCGTTCTTTTATCTTAAAAAATATATGATTCACACGTTTATCAATTTCGACGTTTTACCACGTTGTTGGATCTATCTAGAATTATTCTCGCACAGACGTTTTTTATTGAACATAATATAACTCCCGTCGAAGTAATCTTCATTCGTTTTATACGAGGGGAAGTCTCATATATCAAGAATTATACTGCTTTCCACACATCTCTTATTCATAAGGCGGCGCGAAGCCATCGTGATTTACAACATTTAAGTCGATCAGCTTGCGAGATCATCGTTTCAGATTATTGAAAAACGGCTGAGCGGCCTAAAAAAATATAATAAATCCACTTAAACGAATTAATATCAAACACTAAAATCCGGGCCGAGTCGCCGAAAGCGCCCGACGCGTAATCGGACTTATCATGTCAGCTGAAACAAAAACAATCGGCTCTACCCGGGCTCGTCTTAACTTTTACGCTCTAAACGAAGCTATAATTCTTTCTCTTCCCATTGATTTTATGTTCGACACAAAGGGTGAGAAGTTTTTAATGAAAGTGCGAAGATGAGGGGCAGTCGCCAAGGGTTGAATGACCTTATCGTAACTCAGCGGGTTTCTGATGTGCGAACGTTGTAACTACTTAACTCCGGCTGCTTTCCTTTGATTTACACGGAGTCCCTTATTGGTCAGCCTTTCGTGAACCGCTTCTTTCCTCTCCGACACGAGAGTACTACGTTGCGATCCTCTGTTCTCTTTGCATACCGAGTTCAAGCATTTTTTTCGGCTATAGATACAAGTTCGGTGACCACGGGTGGTAAGAAGCTATTAAAACCTTTAAGGAGAGCTTGCGTATCCTAATTTCTCGGTGTTTAATACAATTTTCTTAAAAGGTCAGCTTCGCGTCGTGCTCTTCGGAAATCTGGTCGGACTACGATACGTCAGGAATATACGGATACTATTAGTATTAAAACTGGAAGATCGAGGAGTTTTCATGTTTAACGCATCAGTAGTCGGAATGGACAGAGATGCGAGTCCACGTTTGTCTGCTTCTTCTAGCATGAACGCGGAATATATGTAAAACAAACCGCGTCCTGTATAAAGAACATTAAGCGTACTGTTCCGTGGACCATTATGAACGATCATGCGTCCCTCGGGCGCATGTATTTACGCCCTGATACGACCATCGAAGGAGGGGGTAGTATTTGAAGAGCGGCCGCGCGATTTCATCCCTCATACACCGACTCCTTACCTGCGAGCGACAACCCCTTATCAAACCGCGAACGTTTCATTAAACCAGTGCTCAAGTTCCGACACCGGGATCTTCTCCGAATTGCAGATATTCGTCTCCAGAGTAAAAGGCTTCGGCATGAAGGTAAGATCTTTTCCAATACATCCGTTCTCTTCTATTGAAATTTCCAGATTTTTGTAATAATTGTATAAAATCTTATTAGTGCATGCAAATTTTCATGATTTGAGTTTTATATGGATCGGAATTAGAATTACATGAATTTGAATATTTTGAAGGAGATCTTGTAGTAGAAAATCTGACAGATTTCTACAGAGCCGTGTCGGTCGTTCTTTCCTGATTAACAATATAAATCGTATTTTAATTGCTCATTAGTGCAATTCGAGAAATCTGAAAGAATCATGTTTTAATATAACGAAACTCTCGTTGTTGGATAGTAGCTAAAATTAAAACGTGTTCGAACGTTTAATTACCGCCTACCACGCGCATCGGTGGTGTATCTATCGAATTTGAAGTTGGAGATTTTTCGTTGCACGGATGACCGACGGAAATATCGCTCGGGGGGGACGATCGACCGGACAGTACCGTTCGACATTAATTAACCTCAGTACAAACCTGATTAAAGCCATAAACAGATTACAACAGTTAACATGTTTGAAAGCTTCGTGTGCGATACTTATGTAATGAACACGCTTATCAGAAATTACGTGCAGCCTTGCAATTATTCGGGATTTCAAACGTTCCCAGAAGCGTATATCATTAACGATCTGCTTTACCTCGTTTGTCAAGTAATGAGTAGGGCAACGTTTATAGATATGATACTTTCATCCGACAAAGGATTAATACTCCGCGATTAACTTTAGGTAATCAACTGCGTTTGTTGCGTTCTCGTGCTTACATACTTGACGAGCGTGGGACGTTCCGAGAGTCCTGTGAATCAGCTAAATTATCTCCTGACGACGGGAAACGATGACGATTTCTACACTCGGTTAATTAATCGTCGTCAGCCCGGGCAACAATTATTGAACGCATTCCCCGCGGACGAAACGCCAAAGACGAAGAGACCGTTCTGCAACGCTTTCACTGGTGAGACTCGCGGACGCGAAGACGCGGACCCGACGGATAGTTGAAATATCGAGTTCGTTGCAGGCTGCGGAAGGAAGAGGAATTTCCAGGGAAACGCAGACGGTCAGGGTCTGGAAACGGGCAGCGTCCGAATTCCGATCTCTGCCTACAAGAGCTTGTTGAAGGCGGCCTATTCTCAGAAGATTCAGAACACGTTCGAACAGGGCAGGAATGAANGACGTTTCCAGAAGCGTATATCATTAACGATCTGATTTACCTCGTTTGTCAAGTAATGAGTAGGGCAACGTTTATAGATATGATACTTTCATCCGACAAAGGATTAATACTCCGCGATTAACTTTAGGTAATCAACTGCGTTTGTTGCGTTCTCGTGCTTACATACTTGACGAGCGTGGGACGTTCCGAGAGTCCTGTGAATCAGCTAAATTATCTCCTGACGACGGGAAACGATGACGATTTCTACACTCGGTTAATTAATCGTCGTCAGCCCGGGCAACAATTATTGAACGCATTCCCCGCGGACGAAACGCCAAAGACGAAGAGACCGTTCTGCAACGCTTTCACTGGTGAGACTCGCGGACGCGAAGACGCGGACCCGACGGATAGTTGAAATATCGAGTTCGTTGCAGGCTGCGGAAGGAAGAGGAATTTCCAGGGAAACGCAGACGGTCAGGGTCTGGAAACGGGCAGCGTCCGAATTCCGATCTCTGCCTACAAGAGCTTGTTGAAGGCGGCCTATTCTCAGAAGATTCAGAACACGTTCGAACAGGGCAGGAATGAACACCGGTCGTCGGAAACACCGCACATCTATCTGTTGGGTAAACTGCCTCATCGCAAGAGGTTCGACGTTGGTTCACCGTACCCGTAGACTATAAACGTAATTCCAGTCGATTAACAAGAGGAACCTTAAACAGAAAATTCGTTGCTCTCCCTCCGTTTTTTCCTTCGGATAAAATGTTCATTTATTTTCTCATTCGATTAGACACTTTCCTTGTACATTGAAGATGAATTCCGAATAAAGTTAAATAAAATCATCTACAAAATACTACTGATATTAGTTTATTATTAGACTGCGGATTCAAGAAGAAATTGAAATAAACGTTAAAATGACTATAACTTTTTTTTTAAACTGACACTATTTTACGTAAGAATCTGCAATCTACTTGTTATTATAATTTCTGTAGTTTAAAGGAAAACTGTTAGTTTTATTACGATAGTCCCGTCCCAAAGATATCTCGTGTTCCTCGGCGGACGGCCGTCCACGGAAGACGACGGCACGGAGAAAAGAACCTTTCGCGAAACGCTCAACCCGACGCACTCTGGATTATCTGGTTCTCCAGTTAATTTTGGACGGCCCCAAAAATATTCCGAGCAGAGCGTGGACGGATCCCAGATCCGTGACCGTCGATCTTGCCGCGGTTCTTCGGACGAATGATCTAAAACCTAAAGGCCATCGTCCACTTTTTAATAAGGAATCTCATATACAAAGTTATTGCCCTAGTCGTAGAACGTTACATCATTCGTCGCAATATTTATTGAGACCCGCCGATCGTGATTCATATTTCGTTGTTTGCTAAATTATTATTATTAATATTACACCGCGGATTTTTATGCAAGATTTTTTTTTTACCTCGAGGCGAATCTGATGGGGAAACGGCCACTCGAGAACGGAGTCCTGACGGCCGCGAGTCAATCCCACGCTTATGAAAACCGTACCGTCCGGGAAGTATCGCGGCGTAACTTTCATGTACATCGCGTAGCCGTTCTGGCCTACGTAAAACGTCGAACTGCGCGCGGAACGAGCAGTTTTCCAGCTGTCGAGCTTCTCGTCAAAACGTTTTATCTGCCAGTAATAAAGGAACGAGCTCGACGAGGATCCTGTGCATCAAGTGGATATCGCATTTGCATTCCGGTCAATTTGTATGCGACCCGAGTCTCCTGCCCGTTGCGCAATCGCATCGATCACCGCGAACGATTTCAGCCCTTGCTTTCTAAATATATACGAACCGTTTAAAGACGAAACTCTTTGGATGGTATTGTTGAACTCGTCGATTTCCGTCTGTCGCGGGGACAACGTCGTAATCCTGTTTTCGGGATAAATATCGTACGATTTTTGATACTTCTTGTTCTCTAGTAGCGCGTACAACAGAGTCTTGACCTCTTCGAGTTCCCTGCTCAGATTCTTCTCGAGAGCTTGCAGCTTCTCGTCCATCTTCTCTGGATATTTACGGACGTGGAATCATCAGTTATAGTTATAAATAAACCGCGGATTTGTACGATAAACAAAAAACTTGTAATTATTATAATAATTCAGGGATAGGCATTTCTTTTGTCGTTCCGAAGCTCCTCTGCGTCGAATGCATTTTCTATATTATTTTTGACAATTACAAGTTTTCGATAAATACATAAAATCCGCAATATCTCTCGAGTAATCCTTTTTTTTTTACTTGCGTTGCAAGCTCCGGTGAGTACTCTCGTCACCGTGGCGCGTGCACTTGCGGCCAATTCCTCCGTAACAATTTTGCAACTGGCCAGGTGCGTTTCCGTGACATCGTCGTCGCTCGACGAATTAGTCGCTATATCATTTCGTACAACTTTGATTTGAATATATATATATATATATAAAGACAACATATCTTTTGACGTGTTATTAATCTACTCACAGGGATCGGTAACGCCTGAACCGCTTGCATCACAGCGAGTTAAGTAGAGCGTATTCAAATATAAGAACAATAAAATCGTCGATGCCATCTCGAGGTGTGATCACTTCTGCAATAAAATATAAAAAAATGTACGACTTCCTGGGTTATAAAAATAGATCACGAGAGCGTATATGTTTAATGTACAAGTTTCGACTCTGATATACATCTGGTTCGCGATCTGATCGATAACTGTCCTCTGTCTCTCGTGAATTATAAAATATAGGTGAATCCCTACCCCTTTGTCTCGATCACTTCCCTATAGAAATCGTTTCTTCTGAATAAGCTACGTTATTTACATATCAATAACGATTGTATAATACCAGCTGCGCTACTAATTTTCTGCGTTCAAGTAAAACGACACTGTCTGTACCTTTGAACTTCTCACCTTCTATATTTTATCTCAAATATAAATATGATAATAACAGACATCTTTTCTTCTTGCATTGATACATCAATTCTTTCGTAGAATATTTTTACGCCGTGTGTGGCGGGTTTAGCGGCCTTTTCGTCAGTCGCGTGGAATCGCGCGTGCACGACAGTTGGAGGGGTTTGTTTTGTTACGCTTTTCTTCTAAAAATTAACGTTGTAGCAACGAGATGTGTGAAAATGTACAAGGGACGTTCGTCTCGGAGAAAGTTTCGAAGATAAGATGGAAACGCGAGGACTTCGAGGAAGCCACTAATTTTTTAGCCGGCAGTTGGGACGATCCGGTAAGGTTAAACGGGCTTAACGTGGCGCCGTAGACATAATAAGTAAAACGTGTTACAAGTCACCCGTGAATTTTTCTTAAAATACTTCTGATCCGATCTAATGCTCGCTAAACTCTTATTGTATACAAACATTGTGCACAACTGCTGTATCGTATTAGTGTCTATGCCGATCTATCAATCATTCAGAATTTTTGCTACCCCAGGTGAACAAAGTTACTCACTGGACGTTTCAAGTGAACGACGACGGTGAATCGTATCCGGCAGTGGTCTCGTCGTATCCCATTCTCGGAGACGTTACCGAAATAAAGGTTGCCGTTCGCTCCTGTAGTAAACCGAGATAGATTTCTTAATTTTTTACAGACACTGTCATTTTTTCCAGTTCATTTCGAAAGACTTCTTCGTCGTGTCGACGTCCATAGGAACCGTCAGGCTGTTACAGATCCCCGAGAATCCTTACTCTCAATTTAAAGATCACACGTCTTGGGAATTGATACACAAATTTGAGTAAGTCTCGCCAATCGTTTCATCCGTTGTGCACCGTATATATATATATATATATGTATAATTAATTATTCTGAAACAGAAAAACGAACGATCATGCGTCTTGCACGGGACTCTCTACGTTCGAACAAGATATAGTTTCGGTGGGAGAAGACGGAAAGATCAATCTCCTGACAGCTGGACAAAAGAAGCCAGTCAGAGTTATTGGTACTCTGATTACTCTTACAACGATGCATTACGACTCTTTGCTCGTATTTCACAAATTGCTATTTTCATTTACAGACAATGCCGACAGTTGTTCGATATATTGCGTTGATTTCTTGAGGCACAGCGAGATACTCACGGGGAATATGAGGGGAAACATGAAAGTATGGGACTTGAGAAACGACCAAGACATTCCTGCCACAACGTTTATGCTCTCGGACCAGGCAAAAGTATAATCATTTCGCCTGTTACTCGGGGAGTTCCAGGAAGGAGAGGAATAAAGATGTATCTTTGCAGACAGAAGCTACGAGCATCGCTCACCATCCGACTCAGAGACATATCGTCGTGGCTGGTGGCGGCGATGGGAGTTTAACAGTGTGGGACTTGAGGCACAATACGTATCCGATTTCTCAATTAAACGCTCACGGTAAAGCCGTCAGTGAAATACTCTTCCACCCCGACAGACCGGAAAATCTGTTTACGTGTTCTACTAGTGGCGAACNATCCGTTGTGCACCGTATATATATATATATATATGTATAATTAATTATTCTGAAACAGAAAAACGAACGATCATGCGTCTTGCACGGGACTCTCTACGTTCGAACAAGATATAGTTTCGGTGGGAGAAGACGGAAAGATCAATCTCCTGACAGCTGGACAAAAGAAGCCAGTCAGAGTTATTGGTACTCTGATTACTCTTACAACGATGCATTACGACTCTTTGCTCGTATTTCACAAATTGCTATTTTCATTTACAGACAATGCCGACAGTTGTTCGATATATTGCGTTGATTTCTTGAGGCACAGCGAGATACTCACGGGGAATATGAGGGGAAACATGAAAGTATGGGACTTGAGAAACGACCAAGACATTCCTGCCACAACGTTTATGCTCTCGGACCAGGCAAAAGTATAATCATTTCGCCTGTTACTCGGGGAGTTCCAGGAAGGAGAGGAATAAAGATGTATCTTTGCAGACAGAAGCTACGAGCATCGCTCACCATCCGACTCAGAGACATATCGTCGTGGCTGGTGGCGGCGATGGGAGTTTAACAGTGTGGGACTTGAGGCACAATACGTATCCGATTTCTCAATTAAACGCTCACGGTAAAGCCGTCAGTGAAATACTCTTCCACCCCGACAGACCGGAAAATCTGTTTACGTGTTCTACTAGTGGCGAACTATGGCATTGGAACAATGCACAACATTCGAAACTGAGTTTAGGTAAATAGTAAATAAAAAATGAATGTACCGTGTGTTTCAATCGCGTATGTTATTTCCTTAGATCCAACGAATACGCATTGGTTGAATACGATCGGTACGAACGGCAAAGTGAACGTGACGTCGCTTTGCAATGTTATGCACAAACCGATAAATACCATTGACATCGACAGATCAACGTTACTTTTTGGATGCGACAACGAAGCAATGTACATCGTCAAGAATATAGCCATTTAACGACTAGCTCGTGATCAATCGTATTTTCCTACATTTGTAATATATTAAAGAATAAATATCTTTTTTATCTTGAGTTTGTACTTCTCGTCGATTTACCCTTCCTGCGAAAGCGCTTCGAACGAAAGTCGTAGGTACTGCTGTTACCTGCAAAAAAGGACTTTGGGACTAATTGATTAATAATTTCGTTCTTCGTTGATTACACCAGGCTACGCACGTCGACAGTGATTCGCCAGAAGCTCCGAGAGCTTGGTCGGGAGGTTCTTATGCATCGACCTCATAGTCCGGACCTCGCACCAAGTGATTACCACCTGTTCCTGTCTGTACGGCGAGTGATTTGGCTGGTGAAAAATTGGCCTCGAGAGAAGCTCGTACTGTCCCAGTTTTTTGCCAATATATAGACGAGGGTTTCTGTGAGAGAGGCATAATGAAATTATACCTTCGAAATGGCAACAAGTTATCGAACAAAACGGCGTATATTTGACCTAAATCGGATTATTCCAACTATATGCTAAATAAAGCCTTCAATTTCGTGCGAAAATAATGGATTTCTTTTTACTACACCTATATTATATAGGTGATAGATATTTTAGTGAAACTTGAGAGACGTACGACGACAAATGTATTTCATTAATTCATTGTATGCGCTAAAAGAATATTGAAAAATATTGAAATGTAAGGAAGATAAAGAGGGGGGGTCGCAACGGTATCCATAGCTCCATCTCTTGTTGCTTCTCCCGATCACACGGTCGTCGGGAAGGTTTAGCCAGTTAGTTTGCCATTTTGTGACGCCTTGTGTGGAAGTTCGTACGTAAACAGATTTTGCTTTGCTTGCCTGCGGAGGGACAAGAATTATGTCCAAACGGAGGATCGAGGTCGTGGACCCGTATGTTAAACGGAAACCGTGAGTGTTTCGACAAGTTTTCAATCGTAACAGTGAAAAAAGTCACGACGAAACTATTTTGCCATGTGCATTGCCACAAGTTTTTCCGTTCCTGTCGCGCATCTCGTTCAACGGATCATTGTTTTCGAGAAGAAGATCTGCGTAGACGAAGCATTTTCGCTCGTTCGAATAACGATTCAACCGAAGAATCTTATTATTAAGTGATTAAGCTTTTGTATTCGCGAGAAACAAATCTTTTGTGTTGCCGTCGACTTGTTTGGTCAACTCGTCCGCAAAAGGTTCTCAACTGAATTTCTTCTACCACGAGCACGATGACTTACACATTGTATTTTTGGAGAAATTCGGAAACGATACTGAGAAAACTTCCGCGCGTAATAGTTATAACTGAAAACGGGGTCTCGTACATCATTTACTTGTTGTCCCGTTGAGCAACCATCCAGTTTTCTTGACTATTGTAATTTTGTCATGCGCGCATTGTTTTACCGTGTTTTACGTGTTTCAAGTAATTTACAATGAAGGAAACGTTTTTCGTAATTTTTGCTTTACAGCGATGGGTCGACCACGTCCAACAGTACTACTACTACTACACCCTCGACAGCACCAAAAAATCAAGTTCAATTGAACCCTTACAATGGTTTGCCTTATACACCACGATATCACGAATTTTATAAAAAGAGAATCACCCTGCCTGTGTTTGAATACCGTACGGATTTTATGAGGTTGTTGGCGCAACATCAGTGTATCGTACTCGTCGGAGAAACGGGATCAGGTAAAACTACACAAATACCGCAATGGTGCGTAGAATATTCGAGATGTATAGGCTCGAAAGCCGTGGCGTGTACTTGCCCGAGGAGAGTAGCAGCGATGAGCGTGGCACAAAGAGTCTCAGAAGAAATGGACGTCGCGCTAGGTACGTATCGTTTCTCTTTTCTCGCGCGGCAGGAATTTACCGACTGTTTACTAATACTCGATTCTCGAAAATAGGTCAAGAAGTAGGGTACAGTATTCGTTTCGAAGATTGCAGTTCTTTGAAAACTGTATTGAAATACATGACCGACGGTATGCTTCTTCGCGAAGGCATGTCGGACCCCATGTTGGACGCCTACCAAGTGATACTGTTGGACGAGGCTCACGAAAGAACTTTGGCCACAGACTTGCTTATGGGCGTATTGAAAGAAGTGATCAAACAGAGGCCGGACTTGAAGCTCGTGATCATGAGTGCTACCTTGGACGCCGGCAAATTTCAACAGTATTTCGATAATGCACCTCTAATGAACGTACCTGGCAGGACTCATCCCGTTGAGATTTTTTATACACCCGAACCGGAGAGAGACTACCTGGAGGCTGCCATCAGAACTGTTATTCAGATACACATGTGCGAAGAGGTGGCGGGCGATCTGCTTCTGTTCTTGACCGGCCAAGAAGAAATAGAGGAAGCTTGCAAAAGAATCAAAAGAGAAATGGACAATCTGGGCCCCGAGGTGGGCGAGCTCAAGTGCATACCGCTCTATTCCACGCTACCTCCCAACCTTCAGCAAAGAATTTTCGAACCGGCACCGCCTACGAAACCCAACGGTGCTATCGGTAGAAAAGTAGTGGTCTCTACTAATATCGCGGAAACGTCTTTGACCATTGACGGCGTCGTGTTCGTAATAGACCCTGGATTCGCGAAGCAGAAGGTATCGTCGACAACGCTAGTTCACTTGATTTTTTTTTTTAAATGCGCGACGGTATAGTTAATTTTTATTGTGTCTCTCGACAGGTGTACAATCCCAGAATTCGCGTAGAGTCTCTTCTGGTTTCCCCCATCAGCAAAGCTTCTGCTCAGCAAAGAGCTGGCAGGGCCGGCCGAACCAGACCCGGCAAATGTTTCCGATTGTACACCGAGAAAGCGTACAAAAACGAAATGCAAGACAACACTTATCCCGAGATTTTGAGATCCAATCTCGGGAGCGTCGTGTTGCAATTAAAAAAACTGGGTATCGACGATTTAGTACGTGTCTGATTAAAGATTCGCTTTTAAGATTTTTAATTAGACGGAGTTGTACGTTTTCACTTCGTTTCTTTCTGTAGGTACATTTCGACTTCATGGATCCGCCTGCGCCAGAGACCCTCATGAGAGCTTTGGAACTACTCAATTATTTGGCTGCTCTGGACGACGACGGAAACCTGACCGATTTGGGTGCCGTCATGGCAGAGTTTCCGTTGGATCCGCAACTAGCGAAAATGCTCATCGCGTCGTGCAAT
This sequence comes from Ceratina japonica, assembly GCA_019453355.1. Lineage (NCBI taxonomy): Eukaryota > Metazoa > Arthropoda > Insecta > Hymenoptera > Apidae > Ceratina > Ceratina japonica. The sequence goes on along the minus strand of SMSR01015835.1, from coordinate 57,238 downwards.
CATAACTGCAGCAACGAGATACTGAGCATTACTGCCATGTTGTCAGGTAAAGTATTGAAAAGAAAACGTCGACCTGTCTACGGTGTTAGGTTTATGTTTAAAGTAATTTTAATATGATGATAAAGTCAGGATCATGGTCAGGTAACGTGGTTTTAAATTGATGATTGATATTGTATTAGTCCCGCAGTGTTTTGTGAGGCCGAACGAATCGAAGAAAGCCGCCGACGACGCTAAGATGCGATTTGCACATATCGACGGAGATCACTTGACGTTGTTAAACGTGTATCACGCTTTTAAACAAAGTAAGTGTGTCCGAAGCTTCTGTCTCGTCCTCGTTAATTCGCTCGTTTCTAATCTCGCGTTTTTTGTCGTAGATTTCGAAGACCCCCAGTGGTGTTACGACAACTTCGTCAATTACCGATCTTTAAAGAGCGGCGACAACGTCAGACAACAACTAAGTAGAATAATGGACAGATTTTGTTTGAAACGTACGTCGACGGACTTCACGTCAAAGGATTACTATATCAACATCAGAAAGGCACTCGTGAACGGTTTCTTCATGCAGGTACGTCTGAACGACGAAGTTGCTCTACTACGAATAACTGGAGTATTAATTAAATTTCCTACCGGTGCTAGGTGGCTCATTTAGAGAGGACAGGTCATTATTTGACCATCAAAGATAATCAAATTGTACAGCTTCATCCGAGCAGTTGTTTGGATCATAAACCCGAGTGGGTGATTTATAACGAGTTCGTGCTTACGACCAAAAATTACATCAGAACAGTTACCGATATCAAACGTAAGTCATACTTATTGGCCATACGAAAATTATTCGATTTTGTAATATACTTTTGACCATCGTCTCTTTTGTCTCTAGCCGACTGGTTGTTGAAAATAGCGCCGCAATATTACGATTTACAAAATTTCCCTCAGTGCGAGGCGAAACGACAATTGGAAGTGATCCAAACGAAATTAGACTCGAAACAGTACCAGGAAGGATTCTAACCCTTATATATTTTAGCTATCTTCAAAAATGGTGTCAAGCGATTGATAACGCGATCTATTTTCGTCGTCGAGTCGAACGCTCGATTTTTTCAAATATAAAGCCAAACGAAACCACATACATTGAACATTACGAAACACGGCCGAACGAGCAGCTGTCTGCTCTGTATTTTCACTTTGAAAAAAGAACTTAATGTAAAGAAAAAGACAAATTTTAACGAATGTTTCTAATTTTGTACAAGCTTGTACTAACTTGTACATTTTTTTAGGCTCGTGTGCCCAGAAAGTTTTCAATGTTCGTAGAAGTAATTCTAATCGTAAACGTGAAACATAAAACGAGAATTGTTCTTTGATCTGCTAGAAGGCACGCGGAAGTCATAGTCGATCGATAAATCGTTTATTTATGTACATTTAAAGAAAAAAGAAGTTTAGTAACTAAGTAATTTTACTGGTAGAATTTGTTGATCAACATCTGCACACACTCGAAATGTACTAGATAAAGAATAGATTAATTTTTGTATTAAATGTTGAACAAGTATGCCAGATTGAGATACTTACAATGCTTGCTGTCGATAATCGGAGGGCAATGATCTTCACGTAAACCTTGAATACATTCTACCCTGTTTTTCTCTTCAAATTGAGTAGTGGTGCATATTTCATCTCAGCGTGTACGTATCCGTGGCGACATCACATATTTATTATCACGATCAAATATTTGTGCAAAGACCATGTTATATTTTGTTTCTCTTTCTATATCTTTTTTGGTTTTACAATCGGTACAATTATGTTATCATTTTACACGATTAACGATGACCGGAGACTATTTCCCGAGCATAGGGAATAAAATCGTAATACGGAAGCTACGCAATAAGTTTTAAGAATCGAATTATATTCTTATAAAAAGGGGACTGCGCCTAACTATTGCCCAAATAACAGTGATTTCATTAATTTTAGGGTAGTATCATGTTGAATTCTTTCTAGCTTGTTTAGAATTTACGATTTTTAAATAGTTAGAGATACTACAAAATTGCTTTCGCCGACGAGAGTGTTTAATCTTACTATTTTTACATCACTCGATCATTAAATAGTTGAACGAGAATTTCATTTTTTTTTTTCTTTTTTTGTAAATAAAAAGATGTTCCGCGCAGGTATTCGGAAGAACACAGCATTACGAGATTTCTGATCGCGAAGTTCTCATTGTATTGTGTACCACTTCATTCCAATAAAATACTGAAAATACTTGCCGATCAATATAATTTCTGTGAATATCGTCAAACATCTCGACAAACGTTGCATCATGCGTTTTATGTAACAGATCAAAAAACCTTTTACAATAGCGGTGAAATTCTTTTTCTTATCGCTAGTCTTATGTCGAAAGAGTCGTTTGAGAACCACTGAGAAAGCACGAGGATCGCTGGGTTTCGTCATTTACCACCAATTTTCATGAAATTAAAAGAGCTATGGCATCGTTCGTGGTACCGGTCGCAGCGAGATTCACTCGTGTCACAGTCGATAGCTTGCATAATATAAATAAGAATATTTTACTTAGGTAAGGCTCGTTAGTTCTCTAATCTATTATAGTCGTCAAACACGTGTAATCGTTTAAACGCGTATTACAACATGTACACAGAGGTTAAGCTACTCAGCGATACTACTTGCTACTTCGTTATATCTTAAACAAAATTATAATACACTTGACGAATCTAATCGTATTTTTCTGAAATTCATATAATACTTTTGTAACACTCGATATTCTAATAAATATACGAAAGCAGCATCACTGATTCATTTTGGTCAATTCTCATTAGACAATGAAAAATAATCAAAATAATTTATTTAAAGGCTATCGCGACCATCGTACGTTTCTTGGCGAAGGCAAGAATATAGTACAATTACAGAAGAAAAGAAATCTGAGTCTTCAGAAACTCCGACGCTAGAGACTGAAAAGCTTACTGAAAACGAGAAGAAATTCAGAGCAGACGTCGAGCTTCTTAATAAAGAGCTTGCAGAGTTGAAAACTCAGGAAGAAGAGTTGAAAGATAAATACAAAAGAGCTCTCGCAGAGGGAGAGAATCTTAGAATTAGATTGACGNTCTCATTAGACAATGAAAAATAATCAAAATAATTTATTTAAAGGCTATCGCGACCATCGTACGTTTCTTGGCGAAGGCAAGAATATAGTACAATTACAGAAGAAAAGAAATCTGAGTCTTCAGAAACTCCGACGCTAGAGACTGAAAAGCTTACTGAAAACGAGAAGAAATTCAGAGCAGACGTCGAGCTTCTTAATAAAGAGCTTGCAGAGTTGAAAACTCAGGAAGAAGAGTTGAAAGATAAATACAAAAGAGCTCTCGCAGAGGGAGAGAATCTTAGAATTAGATTGACGAAACAAATCGAAGACGCAAAATTGTTTGGTATCCAAGGCTTTTGCAAGGACCTCTTAGAAGTAGCAGACATATTAGGCAAAGCTACAGAAAGCGTACCGAAGGACGAGCTCACAGAAAAGAATCCCCATTTAAAGACTTTGTACGAAGGCTTAAGGATGACAGAAGCACAGTTGCACAAAGTAAATAAGGAAACCTAATTGAACTATGTTCTTTTATGATAAGAGAATGAGGTCAAAATTATTACATTGATACTTTTCTATAGGTGTTTAAAAAGCACGGTCTGGTTTCCTTAAACCCTTTGAATGAAAAGTTCGATCCTAATCAGCACGAAGCGTTATTTCAACAGGTAACGTAAATACAATTTCTTTAATACGAATTGAAGTTTATAATTGCATTAAAAAACATTAAAAATATACTTTTGCATAGGAGGTGGAAGGTAAAGAGCCAGGCACAATCGTAGTCGTATCTAAATTGGGCTATAAGTTACACGAACGCGTCGTAAGACCGGCGTTAGTCGGTGTTGCCAAGGGATAATTTATAATTGTACATGTCAATATAAATGGAATCTCACGAATCCGTGAATAAACTATTGGGACATACACATTGTAATTTAAATTTATATGTAATACATCAAAGTATAATATTACACGGAGTCGGCATAGAAACGAAGGACAGTGCATAAATTTTATAAAAACTAAACTTGTTATTGTATTAAGNTGAATTGAAGTTTATAATTGCATTAAAAAACATTAAAAATATACTTTCGCATAGGAGGTGGAAGGTAAAGAACCAGGCACAATCGTAGTCGTATCTAAATTGGGCTATAAGTTACACGAACGCGTCGTAAGACCGGCGTTAGTCGGCGTTGCCAAGGGATAATTTATAATTGTACATGTCAATATAAATGGAATCCCACGAATCCGTGAATAAACTATTGGCACATACACATTGTAATTTAAATTTATATGTAATACATCAAAGTATAATATTACACGGAGTCGGCATAGAAATGAAGGACAGTGCATAAATTTTATAAAAACTAAACTTGTTATTGTATTAAGTTATAAAGCGACTGTAACATACGTCAATTTTTATGTTTCTTTGATCGATGCAAATAGATTTGTATGTATTTAAACGAATCATTTCTTTTATCGTACCATACTTTGTATGTATCACACTCCGCAAAAAGTAGTATAAAAAGTTAATATTTAGTATAGTCGAGGAACTTTCACCGTGGTGGTCTAACACCTTTCGAATACCTTGTACAAATCCGGTAAACTAGCTATTTGTAATATTGTTGAGTCGTGGGCAAAGCTTTTCGGAGGATAAAAGCTTTCCTTAATCGCGGCGTACAAGACGTGCTCCGTTATATATTTCCAGCCGTGAGCACCGTGCATGGCGCTTATCTGGCTATAATATCTTGCAGTTTCTTTGCAAATACTTCGAAAACACGCAGATTCCGTTCTCCAGTCTACTTGCGTAGCCAAGCGTAGCACGTAGAGCGGCAGTTCGGCCTGACTAGGAAAATACTTCTCTGGAAGAGAAGGTCGTATTGTATATTTCAATACAAATACACGGATATTTTATTAAAATATATACCTAATAATACTGGTAGAGCTTTCAAATTTCCATTTTTATCTAACACGATAGAAAAATACTCCTTTAACATGTCCGCTTTCTCCAATAGAATTTCTTTAACAGAATCGGCTAATTCCTCTTTAGGTCCGTCCTTCTCCGACCATCCAGCTTCCTCGCTACCCAATCCTAACATGGCTAAATCGTACAAAGAAACCGGATCCTGAAAAGTAAAGGTAACGTACAACGTGATAACTTTCTCAATCGATGTATTTACCGAGAACTTGATGACTCCATAATTCGCAAAATCAAACACCATGATTTCGTAAAATAGTTTCTCGCTGAATAAAAAAAATATATATTTATTACCCTCCATGTACAGATATTCGATGTATGAACGATACTCACATTAATTTTGTCGTATTGCAGAGGTATAAATTGACTCCACTTTGGATCAATGCAGAAGATTGGTCTATGCAGCCGATAAAAGTTAATTCCGATAGTATGTGCATGAGACCTTCGTGGCAATCGTCCTCCAATTCCTTGCGCATTTGTATCACACTTGTTAATTTTACTTCCCTCGTAAAATTGTTTATTGAACGGGACTTAAATTCAGGCGCAAATCTTTTACCAGCTTCTTCTGTTTGACCCACAGAATTTTGTCTTGCATCAGGTTCATTACTTTCATCGAGTTCTTTAAACGGACTGACTCTTCCTGTATCCGTTTGTTCCTGGGAGTTCCCAAAACGTTTGTATATCTGTTGACGCGCTTTGTCTGCGACGACATCGGTATACTCTTCTTTCATAGACTCATCTTTTGTTACATCAAAAGTATCGTCGAATTCGAGAACATCTTCTAAAAAGCTTGATTCATTCTTGTTTCTATTGACATCTTTGTTAGATGCACCTGAGTTAGGAACTGCGGAATCAACTGTGACTGTATTTGATTCCTGGAACGCTGGTTCCTTTTTCGCAATTTTTAAAGTATCTTCATTTTGTAATATATCATTTGACTTGCTACACGAAGGTTCATTATCGTTTCTAGTATCTTGCGCTGCTGCATGAACGGTAAAATTAAATTTGTCTAACTTTTGTTCAGACGCGTTAGTTCTAATCATTTGTTTCGGATGAAGCTTTTGCGTTCTATCTTTCTCGCCTTGTGACAGAACTTCCCTCAAAACGTTATTGGTAATATCGGTCTTTGGTAGATGTGCTTGTACATAAAATGTTCTCGAACCGCTGTTTCTCGATAATTTCTCATCCAAAACTAGCTTCATCTTTTCGATGATAGAATCCTCGTGAAGGAATTTCACTTCATGTTTCGTCGGATGAACATTTACATCGACGTTGTGCGGTTCGATTTCTAATGATATGTAACACCATGGATAAGTCTTCTTTGGGAGGTAAGCTGCGTACAGTTCTTCTAACATTCTTCGAATCGCTGTAATAAGATAGAGCTCAGTTTTTTTCTATACAAGCATCTCATTTGAATACTTTGGAACTTACAAGAAGATTCTACCAGCCTGTTGTTAATAAACAAAAGAAACACCAATTTCTTATTATTGTAATTCGGGTTCGTTATCAAACAGTGCATTTTAAATTTGTACTTTGCGTCTGCAAATTCCACTTCTAATAACTCCCTTGCTACAGGATTACCATACAGTATTCTTACATTACTCATTTTCGTAGAAACGTGTGGCGTACGGACCTAGTTGTAAAAGAAATGTTTAATCCATTGTAATCCGACGACTTTCTCCTTTTGATGAAATACCTGGGGTGTAGATTCACCATGTTTCTTNGAGTTCTTCTAACATTCTTCGAATTGCTGTAATAAGATAGAGCTCAGTTTTTTTCTATATAAGCATCTCATTTGAATACTTTGGAACTTACAAGAAGATTCTACCAGCCTGTTGTTAATAAACAAAAGAAACACCAATTTCTTATTATTGTAATTCGGGTTCGTTATCAAACAGTGCATTTTAAATTTGTACTTTGCGTCTGCAAATTCCACTTCTAATAACTCCCTTGCTACAGGATTACCATACAGTATTCTTACATTACTCATTTTCGTAGAAACGTGTGGCGTACGGACCTAGTTGTAAAAGAAATGTTTAATCCATTGTAATCCGACGACTTTCTCCTTTTGATGAAATACCTGGGGTGTAGATTCACCATGTTTCTTCAATGTGAATCCTACGGTAGCATTATGCACTGCATATTTTGTAACTACATCCGTGATTTTGCTAAATTCTTCTGCAGGACTCGACAGAGCCTTTCTCCTGGTCGCGACATTATAAAACAGATTCTCAATTTTTATCGTAGTACCTTGATTTCCAGCACATGGTTGAAGTGGCCCTTTCAATTTACTGTCAATATACGATGCCCTAATAAAAAGAAGAAACTCTTAGAACGAATCCCTTTGACATTTGAAAAAGATTGTCAAGCTCAAACATACTTATAAGCACACTTTTCATCCGCAGTCTTTGTAATAATCGTCAAAAGCGAAACGTGACTGATGCTCGCCAGAGCTTCGCCACGAAATCCGAACGTCGTTATCGCCTGAAGATCTTCAAATGTCTGTAATTTACTTGTAGTAAACCTTGCACAGACAATGTCCATGTCTTCTTTTCTGATGCCTGTTCCATTATCTTGAATCTATCATTGTTAAATTAAGATTAACTGATGAATTTTTCACTCAAGAGTCGAGACAAGTACCTGCAATAACTTCAATCCACCTTCTTTAGCCAGGATCTGTATATTACTTGCTTTAGCATCTAAACTGGAACACACAATGTTATGCTTAAAAACGTGGAGATGCATACACGAGGCAACAAGTTCTCAAACGTCTAACCTGTTCTCTATTAATTCTTTCAATGCGTTTGCTGGTCTTTGTATTACTTCGCCAGCTGCAATCCTATTCACCACGACTTCGTCTAATTGCCTAATTTTCCCTGGCTCGTTCATCGTTAATAACACGAGTCCTAAACGTTCACGGAAACATCGAGAAGCGACAGCAGCCAAATTTTACGTTAGATAACTCTGCGATATACGTATCAGACACGATATACAATGATACATTAATAAGTTTACTTTGTTGGAAAACGGAATCGAAATCAAGACGTAAATTTCACAGAATCTGCCCTGTTCTCAAAACGTTCTATTTTACAGGTGTTCGAACACTATACTTTCGCGCTGTACTTTTGAATATAAAATTATGTATATGTATACGTCTATCAGATTGGATCTGATCGGATCTAAAAAAAATGAGCATCAATATGAAAAGCAAGAATACGATTCTTATTATTACTGTATTATTGATTAATTCAATTAGCTGCGGAAAATTTCGGACAGCAGAACAATCAAGAAGATTCATTAGTTGAATATAGATAATTATGTACATTAGGAGGTAAATTCGATGTATTTTTAATACATATGTCCGACGTATATCAAAGTAAACTGTAGTGTTAAGAGTTCAAATTTATATAAGATATAGTATAAGCGAATTTATTTTCGTCGCGATCATCAAATAACTTCCTCGAAGTCGCATATGCATATATTTATTCAGTTCATTCGTACAATTTTCCATGAATCTTATTAATATTGATTCATGTAATTTGGATAATTCGAATAAACAGACGATTTGAAGTGTCCTAATTATGATCGACTGGATTATGCCTAAATATACTTGAATGTTCCAGCACTTTCTGTACTTTACTCGTATATAGCGTTATCTCTGTCTCTCCCGTAAGATCGCATATATGTCGTGCCTTCTAATTGATGTCGTGCATACGTCTGGGATCTAGGCGCATCGAGAAGTTTGGGCCAATGGGAGCGCGTCGCCGAGTCGACGCGCTGCCGTGATTGGTCATCTGCGGAAATTTCTCGAAGCGCGGGCTTTGGGTATTAAAAGAGCGCGCGCCCCGTCAGCGGGCGAGAATAAGAATAGAAAGCGAAGAGTGAACATTGCACTTACAGTGCGACTTACAAGCTGCGATTTACTGAAGCATATACGAAGCGAATTATACAAGAGGTACGTGTATCTGGATACAATAATTAAGTTTCGTGAACCGGGTAAACGTCGCGCTAACGTTTGGTTGAAGTTGCGTCAGTTCGTTGCGTCAGTTCGTTTGTTTTCTCGTTTAAAAGATGATTTGAAAAGTTCCTCCGTTGGATTTCGGGCACGGTTATTCGCGTCAGATTCCGTGTTTGTCGGGCGTTTTTCGTTGACCGGTGGTCGCTTTGTCGGACTTAGTACGTGTGATCGCGATCGTTTTTGAATCGTACAAGTTTTGTTGTTTCTCATCGACGCGTTTGCTGACTAATTTTACTCGATCTCTCTGTCCACAGCAAGACAAAATGTCAAAGGTTCCAGCAATTGGCATTGATTTGGGCACTACGTACTCGTGTGTGGGTGTCTTTCAGCATGGAAAAGTGGAGATCATCGCGAACGATCAGGGGAATAGGACGACGCCGAGTTATGTCGCCTTCACCGACACCGAAAGGCTGATCGGCGACGCGGCCAAAAACCAGGTCGCAATGAACCCCAATAACACCATTTTCGGTAAGTGAAATCAAACCGAAATTTCGTTGTCCTATATCCTCATCCTTTTTTACACTTTACATCATTCTTATGCGCCGATGAAAACATATAGTTTGAGGCGGTCTCCTTTTTAAAACTCTGTATATGCCTGCGTTACGTAATACGATATAAATAGAAAATGTGTACGTCCGGTTTGTATATCTCGAGGAAAATTTTACTTCGCCAATTCGCATCTGTAACATCGCGACAGATTTCATAACTGACCTTGCACAATCTTGTGGACGGTCCTATTCGTTCTCAGTATTTAGAGCGTCGTGTTTTTTTGTTTCTCAATCATCAATCGTGCGACAATTATTACTTATTTTTCGTTTTTTAAATTTTCGCGTGTGTTAAGTTCGATTAATCACGAGGAAGACGAAGAGGAGACACTAACAGATACGTAATTACAAACTCCATTAATATACATTCTCCGTATTAATATTACTACTAAACGTTCTTTTCATTTTAACAGATTCATAGAAACACGTAATTACACAATCACTATCCTTAACATCCTTATTGACATTCATATATTTTTCTGTGCAATTCTCGATGAACTAAATATATATTTTGTATTCCTGCAGACGCGAAAAGGCTGATCGGCCGTCGCTTCGATGATCCAACGGTACAGAGTGATATGAAACACTGGCCATTCACGGTGGTGAACGACGGTGGCAAACCGAAGATCAAGGTTTCGTACAAGGGCGAGTCAAAGACCTTCTTCCCCGAAGAGGTGTCCTCGATGGTACTGACGAAGATGAAGGAAACAGCCGAAGCGTACTTGGGGAACACCGTTACCAACGCCGTCATCACCGTACCAGCGTATTTCAACGATTCACAGAGACAAGCCACCAAAGACGCGGGAGCGATAGCGGGTCTGAACGTTCTCAGGATCATCAACGAACCAACCGCGGCGGCGATCGCTTACGGTCTCGATAAGAAAACATCTGGCGAGAAGAACGTGTTGATCTTCGACCTGGGAGGTGGCACCTTCGACGTGTCGATTCTGACCATCGAAGACGGCATCTTCGAGGTGAAGTCCACGGCCGGAGACACGCATCTCGGTGGCGAGGACTTCGACAATCGAATGGTCAACCACTTCGTTCAGGAGTTCAAGAGGAAGTACAAGAAAGACCTGAGCACCAACAAGAGGGCCCTTAGGCGCTTGAGAACAGCCTGCGAGCGGGCGAAGAGGACTCTGAGCTCGTCGACGCAGGCCAGCATCGAGATCGACTCTCTGTTCGAGGGTATCGACTTCTACACGTCCGTCACCAGGGCCAGGTTCGAGGAGCTGTGCGCGGATCTGTTCAGGAGCACGTTGGAACCGGTGGAGAAGGCCCTGCGGGACGCGAAGATGGACAAGAGCCAGGTCCACAGCATCGTTCTGGTCGGAGGTTCTACCAGGATACCAAAGATTCAGAAACTACTTCAAGACTTCTTCAACGGAAAAGAACTGAACAAGTCCATCAACCCCGACGAGGCCGTCGCGTACGGCGCGGCCGTCCAGGCCGCCATCCTTCACGGCGACAAGTCGGAGCAAGTCCAAGACCTCTTGCTCCTGGACGTGACACCTCTGTCGCTCGGCATCGAGACCGCCGGCGGTGTGATGACGACTTTGATCAAGAGGAACACCACGATACCGACCAAACAGACTCAGACGTTCACCACCTACTCCGACAATCAGCCTGGCGTCCTGATCCAAGTGTACGAAGGAGAGAGAGCTATGACGAGGGACAACAACCTCCTCGGCAAGTTCGAGCTCGTCGGCATTCCACCCGCGCCCAGGGGCGTGCCCCAGATCGAAGTTACGTTTGACATCGACGCCAACGGAATCCTGAACGTGTCTGCCATCGAGAAGTCGACCGGCAAGGAGAACAAGATCACCATCACCAACGACAAGGGCCGGTTGTCGAAGGACGACATCGAGAGGATGGTCAACGAGGCCGAGAGATACCGCAACGAGGACGAACAACAACGGGACAGGATAAGCGCGAAGAACGCGCTGGAGTCTTACTGCTTCAACATGAAGAGCACTATGGAGGACGAGAACATTCAGGGGAAGATCGACGCGTCGGACAAGCAGAAGGTCATCGAGAAGTGCAACGAAGTGATCGCGTGGTTGGACGCGAACCAGTTGGCGGAGAAGGAAGAATTCGCTGACAAACAGAAGGAATTGGAGTCGGTCTGCAATCCTATCGTTACGAAATTGTATCAGGGTGGCGGTGGAGCGCCCGGTGGATTCCCGGGTGCCCCAGGCGGCGGCAACACCGGGGCTGGTGCTGGCGGCGGACCGACCATCGAGGAAGTCGATTAAACGCACAATAGCCATCAATAGCAACTTACCATCCGCTCATACCATCCATAGAAACTCGCGTCCTCCATAATATTCTGGTCAACATCATCATCTTATTGTTAATTTATTTTTTAACTTTGTACGTACGGTAGTCACCGACATCGGACTGCCACAGTTTGCGCAAACCAAATGTACATTTTGTAACAAACTTTTGTTAGTAAAAAAAATATATTTAAATTATTATTTGTTACAAAAACAATAAGACTTGTGTATTTATTTCTGTACTACGTAAATTCCTCCTCACAAAAATTCCGGCTTGTAAAATTGTACGAGAATTATCAAGTACGTGGTGATAACGCCGATAAACTAAAAATAGATGGCAATAATAATATTGACTGGAATTATCAGGTGCGTATAGCGATAAACGATCGTATATACTTACTCTCGTCAATAAAGAATGATCCATCTCGAAAAAGTCGCACGCGGTAAACGCGTTTCGATACTGTTGCAATTGTAATAAGAAATCATTGATCTCGTTCCTAACGTCGTCGCGCTCCAAGTTATTCTCCAACTCTTCTCGAACGTTGTTACGAAAATTTCTAAACGAAGTATACAACTTATTCTTCGCGGAACGTTGGTTCAACGCAAAGTTCATCGTGCAAATTCCAATTTTGTCTATCTCCCGATGGGTGAGCGTGCACGCCCAACACATCAGAACGAATTGCACCCCGTAGATGATCCAAATCACGTTGTTCAGGAATATGAAACCAGTTTTCTTTTCCGCCGCGCTCATATAGATCCTGAACAACTTTGCGACTACCATTATGAAAGCGTTCGTGGAGCACAGTAACAGATCCACGCCGTAGATCTCGTTTACCGTTACTATTACAGAATATATCTCTGCAAGAAGCCGATCTCTATGACGCGCAGAGTTATTTCATGTTAATTACACGAAACAGAGTACCTACCATTATGCAATTTTCTAATTCTTCTCATTTTCGACGCGATCCAATAGGCTCCCAATCTCCCGTCTAACTGCGCGATCATTTCGCTGATCGCTTTGAATCTTCGATAGATCACGTACACGACGACGTCGAATACGAAACTATTGATCAATATCTGTGCAATCGTGTAATAAAGCAGTAAATCGGAAGCGAATATCTGATCGGGCGCGACGAAATAGTAATAAAGAACGTGAGCGATCAGCGACAGCGGTCCACACAAGATTACGATCAGAATGGCAAAGATCTGTCTGGTCTTCACGCATCTGTCGTCGATCGTTAATTCCCTTCTGATATTCTGATCCAAGGATTGCAACTTGTTCATTAACTCGGGCCATTTGTCGTAATGTACCGCGATGTGGCAAACGTAGTAGTAGTGAGCGAGGTGGCTCACCGTTTCGTTCACGCAGTACATGATCTCGAACAATTCGCTGGTGAACTCTTTGCCAAAGTTCGCGAAGTCCTTCGCGCTGAACGCGACGATCACCGAACACATGGAGAAGTGTATCGCTCGAGTGATCGCGGTGATACACTTCGGGCAATTGATCGGTCGTGCGATTCCCACGCCTAAAATCCACGAGGCGTACATTATGGGTTGCAGAATATTTTCCGGCGTCGACGAATCGTTCGACACTTCGACGTTGATCTCTTCCATCGTTGCGAAATTCTTTAAAACGCGGAGGACGTCGTCCACGCGAAACGTTCTTGTTGAACTGAGAGGTATACTAACTCCTCGAAATCGAGGATTCGTGTCTATGGTGAATCCAGATCGAGCGATACGGAGGCTCGTGTAAAATTAAAGAAAACCTCTGAAGGGTTTACGGGGATCGTTCGTAACGAGATGTAAAATTCATGAAAGGGGTAGGAACGTCGGGTTTCGAGATTTATGTGTGTATATATCGAAAAGCGAGCTTTATTTGCCCAACGACTATATTACAATTTTATTATACAGTATACATTTAAAATGGGATAAAACGATAACGTGTTCACATCGACCGTCGTTTTAGAAATCAGGCAGCGGTTCGAACCATCTCGCATATAAATAATAATACAATCGTGATAATAATCGTACGCGAGCTGTGGCGATATTAATTCGAATCAAATTTATTATTCGACCACGATCGAAAAATTGGGCGTGCAACCGTCGCCGAACGTGCTTTCTGTCCCCCATATTTTCTTCTTCCTTCAATTTTCTCTTTGTATACGTGTTTCCTGTGTGAATGTGTGTGTGTACGTATGTACGTGCATGACTTATTGTTAGTCGCGAGAACGTTCGTTAAAATTCTCGTCCCCCTACAACATATTTTCTGCGTAATTTTACTAGGATTTTTCTTCCATTTTAGATTTCATATTCATCATGGGAAAGGCAGCGTAATTATTCGAACACGAGACGTCGATATACACGTTTCTTTTCATTCCCTCTCTCAACTCTCAACAGCAGTTATACGTATATACGTGTATACGTATATACGCGTTCTCTTCGTTTACCCTTCGTCGAGTCCGACACAGCAGCCCCTCGTGCATGTTCGTTTATATACACGCATTATAGTATAGAATTTGTATATATAGAATATATGTAATTTGTTTTTAACGAATTTTTTTACCGCTACAATTTACACCGGAGAGCCGGGCGACTCGGGAGTATCGATGCGACGAGACAGTTTACACCGTTTAAAAAAAGATAAAAACTTTCAATTAATCGGTAACAAGAATATATTACTGTTACTTCGAAGAAAACTCGTTCTCTCGTAGACCGTTTCGTGGTCGTGTCCCATAAACCGGCGACGACGTTATCGCACAGACGAGTCGACGCGACCCACGAAATATTTAATCGCTTCGTTTTCGCGATGCGTAGACGGAGGACTGCTCATCAATTCGTCACGTCGTTCCTTCTCGGTTGTTCTTTAATATGCAATTAAGAGAAATGAGAAACCGCTCGTGCCTCGCGCGCGGTCTCGATCGCGGAAAAGCGAGATAACGAGATCGTAATAGTCGTAGCACAGCGTTTTTTTTTTGTTAATTTTAGCACGATTTTCATAGCACGTTTTCGTCCAAGCGTGTCAGTCCTATTTCGTTTCGTTCCTCCTTTGGTTCTCGCGGAGTAATTTGCCTAAGATTACAGAGGTATGTTTAGCCTCGACCCACTCGAGAAATGCCCTGCCAATTGCTTTTCAACAGCACCGAATTCCGTCCCCGGATCAAACGATTCACTCTATGCACGCGTGATCGCAGTTTGATTCCTCTCCTCGTTAGATTTTCATCGAATTTCGCTAGAATCAATCGATTATAGTATCTCTGCCGATCCCCGTAGCGTCGAAAATGATCTCGTTTCGTCGTTGATATGTGATCGAATTGATAACACGAAACTGGGAATAAAAATCGTAAGGAACGAGGCTCGTACGAACTATGATCCATTGTATTTGATAAAGAATAAGAAAAAATGAAAGAGTCGATATCGTCGCTGATATGTAAGGAAATCTCGATAAAGTATCTCTGTCCTAAATACGTATGTCTCTGTTCGATCAATCGCTATGACTCGTTTTATAAAAAAAATTACCGTCGAATCGACGATTCGCTTAAAAAACGTGAGTCGTAAAACATCCAAAATGCTAATTCTATTTCGTTCTCGCTCCAAAATCAGAATCACCAAAATATCCCGTAAGAAAAAACGTTTCGTCAACGAAGGGCGGATATTTGATAAAAATCTTTTGCGAAACTATAGGTTTTTGAAAAATCGATATAAGGAAATATGTTCGAAGATTCACTGCTAGACTTGTAAATACATGTATGCGACACTTCAATGCTCGGCGCTCATCACTCGTATTACGCGTTCCGTTCCCGTCTTCAGGTACCCTTTTATACAATACCTGCACCTCTGTCAAGATACGTTCGCGAATGTCAGATATATTTCAAAGCCGAACGACCGTAAATCTCGTATTTCTTCGAAGCTGGCTCAATCGCGTCGCTGCTGGTACTCGGTAAGTTTAGTAAGAACAAATCTCTTCGAATAAGTCGTAGGCCATTGCGCGTGGCTCAAGCATAACTTTAACAACCCTTTCTTATCGTATTATATCAACAGTTTTGTCCGATCGAAACACTCCGACGTTCATTCTTAAAGTGACTATTTAGGTGCTTTAGCGATTCCTCGGGACACGTTTCTTACGGCCGCGGAACTGTGCCGGCACGCGTCCTCTGTTCCCGGATCTACGTCACTGGTTCTCGCGTCACACGGTCGAGTCAATGTTTTAGGTCCCCTTAACTACACTTGAAAAATGTCACCGGTAGCACGCGGCGCGATGTTCGTTTCGAAGATGGACGTTGTCGAGGTCGTGACGGCCGGCATCTCGTCGAACATCGCCACGTTCGACGTTACGATCGTGCTCGCCTTCGCAGCCGTTTCTTCGGTCACGTCCGAAGTCGTCGGCACCTGCTGTGTGTCCAAGCAATTCACCATTTACGTTTTCATTCAAGCTTTAGACTGTTTCAAACATACATACAAAACAAATGAAACATATAAAAGATTATCACGCCGACTGGGAGGTGGACGCAAGTATGTACACTGATTAATTTATAAAATACATGTAAGGATAGCATAGGCATAATCTGATTAGACACCTCGTTATAAAAGACTTCTTTCCCCTCTTCCACCGAGGGCAACAGCTCGTCCATGGAATGAGGAGTCCTGGGACTGGGCGTGGGGGCGATCTGCTGCTGCTGCTGTTGCTCCCTTTGCCTGGCCAATTCCTGCAACGCCTGCCGTTGCTCCTTCTCGTTCCTCTCCTTTTCGAGTCGTCGCGCGCTGTAGCTGCGCGCCGAAGACGTCGAACTGTGAACCGACGTCAAGCTAGGCCGCCGGGAACCTATCGGAAAACGAAATTCACGAATTTACTTAGTCTCCCCGGACGTGGCTCCTCATCAATTCCTACGCTAATAGTCGGTTAGCTACGCTTAGACATAAATTAGAAATTAGAAATCCAATTGCGTCTGCTCTGGCTAATGAGGTGACTTCGTCGGTACCTGCGGATCTCTACCGATATGTCATTGAGAAAAGGGATAGCGAGTGGATCGTTACTAACGAATCGGTAATTCTCACGAAAGAGTACTTTCGGCCATCCACTTTTACCGTGTTAAACATATCGGTTAAGGAGCGGTTATAGTATAGTATAAACTGCGGATTCGATGCGGTCAGAGGACGGTAGAAAATTGCATTCAATGTCGAAGGATATAAAAAAGCGGTATGCATATGGCATATTGATATTCAATTTCGCGTGAAAATCCGCAGCTTAGCTGTCGAAGTGGCATCGCTGAATCAACAGAATCCCTCGTTCGCTAGCTGACCCTCCGTAGACGGCGAGAATAAATATACGCAAGCTCGATGATCGCGGACCCGTTCTCGCGCGCTGCGATTACTCAAGGAAAAAAAAAACAGAGCCGATGGGGGAGGACGACGAATTTCGATATACGTATTATAAATAGGGATTAAAAAATTGTAGCTGGTAATAGACAGACGAAAAGGTGCAGAATGTAAGAAAAAAAAAAGTATAGGGATCGCGGTGTCGTCGTGTAACTGTGCAAATTGTGTCGTGTGATACTGTAGGACAAAAAATTAATGAGAAGCGGTATCAGCGTGAAGCAAGCACAGACGAAAGCGAACGCTCGCACTATGTATCATTCTGTGTACCAGACGATCACGTAGGTGTCCCCGTACGAGCGTTTCCAAGGAAATTTCTGATAAACTCTATTATCGCATTTTAATTGAATTAAATATGATATAGCGTTATCTATTTTTCATTAAAACGATCGCGTAACGGAGCGTACGAATACCTTCGTGACCGTATACCAATCGATAGATGCACTTCGCGATGATCCTTCTATTATAAGCACTTTAATCGCGTCGGACGACTCGATTCGTGAGCACGTGTAACTTTGTGCGGACCTTGGAGCGGTTCGATTCCGAATAAGATCCGCGCGATTATTACAGTGAACAAGTGTTTCTAATTCAGGTAGCTCGTTAAGGGTTCTTATTGATTGACGACGCACACGGCTCGGAATGCAGCCAGACAGAGAGAGGGAACGATACAACGCGTGCATCCTGTTGCATACGTATTTAGCGTTAGCAGCTTCGCTCGAGCCGTGCGTTGAACAAGCGCATCCAGCGAGTAAAATCCGTGCAATTTTTTTTTAATTCGCGTCGACAGACTCGTATTAAAAAAGCTGGAAAGCGTAACGAATAGAAGCAAACTTTCCGCCCCCTCGTCGTATCCTAGAATCGGCGTTCGTTCTCGTTGCAGTTTTTTTTTACCAACAAGCGACGTTCGTGTAAAATGCAGCAAATGAAACAGGTAGCAGTTTCTCGGAAAGGAGAGAACTCGTCGTGCCCACCGTCGAGCCGTGGGCGCGTGGGCAAAGTACATCGAATATGAGAGTAGAAGAAAGAACGGCGACTAAATAAAAACTAAGTTAAAAGTAACAAGAAGCTGGCCCGTCGCATGCGAATCACCGGCACGTTTCTCGTTTCCGTTTTGCGTGCGTGTGCGGCGAGCTAGCTAGTGCGTAAAGATTTCGTGTCTCTCTCTACGTCTTACCAGAGAACAGAGTTCGTTCGTTAACGAGCAACGAAATCGGCCGCTGCCATCTTGCTATCTCGTAACACACTCGTGCAGCGCTTTATTTTTATATTCAGTACACATTAGTCCACATATATATATTTATATAATATATAGAGTTCACACCTCACGTGACAATAACAGCGTTTGTGTCCGAATCACATCGAATGCCACACGTATGTGTGTACGTGGTTCTCTCGAAAAACTTCTATTCGGGACGAGTGTGCGAGGAAAGGAAACGATACGTCACTTTGTCGGTTGTTGTAGTAACTCTGAGATTGTTCGAGGTCGTAGTAACGTTGTCGGGAAAAGAAAAACCATACTCTAACTGTGATCAAACGAGAGAAAGAAAAGAGTCGGGTCGTTCGTGTCAGAGAAATGTGAAAGCTGGCGTTTCCCCGTTTCCTCGAACTCGGGGGACCGAGGAAACGGGTCGACGCGGTTCTGGGTTTGGGGAACCGAGTGCTAATTATTTCAAAACAACAACGATTACGACACAGTAGCGACGTAAGGTACGACTCGAAGCACCACCACCATCTTCTTCTTCGGTGTCGCCCGCTCAGAGGCGACTTGGGAAACGAAATGAAAAAAGGACGATATACAAAGATGGATTTTATGGGAAAACAGAGTGCACATGAATAATCGCGAAGCTGTCACAACTCTAACTCATAACTGTGCTGGTCGTTACGCGGTCCAAACGATGTAAATAAAAAAATCTAACTTTTTCGTTCGCGTTTCGACGTCGCAGATTTTTTTACTTACACCGCTTTTTTAATAACTAGCACGCTCGAAGCGTTGGACGCGTTTTCGATGATTCCGTCAAATTTCAGGAATCGGTTTAAGAATGAAAGTAGAAGAAGGACATTGATCGAGAAGAAATAGATCGGATCACGGGTGGTAAATGAGTGAAAGAGAGACAGAGAGAGATAGAAGAGAGATAGAGAGAGAGAGAGAGATACAGAGAGATAGACAGAAGACAGAAAACGAAAGATTTAGAAAGAGATCGTTGATCGTCTACCGAGGCCGTCGGACGATCCCTCAGCAACGTCGCTAAGGGTACGTCGATGCTTGTTCCCGCCTTTGGTCGCCTGCAGGTGACACGATATAAGCAAGATGGCGGCGGCACGTGCCGCACCTGCTCTCGACGCCGGTACCAAAGGACCGCGGCTACCACCGCTGCTCGGCCTCCTGGAGAACGCGTAGGTCAACGGCCCTCCCATGCTGCTCCTCTGGCTGGAACGCGACGACGGACGGCCACCGTGAAGCGTCAGCGGGATACCTGGTATCGAACGATATCGATCTTCAAGTAGAAACCGAGACTCGTCGTCTACCCACTTGCATCGTCCATCAATACAATATTTATTATATCATAATTATTGGTTATTGATACAATAATTTATACAAGTATATTAGTTTCTCTTCCAACTTGATTTCGTTAAAAGATGAAATGAAAGAGTGTATTAATTCGATAAACTCTATTAAGAAAATTATATGTAATACATTTTAATGAAAGATATGAATGTTTTCTAAGCCTGGTCTTGTCGACTCGGCGAGCATAGGCTGACGATGCAAACGGGTTCGGAAACGGGGCAGGTCTATATTTAACGCGGATTTCAGTGGACAGCGGTGATTTGATTTTGTTCGAGGACCTTGGTACACGGCGTTCTCCACCGATACTCGGCCGGTTATCGATTTTGCAACGGGTATGCCGGGGGTAGCTTCTTAACGCGATATAGGCGCAATTTCCGAGGCACGTCCGCGACGATTGCAGGTGTGCGTTATCGCGTCGATTACCTGAGATCGCGATCAGAATGAAGTATGCTTACCCGTGTCGCTGGGGAACAGCATCGGCGGCGCGTGATTCGCGTTGGCGTAGTGCCGCGGCCTTGTGTATCTCGCACGACTGAACAGCTTCAGCACGAAGCAGATCATAGCCGTGAATATCGCTATTCCGGACGCTATGCACAGCAGCGTAGGAATGTTCGTCGTTATCAGCACCAGATCTGCCAACAGATTCGATCGTTCAATCTTTCGCTTGTGAAGATCTTCGCGTACAGTCTCTGACAAAAGGTGTTTAATTTAATATATCGGATGAGATCGTTTAAAGGAAGATCGTTTGAATTTGGCCGTCGAGATCTCGTCGAAATCTTTTGCAAGGAATGCAGAAAAATCGTGAAAGATCAGCGTTTGATCGTCTCCGTAGTGTTTCGTAAGACAGATTATTGGTTCGGACGGGAAGTTGGCAAGGTGTACCTTCGGCGCAGAACACCTTCTTGTTAGGCCTGGACAGGGACACCCTGTGGTAACCCTGCTCGCAGTCGCAGACGGCATTGTGCTGAACCTGAGTGCAGGTCGCGTGCTGATCCGTGAAAGTGCAAGTCGCGCGGTAGAAACATTGCTCCCCGAGTCTTTTAGCTGAAAAATTCAATTCTCTGTCGTCTCGATTTTTTGTCACGCAGATGATCCGAAAACGCAGACTTTTCATCTAATAATTCTTCTATTAGGGATATGAACTGATTAAACGAATCGAGTTGGCAAAGTGTCCGATCGAGCGACAGTCCAATTGTTTCACGCAATTGTTAGAGTGAATAGAATTGCTCGGATCAAGTTTGAAATGGACGGAACGTGTTCCTTCGATATTGGACAGAATAATAACCGTTGGATCATGGACATTCGTTTTCCTGTCCGCGTTATCGGAACGACCTAGTTGGGGGCCGGTCGAGCCTTAGCGGGTAACATGTTCGCGCTTACGTACGTTTGGCACATCCTTTACTGGGCCCAAGACGGACCGGATAGAATTTCTCGCACTCGCAGAAGCCGGTGATCGCGTCGCAGAACACGTGCTGTAGCCCCGGATTGCACGAGACGTCGCACGGCGAGCCGAGGTACTGTCCCTTCGCTGAAAACAGCCGAAAATCGATATCCTGCAAGATTATCTACGACGTTTCTCCATAGTTGTGTGCTACATGAAATATGTAGGCTATTTCCTTTAAATAGCGTGCCGCATTGTTCCATCGAGCTGTCCTATCGGGGCCACTTTTCATGGCCCCAGCTATCTTCGGAATATCAATATTACAATCGACCCCATCCACCTCGTTCGGAATTCAATTTCCATCGAAGACGCGTCTTTACGGTAATCCCGGTTTACGGACTTTCGAGCATTTAGAAGAGCTACCCTCGGATAAAAATGTTATTTCTGTCGTTGTCACAGTCGCCTCGTTCTTTCGATCCACAACAGTTCCCTTTCAACCATTATTCTCCAGCTCCGATACAACTCTTTGTCCCCCTTTGACGGGCACCCACTGTCACGGGTGTCTGTTTGTCCGACCGCGTGAATGCACACGTTCTGAACGTTTAATGAGAACTAAAGAAGCATTGTCGAGGAGGCGCCATTTTCCACGGTCAAAAGACATTATCTGGAGGACGTTCTTCGACGGCGTCGAATCGATTCCGTTCGAGAACGGGGGAACAATAATAATCGTAATTCGCTATGTTTGCAGGCGTCGCGCCAGCTATCGATCCCAGCTATCCTCCCTTAATTATCGCGCCGCATCCGTTGTTAAACGTATCGCGGTTTAAGGCACCGAGACGATTAAACTTCGCTGGCAAACGTTCAGAACCGTGCGCGATAACCGCGACACCGTTTCTCGCGTGTTACCTTAATTAACCGGGGGGGCCCGTGAAGAGGGGCCGTCTTGCGCACGACACTTCTGGAAATATACGGTTTCGGACAGATTGAGGGAAGCGGAATTTTCGGATCGATCGAATGAACGGGGGGGCGCCCCGGCGGCGAGTAACGAGGAACTATGTTTTCGACCTGGATTCCGGAAGTTCACGGACCGGTGTTTTTTCTTTTTGCCGTGAATGGGCGGAGACGGGGATGAATGACGCACGATATCTCTTGGTTCCAGCCTCGCCGCCTTTCCGCGGCTCTCGTTCCTCGATCGTTCCGCCGATGACGGCGGCGAGAGTAGAACCAAGAGAGATCTCTTCGAAATTCTTACGCAGCTGCAGGCGGTGTGCAAACTCCCACACGCGGGCGAGAGAGTCTGCCTCGCAGCATCCATTAAAATCAATACCGGCAGCGTGGTTGGCGCGAAAATCAAGAACGACCGGAGCTTCTCTTCTTCCGACTCGCGCACGCGTCCACGAAGCCCAGTATTTGTTCATTTGAAATTCAAATACACCCCAATGACGAATACGCCGAAATCCTGACGCAGGACAAATGAAAAATTCATTCGAATTCTGGACACGGGGAAATTTGTTTGCGACGTATACGAGTCGAGAGGACGTCGCCTTTATTGAAAAGAGTTGAAAACCGAGTCGAGGATGATCCTCCTGAACTTTGCTGGCTCGTAACATTTACTCTCTCGCCTCTCGTCGGATTTAATGAGCCGGACGAGGGCTACTTATCGTGTGACGAAGGGAGTACGCCTAGACGACGTTAACAACGACAGTAACAAGTGTTTGCTCTCCGGGTGTAGATTCTGGAAGCGAGTGCTTGCATACGCTCGTATCGAGCAGGCGCCGAGAAGGCGAGGCAAGAATCTCGACACGCGTTCCTTCGATCGTTCGCCAGAAAACGTGATAACGATCCCTCTACGTCCGTCCGTGATTCGGTGCAAAGAGGAGAGACCGTTTTCGAAGGAGAACCGTTCATTCACAAACGATCGATCGACTCCTGAAACGTTGGTCCCTTCGGGGACGAACGATTAGTATACGTCGATGCCACGTGAAGATAATACGTCACTAAGCGCTTTCGTCTCGACACCCATCGCGTAAACCGTTGCACACCTGTTCCACATTTTGCACCTTCCCGCGATACGATATCCGTCGAACGTTTACGAGCGCAACGGACCACCACCAACGTTCGAGCCTCGAGCAAAGGGAGTCGACAACCCTCGGGCTCGGCCGGTACGGTCCCCGAATTTAGGGCAACGGGTGTGTTACGTCCCTCCGACACTCACCCGCGGTGACGTTCTCCTCGTCGTAATCCTCCTCGTCGTCATAGACGTCGTCGTCGTGCTCGTCGTTGATGTCGTCGTCGTCGTAGCTGGCCCCGCGCACGTCATCACCTGCCGGTAGCGAGCGGGTCAGGCGAGCCCGCGGCTCCTCGGGCCGTGCTCGGGCGGTGCCGCAGCTGATCGTGGAGGCCAGGAAGACGACGAGGCAGCAGGTCAGCAGCAGTAGCGAGTAACGGCAGCAGGTGAATCCCAGGGCGGAGGGAAGTGCGCTGCTCATCGCCCCCGCGGCGCGAGTCAACCCCCGAAACCGACCACCAGCGGCGCATCGACATCCTTCACCGTCCCTCCTGCCCCCCTCCCGCCCTCCTCCTGCACGCCCTCTCGCCCTAGACGACGACGACGACGGCTCCGACACAGGCCTTATATCGCGTGCGATCCTCTCCGTGGAAAAAACTGCACGCGCTCGTCGCACGGGAACAACGGCGGCGGCTCTCCTCCTCCTCCTCGGTGGTGGTTACCTGCCGACGCGTCGCGCCGCGACGACGACCACCCTTCTCGTCGTACGAGACGAGCCAACAACGGTGAGACGATCGGGACTGATCGAGGAGGCCGCGTTCTCGGCACCGTGCTCCCCCGTTCACTGACGCCCCTTCCTTCCGTTAGCCGGTCGACCACCGCGACTGCAGCTGCGCGATGCACCACCCTCTACCTGTTCCGCCGCCCGACCACCCTCCTAACGCTTCTCATCCCTTCGCGTCGATCGAGATCAGGGCTGCTCCAACCTCCCGGAGGTGAAGGCTTATTGGTTTGTTACCTTTCCACCTTGAACCGATTCGGGTTACGTAGACGTCGCACGAGCCTCGATGGTATGGTTCGTATCGTGTCTCGTGAGTGGATCCTCCTCGTCGTGTGCACGCCGCTTCTTCCAAGTAGAATGGATCTACGAGAATCGATCGCTGTTTCGCTTATTAATAGTGAAAACGTACACGCTCGTCGCGTAGAGAATTTTTCGTCGAATTCTCTGGGTCGTGCCTCGTCAGTGGATCTCCTTTCTCCATGTGATTATACTATTCGCAGATGGATCTCGAAGACTCTCGATATTTCTCATTGACAGTGAAACCATAAATAGCCGTCTCGTAGAAATTTTTTATTCAGACGCTGCGCGTTACGCAAAAATTGTTTAGTACAAAGTAATCGGTGAAGATACTAACTGTTGATATCGCCATGTCAAATGGTAGGGGTGCGAATCGCATTTGATGTACTCATCGGGCTTCGTTCGTCGTACGCAGTTTACGGGGCACGTTCCTTCCTTATACATATAAAAAATCGATAAATTACGAGTTTAATGGCGGACGTGAAATGTCTTTTTTTTTGTCGAAGGGAAACTTTAACTTCGAATTTTCTTTAATTGCGTCTAGCCTCGTTCAAAAATCCACTGTAGACGACGTGACGTGATTTTCTTCTTCGAGCAGAGATTCGGTGGCAATGGACTCCCGAAGCGCGTTCCGCACCATGTCTAAACAACGGAAAATCAAACACATACGTTTCTGAATGAATTAGAAAAGACAGATCGGCAGAATGCATGCATCGCTTATCTAAAGCTTCGTTAATCAATTGCGGAAGTCTGGCGCCGCGCTTATCTCGCGAGGTTCCGGCCTCTTCCATAAGTATGCAACAGATACCTGCGCGTATTCCTCTCCTCCGGTGTCTCCGTATCAGGAAGTATATCATCGCGCTCGCGACTGCCGTTAACAAAATTGTCACCGCTGCCGAGGTGCCAGCCACCCTGGACACCGCGGCTGTATTGCTGTACGTCGCGTAGCACACGGATTCTTGAAACCGAAGATCGAAAGTTAGACCGCTGATTTTCATAAAAAAGGAAGAAAATGAATTGATTTGTACGTTAAAGTCTTGTATTACCATTGCCGACTAATTGGAATCCGTTGTGGCACTGGCACACGTCCGGCGCCACGCAATCTCCGTTCTCGCAGTTCTCGCAGTGCGGCAGGCAGGTGTCGTTCGACAGAACGAAACCTTTTTGACACCGACACACGCCCGGCGCGATGCAAGTACCATTGACGCAAGACGAACAAAAGGGCTCGCACAAACCTTCCTTGGTATGAACGTAATCATCGTCGCAAATGCAAACGTTCGGATGGACGCAGCTTCCGTTTACGCAAGCTGGATCGCAGGTGCTCGCACAGTACCAAGTGGCGTTGTTGTCACCCTTCTGTTTTCAAAATATTAAGTAATACGTTTCGAACGAAATTGAAAAATTCCTTTCATCTATTTCTGATCTGCTTCCGACTTTCTGTACATTTTTATCAGTTATATGTTATATACATATATAATCCCTAACTCGATTCGCCTATAAATATAGGATAATCATAAGTAAATTGACTCACGTTGAATTTCGCACAAACGCTGGGCGCCTTGCAGACGATCCCAGAAGATTCGCAGGGGATCTCATTATAACAATTAACACCAGTGTAACTCTCGTCACACCTGCAGACTCCCGGTGCGATACATTCCCCGTTCTCGCAATTACTCCCACAATCCGGCAGGCACACGTGCATCATGGTGTCGTCGCCGCTGACTCTGTAACCCTCGCGGCAGGTGCAATTGTTCGGCGCCGTGCAGGTACCGTTTACACAAGCCCTCTCGCAGATCGGTTCGCAGACGTACCTGGCTTCGCCGATCAATTCTCGTAAACCGTAACCTTCGTAGCAACTGCAAATCTCGGGTGCGATGCAAGTGCCCTTCTTGCACGGCTGACTGCAAACCGGCTCGCACTCGCCGCGCTCGTTCAATCGATAGCCAGGGTCGCAGTAGCAAGTGTTAGGGGCGATGCAATTGCCGTTCGGGCAGCCCTTCTCGCACTTTGGTGTGCAACCGAACTCGTCCACGCGTTCGAATCCGTCGTTGCAAGTGCAGACTTGAGGGGCCGTGCAAGTACCGTTTTTGCAATCGCTACAAATCGGCGTGCAGACCGGCGTGCTACCGTTCTCGGACGTCGCCGATTCATCTGAATAGCCCTCCTTGCAGCGACACTGGTCCGGACCCGTGCATCGCGCGTTGTGCAGTTGGCAGTCGACGTGACAAACCGGTAGGCATCGCAGGCCGTAGAGCGACGTGAAACCGGGGTCGCACCTGCACTGGTTCGGAGCGACGCAGGTACCGTTCGGGCAATCGTCGTCGCACAAAGGGTCGCAGACGTAGTCTTGCCTGCCGGGTTCCGGCGACGGACGGAATCCGGGCTTGCACTCGCACGTGTCCGGCTTGGTGCAGATCGCGTTCACGCAGGGCGTGCTGCACCTCGGCTCGCACACTCTGCCTCCTGCTTGTTGGTAACCGGTGCAACAGTCCATCTCGTCGACCCATATGGTTTTGTACTGCGATCGAGAATTTTTGTTCAACGACATATAGCGATCGGGGCAATGTTGCCTCTTACCTCTATTTTGTAATTCATTCGTTCTTTGATCTGATAGAAAATTCCCCATTTCCGGAGTTTGTACGTCTCGATGTAGGGTACGTACACCATTTGTCTTCGACTGGAACGAGAAAGACCTCGACGATCAATTCGGAAAAGCTAGTGTTCGTATCGTTCTTTCGCTAGTCGTTTCGAACGATATTATTCGAAGGTGTCTGACACCGCGTCTCGGTAGTTGAATTACCTGTAGTGCACGAGGCACTTGTTTCGAGTGTCTTCGTCCGAAGCTTGCGACGTTCCTCCCACGAGAAGAATTGCATTCGTGAGAACGAAAATACGGACGTAATTCATGTTCGATTTGCACGCTCAGAACGAGTTGAACTTCGACTGACGGACGACCGTCGACGTTTATCTGTCGCGTTCAGCGTTCAGACGTCGCGTTATCGTTGTAAACAGGACGCGAACTATCGCGGGGGTTTTGTGGAAATTAGGAAGGAGATTGGTGCGTCGATCGGTCCGGAAATGCTCAGATAGCCGCTTTGATCAGTATTTTTTTTATTGATAATACATAGATAACGATTCGACAAAATTGAGAACGGAACTCGTTAGATTACAAGGTATTGTCCTCCTCGGATAACAGAGCGGCTTGTCCTTGACTCGACGTCGGAGGCGCGTCGCCTGTACGTCAATTTTATACAAAAATAGTTGAATACTCGTGAATTAAAAGAACTTTTTAATATTTATAAGTTCTGTATATACTTTACCTAAGGAAAACTTCCCAGATCTTTGCCTTCGTGACAGCAAATAAATTACGCTCGCGATACAGGCTATAATTATTATAAGACCAACGACNAGAATTAAAAGAAGTTTTTAATATTTATAAGTTCTATATATACTTTACCTAAGGAGAACTTCCTAGATCTTTGCCTTCGTGACAGCAAATAAATTACGCTCGCGATACAGGCTATAATTATTATAAGACCAACGACTCCTGCCACCGTTACGTAACTCGCTAGTTTCGTGTGCATTGCGTTTACACGATTACAGCTGGAATCTAAAATCAAGTCAAGAAATACGTTGAACGTTCCTTTTCGTGCGTCGACCGGTATTTACCTGCTTCAATCAGACACGCGATCGTATCATTCCCTGCTTCATTATGTTTTCTAAAGCACGTTGCATTGGAAATAGCATCGACGCAATTCTGATAGCACGACGAGCTGTTCGCCAATATTTCGCTGATCTTGTCGTAATCGATATCCGATCTACAAGGGGTGACAAATAATTTAACGATTAACAAAATTTCGGATCATTGACGTGAATACTTACAATTTCAGTTCCTCGTCATCCACTGACAAGATACAGAATTGAGACTCCTCGCAACTCGATCCCTTCCATCCATAATCACAACTGCAGGTTCTATTCAAAACATCGCACGATCCGCGATTATTGCAGTCGTCTTTGCACGCTTTCACGCATTCGTCGTTCTCCTTTACGAAACCGAAATCGCATTTGCAGTCTCCAGGCGCTATACATGTCCCGTTACTGCAATTCTCGCAATAGGGCTCACAGACACTCTGATTCCCTCGTTCAACGGAGACAAAACCATCGTTGCACTTGCAGACTCGAGGTTCGACGCAAGTTCCATTGTCGCACGACTCGCAAAAGGGTTCACAGATCCCGTCGACCTTCTCGTATCCTTCGTGACACGTGCAGTGATCGGGCGCACTGCAGAACCCGTGCTCGCACTCCTGTTCACAGACAGGCTCGCAAGTACTCGTGTCGTTTCCCACTGAACTATAATTTTTGTAGCATTCGCATTCGTTCGGTTTGACGCAGTACCCATTCACACAGGTTTGTTCGCAAACTGGTTCGCAGACGTTCGACTCGTTTTTCGAATCGTATCCCGGGTCACAAGTGCATTTATCCGGGCTGCTGCAGTAGCCGTTCACGCAATCTCTGTGGCAAACGGGCTCGCAAACATTCGACTCGTTCTTCCGATAGCCCTCGTTGCAAGTGCACTCGTTGGGCGCCGTGCAGCTCCCAAATCTGCATTCTTCTTCGCATACTGGCTCGCAAACGTGAGAATCGTTAAACTCCCGTCGATAACCATCATCGCAAGCGCACCGGTTCGGCGCGTCACAGCGACCGTTCACGCAAGACGGTTCGCAAAGAGGTGTGCAATGAGTGTCGTTGAATACTTGGTACCCAGGATTGCAGCTGCAAGTGTAAGGCAGGTCGCAGTGACCGTTCACGCACTCCGGCTCGCAGATAGGTTCGCAGGTGTCCGGGTTCGTTTTTGACGGCTCGTAGTGGATTTTGCAGATGCATTCGCCTGGCGCGTAGCAAAATTTCCCGTCCGGGCACCCTTGCTCGCAGACGGGTTCGCATACGTCATATAACTTTTTCTGAAAAACACCTCTTTCTTCGGATTTAAGGCTTTCACGGTTATTGTTTATTCTGACAGCATTCATCTTCCGGATTGAAACCGTGTATTTTTGACAACTCATATATGTGGCATATGAGTTGTCAAAAATACACGGTTTCAATCCGGAAGATGAACGCTACCTCTTTCTTCGTTTTTACTCACGTAACCGTCTATGCAAGTACACGTATCTGGTGCGGTGCAACTGGCGTACGGTCCGCATCCGGATAAACAGATAGGTTCACAGACGTGTGTCACGGTATCGTCGTCGATGAAACCGTAACCCGGGTGGCAAGTGCACTCGCCGGGCCCGGTGCAAGTTCCATTGATACAAGCCTTCTCGCAAATCGGTTCGCAATTGTACTTCGAACTACTGGACAAACCGTAGCCGTAGTTGCAGCCGCAGACTTCGGGCGCCTCGCAGAATCCGTTCGCGCACGGCTCGCTGCAAACCGGCCTGCACTTATCGTCCCAGCGCAGCTCGTATCCGGAATGACAAGTGCACGTGTTGGGAGCCGTGCAAGTTCCAAAATCGCAACCGCCCTCGCATTTCGGCACGCAGTTAAATCTGTTCTCTGGATCTGGTTCGTAGCCGTCTTTGCAAGTGCACACGTCCGGTGCCGTGCACTTGCCGTTCACGCAGTCGAAGGAACAGATCGGATCGCACATCTGAAACGATCAATCAATTTTGCACAGTACTTAATCTTGTAATAAAATTTGATTTCACTTTGCCATCGTTTCCTTCAATTCGTATTGACGCAGCGGTGTTTCGTCTGATCTAATTAAAATTTAATCAAAGTTTTCTCTCTTACGTTGTCCGAGTGCATCGACTTTTCGTAGCCGCTCAAGCAGGTACATTCGTTCGGTGCCGAGCAAAACGCGTTGTCCTGCTTGCAGTCGTCGCTGCACACCGGCTCGCAGACTCCGTTCCTCATCTCGTAGCCGTCGTTGCAGGTGCACGTGAACGGTTCGGTGCACTTTCCGTGTTCGCACACGTCGTAGCAAATCGGCTGGCAATAATGGATCGTGAACGACGTGGCTTCGTAGCCCGGGTGGCATCGGCAGCGATTCGGTTTCCAACACTCGCCGTTTATGCACGGAGGATCGCAGACGGGCTCGCAGTCGTTGCCGAACAGCGACGGAGCGTATCCCGAGCAACAAGCTCGTTCGTTGCGATAATTCGTGTAGTACTGAAAAGATTTTTTATAGAAAAATTCAATGCAGCCCGATTTCTCGATCGACTTTCATATTTCTGTTAGTGAATTTTTACTCTCTCGCTTCACCTCTTTTCTGTAGTTCCATCGCACTCTCGTCTCGTGAAAAATGCCCCACTTGGGGACTCGATACGTCTCCATGTACGGTACATCCCGCGTGGCCCTGTAACTGAAAGAACGTTTGAGTCAAGTCGAACAATCTTCTCTGGCCGACGAGATTCTTACCTGACCAATTTGTCGCAAACGCCCTTGCCGGTGAAGAAATCGGCCGTGGCGACCGTGACGACGGTAAGGAGTAAGACGTAACAACGAAATATCATCTCGAGATTCACGAATAATGTGCACCGATAAACGATCGTTTTCGATGTGAGTGCTCTCGGCGATGAAACTGGCGCTTTATTGGCGCTTATTTCTCGCTTATTCTTCCTGTTAAATAGTCATGTCCTGTGTCATCGAAACAGGATGCGCGATATCGCCTCTCATTAAACGAGATTCTTAAAAACAGACGTCATTCCGGTTTTATCTTTATTCGACATAATCGTACACAGATTCGACATACATAATCGAGGGCCGCTACGAATTAACTATGATACACGCGATTCCACTTGTACTTAATGCATACACGCTTGATTACAGAAATTGTTGGGTCAATCATATTTTATTTCGCGTTCAAATACTGATCAACGTCGTTTACAAATTTCAATATTTTTTCCACGATATTCACTTCCAACATATTTTCCATATGCATTCAGCTTTTGATATTCCGAGTTTCGTACGTTACACAGATCGTTTGTAATTTTTGCACATTCATACATAACATATACGTATAAAATCCGCATTCGTTCCTATGATAAAAAAAAAAAAAAAATAAGAAAATACGGGGGAGGAAGTTAAACTGGAACGCATCTCTGCCTGCCCTTCACGCCGGACTCCTTCCTGTATCCAGGATTGCAAATGCACAT
Source organism: Ceratina japonica (assembly GCA_019453355.1). Lineage (NCBI taxonomy): Eukaryota > Metazoa > Arthropoda > Insecta > Hymenoptera > Apidae > Ceratina > Ceratina japonica. The sequence goes on along the minus strand of SMSR01015835.1, from coordinate 25,803 downwards.
ATTAGGAGCCGTGCACGTGCCATTCGCGCATCCTCCCACGCACACCGGCAGGCACTTCGTTTGATCCGGGTCCGCGGGATTCAATTTGTACCCACGGTTACACGTGCACTGATTCAGGCCGGAGCAGACTCCGTTCAGGCACGGCAGCTCGCAGATAGGCTCGCCATTGTAAAGTATACATTTTCCAGTGTCGTGGTCGACCCTGAACCCGGGGAAACAGGAGCAACGGTTGGGCGCCACGCACCTACCGTTCGGCCCGCAATCCGGGAAGCACTGCGGTTGATTACTCTGACCGGGCACCGTTTCCGGACACTTTCCGGTATTGGGATCCACGGCCATGCCGAAGTTGCAGATGCACATGTCGGGCCCGACGCATACGCCTTGGCTACCGCAACCGTTTCTGCATTCGAACGTGTCGGTGAACGGGACACAAGTCATCGTGTTCCGGTCCAACTTGAATCCGACGTTGCAGGTGCATTTGTTGTAGCCGACGCATCTAGCGTTCGGGCCGCAGCCCGCGGGGCAGTCCGTCGTCTGCGAGTCCGTGGGAATACGCGTGCAGATACCGCTTGAGTCGCGGGAATAGCCGGGGTTGCAGCTGCAGATGCCCGGCGCGACGCACTCGCCGTTGGCGCAGTCTTGCGAGCTCTGGCAGGTCGGCACGCACTTCTTCTCGCCGTTCAACTTGTAACCCGGGTTGCAAGTGCACTGATTGGGGCCGACGCACCTGGCGTTGGCTCCGCAACCCGAGGGGCAGTCCACCACTTGTGAATTCGAAGGGATGCGCGTGCACACGCCGTTCGAGTCGCGCGAGTAGCCGAAATTGCAGTTGCAGACGCCCGGCGCTACGCACTCGCCGTTGGTGCACTCCTGGCAACTCGGCACGCATTGCGCGTTTATGTCCAGCTTGTAACCCGGGATGCAAGTGCAGACTCCGGGCGCTACGCACTCGCCGTTGGGACAGCCACGAGGACATTGAGGATTACATTTGTTTCTGGGACCGAGCTCGAAGCCCGGGTTGCATCTGCAGACTCCCGGCGCCGCGCACTCGCCGTTGCTGTCGCACCCCTCGGGACATTGCGGGATGCATTTGTTGGTCGAGCCGATTTCGAGGGTGTAACCTGTTGAGCATTTGCAAACACTCGGGGCGATGCACTCGCCGTTCGGGCATCCCGTGGGGCAGCTAGGTATGCAGGACTCTTTGTCCCCTGGTGGGTTGACGAATCTGAAAAAGAGGAATTTTTTATTCAATTTTTCAATACGATCGACGACGATTAAATGATAACAGAGTTTGTTATTTCTTTCCGTGTGCATCGATGCAAAATAATTATAGCTCCCGGTTGTACTAAGTCAGAAATTATTGTTAAAGCAATCTAATACGATGAATGATAATAGTGATCGAAATAGTTACCCATCGCGACAAGTGCAGACTCCCGGAGCGGTGCACTCTCCATTCCTACACCCGTTCTCGCAAACGGGCACGCATTCTTTGATCTCAATTCCCGTAGCAGAGTCCATTGTCGCTTTGATGACAAATCCTGTCGTGCATCTGCACACCCTGGGCGCTACACAATCGCCGTTCCTGCAGCCACCGGGGCAAATGGGTTTGCACTCTCCATTTATCTCTTCGTAGCCCAGCTTGCAAGCGCACACGTTCGGCGAGAAGCAGTAAGCGTCTCTCTGACATTGTTGCTCGCAGTAGGGCATACAGACGCCCTTTTGAGAGAACCAGCCGGGCTCGCAAGTGCACACGTTCGGTCCCGTGCACTCGCCGCCGAGGCAACCCTCTTCGCAACGCGCGATGCAACTGCCGGAAGTGGCGTTCCGTTCGTAGCCATCGCAGCAATCGAGTATAGTGATCCAGCCACCCTTCTGAAAGAGGGATTCTCATTGTCATCAGAGTTATCAGGATTTTTATATACAAAACTTTTATAGTATCGCGAGATCGAAGGTGAAAGCTTTTTTCTAAATCGACTTTACTTTGTGCGAAGATATATTTGATCTGGAAAATGTTGAAATACTTTTATTAATCGTGTCTTACCGTCTCCTCGTGCGGAGTCGAAGGCAGAGTGTTGTGAGGGAACTGTCCAGTAGAATTCAATGCCAGCGCGTCCGCGTAACTGAAAGTGCAGAAATTGTCGATAACAGAGGTCAAAGTTCCCGTTGCAGATTCTGCGTCGTTCCGAATTTTCGACTCACCGTATCCTCTTGTAACAAAGTCCCGCGGATATGGTGCTGTTGACCACGGACTGTTGGTTCTGGTGAACGCGGTGTCCCTTGACGCCCTCGACGGCCAACGCGTCGGACGCGAACAGCGTCAATACGACGAAGAACAAACGAAGCATGTTGAGCGCGCGGAGAACGATCAACGACTGGTTTCTTATTTTCTTGTCGCGCAGGATGACATCTCCGCCGATAACATTTCCGCGGCGGGGTCACGTCTCTTCTTCGATCCCGATTACGTACTGATTCGCAGAAGTGTTTGTGACCCGTGTCGAAATTCCCAGCTCTCAACGTATTTGAAAAGCCTCTTCTGTCCCGAGACTCTAAACTTCTCGGTATTTCGACAATTATGTATATTAGATTCCGAGTATCGTACATCAATCATTTCGACAGATAAGGCTATATACTCCTCCTCGTTCGAGAAACATTTTTTATTCTTTAACTCGGATCGGAATCGTTGTGTTTATGCAATTAGATCCGAGCATCAATTCGTTAGCGTGCTCTTTTATTTCTTGACAAATTATTACGTTCTTCAACTTGTATCGAAGATATATACTTTTGGAACAATGGACGCGGAGATTCGCGCGTTGCCAGTTTATGTAATCCATCATCAGAAGGATGCAGTGCGCGGCGAGATAAAGCTCGGCTCTGTCCTATTTTTAAAGTACGATAAAGCGAAACCTCGAAACGGTTCACCGGAGAAAACGGGACGGAGAAGAGTGCAAAATAAGCTGGTGGCTTTCGTGGAAAATCGGACGGCCGACGCAAACACGATTATATAACGTCGTATCCTAATTACTCGTTATCGGTTTCGACTTCTTTTTTTTTTTCATCAATTTCACACCGCGCGTATCTACTGCGTTATTCCCGTGACACGAATTCGCTAATAGATTTATTATTATCGGTGATGTCAGCGAGTAGGCGGCGAGTGTAATCGCCGCTACTTGAATCTCAATGAATCATACGTACAAGTCTTTGGATCGAACTCTTTGGCATCGTCGAACGCTATCACATAATACATAATAACGAGAGAAAAATAATATACCACGCGACGTTTGTCTCTAAACAAAACTAAAAGAGAACGGAATAACTTAAGAGTAATTGAAATACGAGCAACTTACGGAGATAATTATCTATACACGTAAAAAGGGTGAAATTGTGATCTTACTGAATCGGCAGCAGGCGTACTATGATTACGAATCAAACGAGTTTCTCGGCCGGTGAAATTGTCGAACGCACGTGATCGCATGGAGGGACCGGTGTTCGACGATTGACGTAAAACCGGGCTCGGTAGCGTAACGAACGGGCCCCGAGGAAAAGTCGGCTTTGATCGTTTAATCGGCGCCGCGAATCGAGTGCCGTTTTTATCGGTCCAGTCACGTTCAGCCTTGCGCACTGGACGAGCCCGCGCGTAAGGTCGGAAACCGGTCCGGTTGGATTTTTCATCTGTAGCCCCGCGTAGACGAGCCGGCTCGCTCACATCCGCCTCCGGAATCGCACGCGAGCCCGACACGCGAGCTCGACACGAAATTCACGCTTTTTGTACTACACGAATTTCCTACCCACATACTTCACCTATTGTACGTACAAAAAGAGTTCCCGTTTGTTTTACGTAACGCGCAGAAGATTTAAATATTCTAAAAATAGACTCGTTTTTGTTTAATCAATAAATTCATTCGAAAATAACTTAATAAAATTGCGGGCTTAGAGAGATCGTTCGTTTGATTTTTGCAACTCTTTTCGTACGCGCGCGTCTTACACGTAAGTCTCATCCCACTAAGGAACTATGTAGATTTTTTACATTTCGATCACGCGTGGTCGCGACCGCTTAAGGGATTCGATTGCAGCGGAATTTCGTCGTACACGTGTTCCGTATCGAAGTCACCTTGCAAGCGAATCCGGGTGGAGGGTGGTCGATCATAGTGATCGTCTTGGAAGAAACCTAAAATTAGACGATGTCGTCGTTGCGACGCGAGGCGTGAAAATCGATTAATACTGGAAATAGGCTCACCGTGTAGATTCCCTGACAAATGTAGGCCAATGGTGGCGGCACCGTTGGCATAATTGCAGGAGTCGACGTTATCCATTCTCAACATTGTCCTCGGCTCCGGCGTCGAGAACACAGGTCCCAGTTGTATTGGCGTTTCTACGATAATATTCAGATACTTTTTTTTCGAAAAACGAGAGCGACGTTAATTTAATTCAAATTTCGTACAAATCCCAAGAGCAAGAGGAGTCACCCTCGAGGAAAAGGGAAAACGCGCGAGGGTCGTAATCCTCGTCGGACGTTACGAGATGCTCGGGATAGGATTACGCGGAGGAGATCGGGGTCAAGGGCTTCGCCGGATTTCACGCGAGAAAGCAGGATTTCGCGAGCCGGATACTCACGGGGAAGTGCGCCGTTGACTATCGACGAGATCTTGGTCCCGTTCACGTTTTGTTGGCTCTTCGCCCTGGCTTCCTCGTAAATCGACGCTCGGGCCGCCTCCAATAGCTTCGAACGCATGTGGAGGACCATTACCACCGCCACCGAGGTTAAACCCAGTGACACGATCGAGGCTACCACGATCAACGCGATGTCCAACGGTATCGGTGCTGGCTGAACATCTGTTCCAAATTTATTGCTTCAGTCGCATTTTATAATCGCTGATGTAAATCCGATTTTTATGTGGTCGATACGGAGTGACTTAGAAATTGGTTGCAATCGATCGATACAAGACGCAAGTGAAAGATCGATAAAATTTAATAGATATTAGAAATATAATAGAAATTTAATAAAGTATAATTAAAATAATGCTCGACCGTACCTTTGTGAATGTTCTTCACGTAATCCGTCTTTGGCCCGATATCGTTATGGTCGATGTGTTTCATGAACGGATTCTTCA
>SMSR01015834.1:65192-83394 GCA_019453355.1 Ceratina japonica | reverse complement strand
CAGCAGCAGCAGCTCCCCTCCGCTCGTTGCGACCGAATGAATGGAATTAGTGAGGAGGCTAGCTGAATGATATCGCTTCTATCTGCGGGGGCTAGAGCGGGCGAGCTGAAACGTATCAGCCCGGCGTATCTGCATAGACGACGAGGCCGAGGACGACGCGATGCGAGCTGCTGCTAAGCGCCCATGCCCTGTCATACGAAACCTTGATCCGAACTCTCCCTTCCCTCTTTCCTCACTCGCGTTCCTTCCTTCCTTCCACGCTCTTTCGTTTCGAAGAACATCCGCGAGTTCAGACTCGAAGATTCATCGACGTGTTCCGAGATTTTAATTAAATAGGATAAATGTACCTATAAAGTGAATTTCAAAAGTTAGTAAATCGTATTGACGACCTAAAACTTGAATTCTTTCTTTTTCTATCCTGTTAGGGATAACGCACATTTAAATTTGTTTCATTTTATTTTTATTTTATTTTTATAAAACTTCATATTGTATTTGGATTGTAAGAAAGGAGCAGTGTAGACGGACACTGTCTACGTGCCTTTTTTATTTATACAATAAAATGGTTTCAAACTCAAACTCAAACTCTTCTCTCAAACTTGCTGGAGGAGTGAAAGAAAAGAAGCATTGAAACTCTGGTACAAGTTCTTCAAACGATTTTGGGTCAATTTCAATTGCACATGGCGTCACAATTGGTCCAAAATCGTTTGAGGTGCCTGTACATTGAGTAATTGCATTGGACGACACATGAGTTTTACCGATCACCAAAAAGAATAATTGATTCGATTCGGACGCCGGAGGAACGAGAGGCGAGAAAAAAGCGTAGAAGTGGAGTATGATGTAATTGGTCGATCAGGGACTTGAAACAAGGTAGTGGTCTAATAACAGGGGAAGATGGGGTGAATGTGCCGCGTCATCGTCATTCCCCGGCGCGGTTCCATGGTCTGGGTTCTCGAAAGCCAGAGCAAAAAGGTCACACGGTTAAGTTGGGTCAGGTTAATGTATTCAGAGTCAGATTCCGTGGATGGGCGTTTTAAGAATAAAGTGCTGGGCGTCCACTTTTTCGGCCCTTCGAAACTCGAAATCGACCGATCCACTCTTTTTGCCTCATCCTCGCCAAAAGGCTTATACGATACACGTACACCTCGAATCAATACAGATTTTACATATAAAACTTTGGCAAAGTTACTAAATGATGAATCAAGTTAAAATTCAATCAATAAAATAAAATAAAATAAACAAATCAATAAAATAAAAGTTCAATCCTTAAAATGAACTCGAAATAAAAAACTAATTCTTCTCATTTGTACCAAAGAAAATACTGTAACCTAATTAATACAATTTAGGTAAATGTAAACGGAGGATGAAGCAAAAACGTGGATCGAGTTATCGGATGATCTAAAGTATTTGTTTAACACCTTCGGCTCGCGGGGTCGAGATAATCGAAATCGTTGAATCTCTTCGGCGAACCTAATTGGCCGACTTATCGAGCGCCTAAGGTCCAACTAAATCTAAAACATATTCCCGGGTTAAACGAACCGGAAGGTATATGTTTAGTCGATTTACTCTCACCCCGGGGGTTGCGGAGAGCACGCGTGCAACCCCACGCGAGGGTGTCGCCTCCCTATCGTCGGTTCCCTCGGTTATCTATACGCGATGCCTAATACCGAATCGGCCCCGAATTTTCAGAATTGCCGATCGCCTTTTTCGGTGTCGTAACCGAGTTCTTAACATAATACAACAGAGAGCAAGTTTCAGATTCATTTACGTAAAGGATAAATAGGATGTTTCGATCACTCACTTATTCTGAACGTCGATCATGCACGAGCCTCCAGTTTATGAAACGAACCCAAAATGTTTGGTTAAAAAAGTGATTCAATATTAAATTCAGTGTTCAATTTCACTCCTTTGGCAAGATTCTCGAGATAAAAAGATAATTAATATATAGGATAAGTGTGCCAATTACTGCAGATGCCCCAAATACTGCGGATTTTTATTAAAATCATTAATTATGAATATTTTAAACGTATATTAGACGAAATAAAAGAAATTAAATAACACTTATGTATTTCGTATAATATTTTATTAAAAAATATTTAATAAAAAGTGATGAAATTATTTCGATATCCTCAATATTTGGGTCGCAGTAATTAGGATTCCCGCAGTATTTGACTCGCAGTAATTGCCTCATATTCTCAGTAATACTTGTATTTCACCACCTTATAAAAATGATTTATTTAATTTAACGTATACGTCTTCCTGAGATATAATTGTTTTTTTACACATTTATAACATAATAAAACTTGTTCAAAAAATAATTTAACTTGAATCTTGTATCCAAATAGCTGATTTTCGCGTCGAAAGTTAGCTTGCATAAAAATTCGCAGCAATTAGCACATTTACCCTAATAAATATACTTGACTGCAGCCGGTGTTTATAATATCGTGCATATAAGGAGAGGAGAAAGAAGCGCGTAGATACGAGCCTGGGGTCGACAGAGCCCGGTCCCCGGCTCGGTAAGAATACTGCCTCGCGGAGATAAGAGTTATCTGTCGGCCTCCGATACGATAGAGCCCCCGGGTATTCCGGGTGGTGCGTGCGTGTGCACGTGCACACAGCCGGCGCTAGGAATCGGCCACTTTTACCCTCCTTTTCAGGGACGCGTGTATATATATGTATATATGCCGTATCGTGTATATGCTACCCGCCCTACCCTCGGCCCCGAGGTGTTACGAGCCATTGTTGGCCATGATGCATCGCCTCGTAAATATTGTATCGAGACGGCGAGTACCGAAGCTCGATAAAACCTTACTCCGCGACGCGGATTTCTTTCCCGACCGGGACCAGACGGAAAAAACTGTCTTCGCTCTTTTCTAGAACACCGGACGTGGGATTGCTCCCGCCAAATTTATTACACAACCTGTTCAAGATTATAGCTCATGCTATATTTATTTTATATATTCTTAATGGGGCTTTTTTATAGTAGATAGTGTTTAAAAAAATACAGCGCGCAGTGGTGAATTATATTTTATAATTCGAGCAGGATTTGGTTATAGCTCATGCTATTTATTTTATATATTCTCAATAGGGCTTTTTTATAGATAGATCGCGGATATTTACAAAAATATAGCACGTGTAGTGGCGAATTATATTTTATAGTTCGAGCAAGATTTGATTAATAATTAATGAAAAATGTTGAACAGATTGAAGCCTATTAACAAAATTCCGAGTGTATTGTACGGAACGGTTTTGTCTCAGCGAGTAGCCGGTGGTTGGCCGTAATCTTGGCCGATGGTATCTCCGGACTCCGGTCCACGGACTATAATTATATCGGATCCCCGAGCCAGCCACCGCGTATATTATTATTAATATACTTTACTCGGAGCAGGCTCTCTACTCTTATGTGTAACGCGTTCCAGTACTCGAGTTTCCCGTTCCATACGAGCCCCGGCACAATGGACGCCCGAGGACGGGGGTGGAGCCCTCGACCGAGCCCTTATTTGCATACGAATCCACCCTGTAGAATGTGGATCGCTCCTCTATACACGGTGTTTCCTACTTATACATCTCTCGTCAAGTTTTAACACGCTCCCAACTGGTCCATCGAAAATATTATGACAAATCCTTGTACGTAACAAATTATATAATAAATCGTGTGATAAATCGTACATGGTTTCGATAAATTTGTACTTTGAGTGAAAAACTATTTTCATTCGTTCCTTTCCCCATTTTTATTTATTTAATTCACGGGTAATTAACCCTTTTACATATTGAAGAAAGTGGTACAGAGCAGTAAAAAAAAGAAAAAAAAGGAAAAAGATATTATAACGACTGAGAAGCAAAAAAAGAACAAAGCTTTCTTCTAATGACTGAGCTGGAGTCAATAAAAATGTCAAAAATGTGACAAAATCTGTTGGCTTTAGATAATATTCTGTTTCCTACATTAGATTTTATACACGTTCACTAATTTTTTAAGATTCACGTACTTTTCTAAAGGCTCTCGTTCACTAAAGGAGGAGACGATTTCAGAAACGGAGTGACAGATTCATTTTCGCCTTTTACCTTTTACCGATTCGACGGAATTCCCATCAGAACGTTCTCCCCCCGCGGCAATAATTTCACGAGGCGACTGATCGACGGACGCGGACGGACTCTGAAAGGATGAAAAAGCCACTTTGTACCCTCCGGTTCCGAGAAATTTCTGGGGGTCCGATCGCGCGTTTTGACGTTTTCCCGACATATTTTGACGCATCATTCTTCCCGGAGGATTTGCCGTCGACCCTTTCTTTTTTCCCTCGCGTTGCGTCGCCGCGAAACGTGACAGGCTCTCTCAGTTAATGTCAACCGCGGAGAATCGTGGCGAACAGGTGCGGTGAATCCGCTTTTATTGTTAAACGCTTGTTCTTCGGCGAAGGTTCAAAGCGAGCGACACATTGACTAAAAAGACAGGTTTTTCTACGTGCAGCGTGTAAATATCGTGAATGGTCGTTCACCGACGCACACAGACGGAGGATTAAAATATCCCAGAATCCCCGAAGGAGCGTACACATCCTATTCGATTTTTACAATAATTCCCTCCTCTCTTCGTCATCAATCAATTCGAAATCTTGCCTACAGTTCGATTCGCGGTGCGATTGCGCGGAGCTAGAGCGCGTTCGACGGTCCATAATAATAAACGGGCTTGCGAAAAGGAGAAGAGCCGAACGAATGATCGTGGCACGTCTCGCTTATCGGGCCGGTGGAAACAAAAAGCCTGGCCGGGGCTGGTAATAGCGATCGATCTCGAATGCCATTCCAGGCTGCAAGAAAAAGAGAGAACGAGCTACTCTCATTCTCCTCAGGAAGCGTTTTCACGGGCAACGTGTCAGGAATCACTTAGTCCCTCAGGTGGCTAACAATGACACGCTCTCTTCTTCTTCCCCGAGGAAGAGGCCTCCTCCCCGTCCCGTATATACGATATATGCGTGCGTCCGATTGTCGGGTGTGCGTGAATCCGAGCCCCACAATGCGGAGACTAATCGAATCTCGCGTTCTCCGCGACTCTGCATTCACGTACAGCGCCCGATAAAAGTTTCCAGACGTATTCACGTTAGAGATGGCGTTCGAAATCACTAACTGTGATTTATCACAGTGATCGTAAAATCACGATCACACCTCGTGATTATATAAAATCACGACCGTGATCGCGATTTTTCATATCGAGTGGACTCACTATATAACATCCATATTTCGTGTTCATATCTACGATGCAAAAATAACTTTTGAATTTAAAAAAGACATTTTCAATATGATTTTAAACTAATTACATTGTGTTACATTTGTAGTTTTAAGCGTTAATAAAAAATAAAGAAATCCATAAAGAAATTATTCCTTCTACTTCCATATGTACTATATGCATGTATATTGTACATTAGCGAATTTATGTATTGATATAGTTGTATCTTTCTTTATTACATCCCCAATATTTAATTTTAATGATAATGACATTAATTGTTATGGAACTGTATTAATTGTGAAATTAGAATTATAGATTCATCCTTGCAATATTAATATATTGTTAATATTGTCGAATAATATTGACTTGTCCCTGCGTTCCATCTCGTATATTTATAATATCGTAGTTCACTTCGAAGGTAGTTCGCAAATTCACGTCATTTTCACAGTTTACTATCCACCAATGAGGAGCGATCACGAAAATCACGATCACCGTGAAAAATCCATAGAGGTATTATAGATAGAGTAGGCAAGCCTGGCTGGAAAGCGTCCTCCAAATGAAAAGCGAAAGAGAATCGAATTGGGTTTCTATCTCTCTCTTTCATGACGTGATACGCTTGCGCGACCGATTTGCAAAATATACATTTTTAATAAAGGAATAACGAAATAGAGTGAGGTAGCTTCACCAACTTCATGTTCTCTCCTTTTCTAACGACCCACCGCTTCCACTTACAGACAACCCTATGGTTTGCCTACTCTATCTATAATACCTCTATGGAAAAATCACGATGATCTGGTGATCGAATCACTCGTGATCCAAAAGTAGCAGTTCTAGCCATCACTAATTCACGTTACTCCCTCGTATCTCGTATCGATCGCTCGTTCCCCGACGAATTTTTACCCCGATTAAAACATTTACAATGTCGATTTTGTAAACGCGTCTGAGATTTTTCTCCTGTCCGCGATTTCCGATTTTTATCTCTCCCCGCGGAAAAGTGTACCTAATATCGATACGCGTTATTACGCGCGGGCGAGTGACAAGCCATCGCGACCGGGAACGAGTATAAAAATCCGGTCCAATTATATATCGGCGGTATCGGAGCCCGATCGGCGAGGAAGTAGACCGTGAAACTTTTAGCCGACACTGTAGCGCGTATGCATCGGGAGCGTGTAACGTGCGTCTGTGTGCGTGCGTTGTACATCGATTAGTATCGATACTGGAGAGCCGATTCTCGGCCCATCGTCCGAGAGACCGACTTCATTGTCCGGTTGACGAACATTGTGCTCCTGCTCGGCCTCCACCCCTCCTCCTCCTCCTCCTCCCACGGTCTCCTCCTTTTTCTATCGTCCGCTGTGTTTCTGTCGTTCCGGACCGGGGCCGTTCGGACGTCGTCCCCCGATGACGCGTACACCTCTCTGCCCTACGCGCGGGCCACGGCCCTACGGTGACACGTGGAATTTTGGGACCGGCTAATCTCGTGACTAAGTGGCCGCTGGACCGGAGTTTCACCCGGTACAAAATCGATACACGATGGAATCTCACCCGGACGCTCGACTAATCGATTCTCAAACGACTTCTTCGAATCCACTGTCTCGCGTGACAGATACTTTTACGAACATCGGATCGCGTTCTCTCGAACGAAATCAAAAACCGAGAACCTGCGTTTGAAATGGCCTAACAATTATTAAGAATCTCAATGAGTCTCAATGGGATTATTATTTATTATACAAAAAAAATGAATGCCTCAATTTGAAGATTATAGCAAATCCTCTGACGCAATAGGAACGTCAATAGACATACGTAAATAAAAATATCGCAGGTTTAAGAGTTTCGAATCCAGCGGAGGCGAGGAAGCATCGGGCGAGTCGGGGATCGCGCGAGGCCAATAAATTTCCCGGACAAAGACGCATTAAGAGGGCCATTCTTCCTCCCGGGAGGTTGGCCGGTCCCGGAGGAAGGCCGCGTCGCGTCCGTCGCAATTTCACGGCCCGTTCCTCTGCCGGCCGTCTTTAATTTTTCATCCCCTTGGCCGGGCGCAATCTGTGCGCGATCCTCGCCGAGGATGATTCCACGCTCGCAGCGTGAGGATAGTCAAAACAGCCCCACCCATCGACGGTCACGCGTGCACCGACCGTCGCCGCGCGTGTCTCGAAGGGTTTCCTGGTTCTGGAACGGGGGAGGACTCGATCCTGGAAGACCGTGACACCATCAGGTTACGGCTGTTTTGTACACAGATTCTCCACGGCCAATATAATGCCTATTTCGGCGCCGACGACGCCCATGACCGCCGCTCCAATTATTCAAGGTACCGCGTTATGATACACCGTTCGGCATTGTTCGGGCCACTCGCACGGGCTATTTCAATTAGGCGAATTGCCGACGGACGTCGTGTGAACGCGGAGTCGTAAAAACGTGGCACAGGATTCGGCACGCGACGCCTCTTCGTTTTGGGCCCGCCGATTCCGCGGCGATAGCGGAGCGACGCTGCTCCGACGGAAGTCGAGATGAGGGATACAGATAAATTTCAGCGGGAGAGGAGATTCTTTTTCAGTGAGGGGGAGCCGCGGCGCGCATCAATCAGCCGCAGATTGCAAGGTATCGTAACTGCATTAGGTAAATTACACGTTGTAACGCGCCGCCTCGACGATGAACAGACTCATTATCGTTCGGTAATGATTCGACGACGTGTTATATAATTTGCGGCCGCACCGGCCTCGTTTGCATACTCAGAATCCTTTTAACGATCGCCACGATAAAAGCCTCGGACATTCAATCAAATCGTTATTCCTCCGATTATTATTATTATTATTTTCAAAATAATAGCAAATATCATTCATTTTATCGCGAAGCCTGACGAAAATTGAAATCCACGTTCATTCGATTCGTTGATAATCTGATTCCTTCTGATAAATCTGAAATTTCTGATCGAGGAATTATTAATAAAACGAGCGTAGAATCGGAGTGTACACACACGGCGCGATGACGAGCCGGCGATAAAGCGCACCATATTTCTTAAACATTTCCAATTCCAACTTTCCGTCGGCGAAACACGGTTGCATGTCCGAAGTTGTGTCTTAACTGCAACGGGCAACTTCCGCGGGGCGGGGAAACTTTGTGTTTTCGCAAGCAGCGCGCGCGGCGCCGCGCACCGCGTCGAAACTTGTTAAATTTCCGCGTAGGTACGCGCGAGCCGGCTTATCAGATACGGCTCGTTAATTGGAAAAATCCCAGCGGCGCCAACAAACGTACCCTACCCGATCCCTGCATTCCATCGCGCTCCGTACATTATCGTCGAATCAGGGAAAAACCGCTTCTAATTAATGCACGGCATCGGCGAGTAAAAATTTATTTAATTCTTATTGATTTTATTAAATGATGTCTTGGATGTATTTATTTTTTTTAATGTATTTATATATAAATTCTATAAATAACTGTTTGTTGCAATCTGTGGTATATTAGTAGTGCAGGTATAAATTGTAAGAAGTTTTCTATGAATTCTATGTACGTACCCATACATGAATTAAGGTAGTTGTTGCCCAATATAAGTCAAAACAAAGCTTAACCCCTTGGGTACATTTGGCNTATATATGAATTCTATAAATAACTGTTCGTTGCAATCTGTGGTATATTATGCAGGTATAAATTGTAAGAAGTTTTGTATGAATTTTATGTACGTACCCATACATGAATTAAGGTAGTTGTTGCCCAATATAAGTCAAAACAAAGCTTAAACTCTTGGGTACATTTGATGTCTGAGACACGTCATTTTAGTTTTATTTTGTCGTTATTAATTTATTTTTGTTTTGCAATTCTAATTAATTGAAGACATCTTAATACTACAAATGTCACCAATATTTTAGAAATAAATAACTACTAAAAATTTCAAGCAATTTCCAATACTTTAGATTTAGGAAACAACTACCTTAAATATATTTCTATTGGGTTGGCAATTAAATGATTGCGAATTTTATCGATGGATTTCTTATTTAAAATCCGCTATTACTTAGTTGCCAACCCAATACATACGAATTATTTATAAATGAATTTTCAACTACACTAGGTANACATGAATTAAGGTAGTTGTTGCCCAATATAAGTCAAAACAAAGCTTAAACTCTTGGGTACATTTGATGTCTGAGACACGTCATTTTAGTTTTATTTTGTCGTTATTAATTTATTTTTGTTTTGCAATTCTAATTAATTGAAGACATCTTAATACTACAAATGTCACCAATATTTTAGAAATAAATAACTACTAAAAATTTCAAGCAATTTCCAATACTTTAGATTTAGGAAACAACTACCTTAAATATATTTCTATTGGGTTGGCAATTAAATGATTGCAAATTTCATCGATGGATTTCTTATTTAAAATCCGCTATTACTTAGTTGCCAACCCAATACATACGAATTATTTATAAATGAATTTTCAACTACACTAGGAGATCCCAGTTTATATTTGAATCCTATCAAGTTTCTACGCGAGAGAAGATAGAAAGATTTTAAGGCTCGTTTTCAATAAGCTGATTGTAAAGGTGTTTAGAAGGCGATATAAATCCGGGAAGCCGTGAAACCGATCGGAGATCGAGNAACAACTACCTTAAATATATTTCTATTGGGTTGGCAATTAAATGATTGCAAATTTCATCGATGGATTTCTTATTTAAAATCCGCTATTACTTAGTTGCCAACCCAATACATACGAATTATTTATAAATGAATTTTCAACTACACTAGGTAGATCCCAGTTTATATTTGAATCCTATCAAGTTTCTACGCGAGAGAAGATAGAAAGATTTTAAGGCTCGTTTTCAATAAGCTGATTGTAAAGGTGTTTAGAAGGCGATATAAATCCGGGAAGCCGTGAAACCGATCGGAGATCGAGTCGTCGTCGTTCGGTCGCGACAGTTCGAAAGAGATTCGGCAAGGTGCGCGATCCAAGTGTCGTAAGGAGTTCCCATGGGCAGGTTGGCCCACCCATGGGTTTCTGAGGACGCGCAGGCATTCGGCCGGTAAGAAACGGATAGAGTCCTTCGCGTCCCCGTGACAGCGGGGGCTCGGGGTTCCGGGGATGACCCCTGGCGGATATACGCGCTTAATTCTTTCGCGTTGCGAGCCTCATTGTCCCGGCTTAAGGCTCGAACCCGGGATTGCGCCATTGTCGCGCGGGCGACGCGGGGCGCACGACCCCCCGCTGCTACCCTCGAGAGGGTGGCGAACCGCCGGTATTATTCGAAAACAAGGCGGACGCGCAAACTCACGGCGCGCTCGTGAAAACGATGCACTTGACTCGTAGGCGAAGGACGAGGATCAAGTGCTTCTGGCCTGGAGAATACGGAATTGTAAGGAGGACAATGCGCGATGAGTGCTAAGGATTTTTCCCTGTTCACATAAATTCCTAGAGAAAATGTTACAGTCGAAATGTCACGAGTACAATGCACGCCGTCGCCTTTAATCTAAGCCCCGTTTCGAGCTTATTTACGGTTTCAGTGGAGCATCGCCTTGAGGAGAAGAATGTGATCGTCGCCTATGGTTAACCCTTTGCACTCGGTTGTACCCTCGGAGGGAACGTGAAAATTTATCAACGATTACGGAGGATGAACTTATTCTAATTTTTTAAGAAACACATGTTTTCTTGTAGTTTTATATTAAAATGGCACGAAAATCAAATCAGAGACAAAAAACAGAGTTGCTGGTAGGTAAAATATAATTATATAAAATAAAATATCATATCAATAAATAAAAATAAAATAAAATATATTATAAACAAAAATAAAATATCAAAGGATTGAACCTGATCTCGACCTGGATTTCAATTAAAGACTAGCTGAACTCGACTCTTTAATAAAATTAATCTTAAGCGAGGAAGAGGAAGAAATCTGACACCAGGTTTCACGCGATTCGACAAGGGCCGTTGGCAAAAGTCAAAGCTGACCAATTAATGACCCAAACTCGGTTAATCCAGCCATTTGGTTCGCGAACGACTTCTCCCTGCGGCATAATTCGATCCACTCCCCTTTTCGACGAAACCGAGGGTGTCGCGACGCGACTACGACCCCTTCTTACGAGAGAAAGAGAGAACGAGAGAGAGAGAGAGAGAGAGAGATTTAACCGGGGACCAGTACCAGTGAAACATCCTCGTTCCCCGTACTAAAGGCATCAGCCACTTATCTGGCACGCGCATCGGATTGCGTTCCTTATCGCAACGTTGCACTACTTTCGCCTATGATCCACCCCTCGACGCTCATACTATGCCCGCCACGCTGCCCACTGAACCAGAAGACCCAATACCCACCGTTACAGAATTTTTTCATTGAAAATATTACGCGATCTTACTTACTATTTTTATTATTTTACCTCACGTCAAAATTCCTATTAATAAACACTACAAATTATTTGATTTTTTCTACAGTCTAGAATTATTCGTATGAAATATTTTATATTTTTGCAATACACTCTTTCATTTACGACGCAACTCAACTTATTATAAATCTTTTTACTGACACGAGAAGTTCTGTATATCCCTAAACATAATTTAAGTGACTCGTATTTCCGGAAGACAGAATCTAACTCGTTCATCGGTGAAGACGACGACAAAAGGAGTTCTTTATACCTTTTTAACCGAGTGGCAGAGGGAATTTATCAAAATTTTAATGTACCGGTCCATAATAGACTCGGAGTATAATAATGCTCAAACCTTTTCCCAGGCTCCTCAATGGGAGACCCAAGAATAAGAATAAGACGTTGACACATGGTGGGCCCCGTACAGATACAATATCCTTGCCATAACACCGTAACTGCCTATATACATACGTATATATACATATATATACATGGTTTTTCACCTTCTACTCTTTGGGAAAAAGATTCTGCGTGTGCAGCGGCTCGTCTCGTTTCGAGATCGGTCCGAGTCTCTATCGAGGCTTCGTCGCGTGATTCGTCCACGCTCCCACGTGGCTGTTCATACATCATTCCGGGGCCCGAGTCACGCTCGAACCGGGATGAAATATCGTTCCGAACACCAGAAACCCCCTTCGAACGGGGACGATTATTTATTTCTAGTCGCCGGGCCTTCGCTTCTGCAATTGCGAGGACGTCGCCCGAGTCGAAATTTAACTTCTGTTTTAAACCTTCAAAGTCAAGAAGTTCCGGTTTAAATCTTCAAATCCTACATGTAATACTGTTTTCGTTCCCCTAAATCTTACGCAGTTCTAGTAATAAAGATTACCTCTCTCTTTCTCTCTCTCTCAAACAAGATTGTATATTTACTACTTACAGTATATTTTATAAAAGAAACAATCTTGTTTGATATAATAAGTATATGATATAGTATATGATATAATAAGTATAGATACTGTAAGTATATTTTAGGTGCTAATTATCTATCATTGCTTATAGCTAGTTAATACTCGATTCCTGTCAATAATTACTCATCACTATTTTTAAGAAAATGGTTTAGTGATGGTTTAATGAAATTTTAGAAACAATATTGTTTGATTATTACTACTTGTGTTAATAATAATTACTTAACCACTTAATATTTGATATTTAAGGCTGCTAAATACGTTGACTATAGTTTGATGAGGAATATTAAAGTTATTAGATTTAAACATTTATTTTATTACAAAAGCTTGTGTAGTTATTTTTTTATTTGCCAAATTTAATTATCTGCGCGTTAACAGGTTTATTTTTAAGAGTTTCCATCAATTTAAAAAAATTAAGTCGACAATAGTTTGTGACATTTGGTAAATAAAACAGTAATTGTATTAGCTTTTATAATTAAAACAATTTTGAATATTGTTTAATACTTTTTTTAGTTTTATTATCAAACTATAGTATAAATGCTAATATTTCCGTAGTAATATGAAAGAGAGGGCTTTTAGGCTCAAATCAGAATCAACAAATTCCGATAAAAATAAGGACCTCGAGGCCAAATAGAGTAAAATGATATAAATTCCGTTTCAGGCCTCAACTTGTCTAAACCGGACGTAAGTAGAACCTCGAAGTCATAATAAGACTTTAATGCCTATGAAAAAATCTCTATCATACAATTTCACTTTAGACCTCCAAAACCTTGTGCAGAACTAAGAGGTTTAAATCAGAATTAAAATTTCGACTCGGGCGGTTCCACGTTCCGTTCGCCTTCATTTTTATTATTACCCGAGCGCGTTCGCGATCGGTATAAAATTGTCCTCGGCCTCTCGCCTCGTTCTCGCCGCGACGGTGACAATTGTTCGCCGCGGACGACAGTCGTTTTATTGATTCGGGCTGTACAGGCCGGGGTCAGGTTGTACGAAAACGCGGGCGGCCGGCAGCCGCTTTTATAATTGATAGACTGAGACGACGGCATAATGCCGGACGATTTGTCCGGCTACCCCGAACACAATCAGACTTATTGCCGGCGAACGGACGCGCATCGCATCGCATTCGTAATCTTTTATGTCTCGCCCCCCCCGCGCCGCACCCACGCGCGCTTTGGAAAAGTCTCTTGTTACCGGCCGATATTAATCCCGGCCATTAAAAACTGGACGAGTGAAAAATAGTCGGGGCCTAAGGGCTACCTGTGTTCGCCTCGGAAACGAGAGACCCGGCTGCCATTAGCGATGCGCACTTATTAAAGATCAAATAACTAGAGCGTCCGAATCGTAAAACACCCGGAACTTAATATGTATATTGCGAAAATATTTTCTATATTTATAAAATCAAATACAGAAACATAAAGTACAAATCTTGTAAGGAAATCCACTATGTAAAATGTATGACAAACCTATCGCATATATTTTGCTATTTTCACGAACGACTGAGAAACTTTCGTTGATTTTCGATATAAAAATTGTACGAAGGAAGCCGGAAGAGCGGCTGAAAACGATTCAATCGTTAGGCAGACAGCAGGGATTCTAAATGAGAAATCATTACACGCGAACAAGCCGCGCGTATAGGTTTCAGATCGGAGAATCCCAGGAAGCGTCGGTGAATGGGTCGGCGGGGGTCTAAGTTTCTTCTAACTAGGAGCAGACACCTAACCTAACGCCGGAGGAGCATAATGTCGCTATTCGTCATGAGCGCGCCTCCCTTTCTTCTCATAATACTGCGGAGGGAGGTCGGGAGGAGGGCACGGCGATCGGGGGCCCGGGGCCCATCGCGTTGGGGGTGGTCCCCGTGTCTCCGACGCGACGCCACGCTGAGAGAGACGAGAACCCCCTAATTGAAACGTTCTCTTTCATTTATTATTCCGAGACCACGAGATGTCATCTTCCCTTACGCGGAATTGGTTCGAGGCCGACGCCCTCGAATCTTTCACAGAGACAAAGGATTCTGTCCTACGCCAGTCGAATTTAAGGCTCGAAGTCGAGAGGACGCATTTTACTGAATTAATTTGAAACTCTTTACGAAGTTTAATGGGTTTAATATATCAATTTTTTGTTAGACATTCTATAGTAAATTAAGCTCTCTAAAATTCCACAGAAGATAAAGTTTTTTAAAATCCAATACTAAAAATCTTATACCGTTTCAAAATGTGTCCGAATATTAATGGAAGTCACTGTATATATGTTTTCATTTATATTATACATAGAGGCGAGCAGACTGAAGAGACGTTATTGGCTCATTCAGTATTATTCTGAATTTCGAGTGCATTCAGACCTTAGAGGAAGCTCCACGCACGGAATTGGTCGTATATCACTGGTGTCCGAAAGCAAGAGAGATTTCCTTGGTTAATTGAGACGTTTATCCGTAACTCGGGAATTATATCCTAGACGTAAATTGTAGCGAGCTCAGGTGCTAGATATTACAAGATTACAGCCGACATAGCCCGCATTTTTATTGCCCCTCCCCGGACCATAAAAATTCTAATTCCCTTATCTCCTCTTACGCATCGCGAATAACCATGCGCTTCCTTGTTCAAAATAGCAACGTAGCAAAAGTTCGCCGTGGAAAGAATCGAAGAAGCTTATTTAAAAAATCATTACAAGAAAATTGTATTCGATTTTTTGAAGAGGATCAAAGAATCCAAGCTTGAAACATAATTCTGCTTTTTATCATTGAACCAAATTTTCCTAATTTGTTAAGAAATTCGAAAATGCTGAATTGCATTAATTCAAATTATATTTACGTCCCACAGTGCAATACAAACGGGATAACACCGCCGTTGAATAAGAGAATCGGAGATGAAACCGAGCCGAGGTTACAGTCTCTCCTTTTATTATTCTCGCGGCAGTCCACCGTAAAAATTCTAATTTCGCGGAACCCTTTTTCGCGTGCAGCCCGCCGTATATCTATGCCGCTCCCTTATCGGCCGCCGCGGTCTTATATACGTTATACTTTATATTTTATAGCTTATACACCTCCGGCTCGTTCAGCCAACCCCGTGTTCCCGCGTTACCCACACCCCCGATTGCATGCACCACGAATTTCTCCGGCCGCGGAATATTACGCCCTCGCATAAACCCGCTGTTTGCTTTTAAACCCGCTACACACGTTGAAACGTGTACCCGTGCATACGTCGGGACAGTCTCACGAAAACTGCGTCACTTCCGGTCTGTCAAACGATTCTCAGCCGAGACAACACATTTTACGCGTTCATAAGAAAAATAAAATATTATGAATATTGTAATGTGCAAAATTCTCTCTATCAAAAGTTGACTAGACATTTCCATGATTCAATGATTATTTTACGTGAACGAATTCCCAAGCAAATATTCTTGAAAACGTTGGATTCTATTCCAACTCGAATGTCTCAATTTCTACTTAAACTCGAGATCGCATATGAAATTGTTCCATTTATTATTAAAAGTCTGAACGCGTGTAGAGGGTTTTACTGTAGGATCTTTGGTAGCTCGCGACGAAGCCGGGGAACAGAAACATTTTTCCGGGGCATTACTTTTATCGCGCGCGCCGCGATACTATCCGCTAATTAATTGCCGAGCGAAAAAGAAAGAAAGGCTGGAAATTTAAATCGCGGGCAGGGATCAGTTTCGGGCAGGCCAGGGCCTCTCGTGTCCACCGGCTATTTTCCACGAGCAGCCTCGAATTTTCCTCGTGCCTAATACCCAGGTAACCGCGCGCTGAACGCGGCCAGATTACGCCTCAGCTTTCCACTATCAAACCTCTTATGCAAAATTATCGAACTAATTGTATTAATAACAGGCGGCAATCGTGTGAGAATTAAGAACGACTGATTCACAGATCGAATAACGAAGCAGCCAGAGAATAATTCAACGCTCTTATGGGTAAAATATAACGCAACAAATTTGCAGAGGAAATAACGTAGCAGAGTTTCTTGATAAAATATATGTACTCGATTAGGCGATGAAAATTGTAACGAGCTGCACGAGGAAGTAGCACCGGCCATCGTTTGCCCGTCGATGAATAAACAAGAAGTCGTTCGGGCTCGTGTTTCGACGATAGCTAAAGGCCCGTGAAACCAGTAAATAGCGAAGCGTGCAGCGAGGAGAGCGCGATAGGATCGTGTCGAGATAGTCCGCGATAGCCGGCCGGTGTTCGAAGACGCGGAATCTAATCGCGGGATGGCCGCGAAACGAAACGACTAATTACTCGTCTGACGCGCGGTAATCCCTGCCAGCGGACCACTGACAGATACCATTCAGAAGGTACACCGCGATTATCACTCGTCATTGGCCGACGGTACTCCGGCTTCCATGGTAGTCGATTGTCATCTCGGTATCGGGTCATCGTATCAGATATTATGTACGCGCATGTATGTACGAGCGTATGTATGTACGCCGCCGTCCAGATCCCGGCCGAGGTATTACGATTCACTTCGCAACAATAGATATTGTTGCCCGGTGACGTGTGACTGACAGACGCGGCTTTGCCGATGCCTCTCGGAACCACCCTGCCTCGTTTCCTTCGCCGTTATCTCTCTCCCTCCGCGGAGGATTCCGGGATCGATTCGAAAACCGACTAAAAGGATTCCTCTCCACGAATCGTCTCAAGTTTTGAGTGTTAGATACATCGAAACATGGTCGAAACGTCTATGACATAATATAAAAATATAGAATCAAAATACGACACTAAACAGGAGTAAAAAAAACTACCTCTGTCTTTCGAGATCGATTCGAAAACTAAAAGGATTCCTCTTCGGGAAACGTCTCAAGTTTCGAGTGTTATGATACATTANCGCGGAGGATTCCGGGATCGATTCGAAAACCGACTAAAAGGATTCCTCTCCACGAATCGTCTCAAGTTTTGAGTGTTAGATACATCGAAACATGGTCGAAACGTCTATGACATAATATAAAAATATAGAATCAAAATACGACACTAAACAGGAGTAAAAAAAACTACCTCTGTCTTTCGAGATCGATTCGAAAACTAAAAGGATTCCTCTTCGGGAAACGTCTCAAGTTTCGAGTGTTATGATACATTAAAACATGGTCCAAACGTCTATGACACAATATAAAAATATAGAATCAAAATACGACACTAAATAGGAGTAAAAAAGCTACAGTGACTTCCATTCATATTCGGACACATTTTGAAACGGTATAAGATTTTTAGTATTGGATTAAAGAACTTTATCTTCTGTGGAATTTTAGAGAGCTTAATTTACTATAGAATGTGGAACAACAAATTAAAAAAACTTGGTATTCATTGAAATCGGAAAATAGTAAAGGACATGGTTTTTAACTTTTTTATTAAGATCTGTAATTAAAATTGGAATTGTCTCGTTTGCAAATCTAAGTTATATGCATGTACAAAGTTTCATAAAAGTCGATCAATATTGCTATGCGCTATAATCGATTGGAAATTGAAAAAATCGCAGTTTTCCACGACTTTCAATCTACGACTGGGATAAATTGAAGAATTTTTACATGTTTCGATATGTCTAACTCTTTGATGGTTTCATGGATTTTTATAAAACTTTATACATTCATATAACACTTTTAGATCTACAAACGGGATGTTTCAAATTTTTGCTAGAGCCTCTAACAAAAAAGTTTAACATCATGATCTTTTCTTTTTTTCTTC
>SMSR01015834.1:50331-62331 GCA_019453355.1 Ceratina japonica | reverse complement strand
AACTTCTGTCTGAACCTCATTTTTTACGTCGCACTTCTCGTTAACAAATGGGACGGAGAACTGATTCGTTTAATTATCCCCGTCGATCGTGTTCGTCCTCGCAGTAGGTAGTCAGGCGATGTTTCACTGGAACGGCTACCGAAAATTGGTTAGTTTTGGTATGGAGCGAGGAGCGAGAGGAGAGAACGACGAAACCGGCCTAGCTGGTTCACCGAATCGTGTTCGTTTATTTTGCCCGTCCCCGGGCCCTGTCGATTCCCGGACTCATTAGCTATTCAGCAGATTCATTGCCACCTGAACGATATGACTAACTAAACGAACGTATGCAAAGCTCCTCCGAGGAGAACCGAGCCTCTTTCTTTTTATTCACTCCCTCCCTCTTAAAGGGTCTAACGCGATAGGATCGCGAGGGAATTCATTTATCAATTACAATTAAATCTGAGGAACGACTCTCCTCCAGACCTCGTTATCGCGATTATCAACAATTTTTACCGTATGCTAATAATATTTAATTACAACCCGAGCACGAGTTATTCTCGTAATTACGAATGCACAAATCTTCATTAAACCCCGCTGTCTATTAACCGCGATCGGAAACGTAATACACGAGAGGGAAAGAGGAGAGAATACGTCCTGTACCCTAATAATTTTTCGATATTCCCCGACGGTGATTCGCGAACGTGCACGCGGACCGCGTTATAATTCAACCGCCATAAAAAAGGTAACCGGGACCGAAATCGCGTGCGCTGTTAATCTTCGACGTAGGACGTGGAACGTCGACGGGGAATATGTAAGGGGGTTTCCATATGGATTTTTGTCGCCGAATCGGAATCTATCGTCGGACGCGTACGCGAGCGTGTATTCCGAACGGCCGAGAAGTAGTATAGCCGGTGTATTACACAGCCGAGTACACAGGAGGGGGGAGGAGGACGGGGCGGCCAGGGGACGGTCTCTCTCGCATAACATTACTCGTTCGGCCGGGATCGTGGCTCGGCAGGGATGCGGCCATAGGTGCAATCTTCGCACGCATCGACATGTGTATTTAAATTAGTCGCTCCTACGGTCGGTAGCTATACGGGTGGATCGTGGCGAGCCAGATGAGCGTACGTGTTTCCACGCACACGCGTGCGTACGCGTATCGCCGTCGCGACGTTTCACGCGCGGACCGAGTGGCTCGTATTCAAATCGGCTCCCCGAGAAGCTGTTAATTAGCGGTCCTATTGCTACAGGCCCTTTCATTAGCGCCAACTTCGTTGTCCCCCGGCTCCGATTCCTTCGAATATCGCGGAGGAACTCGCGCGCGCGCGCGCCTATCCGATTCCTTCGAATATCGCGGAGGAGCTCGCGCGCGCGCGCGTCTATCCGATTCCGCGAACGACGGACGCGAGTCGAATAAATCTTTTAGATACACTTTCCGAAACGGCTGATAAACGTAACGGAACCAGAAACAGATGTCCCGCGCGGCAATAAAGACGTTCACCGCAACAAGTGCCAATCCCGTCGCCTTTCCGATCCTATCCGCTTCCAATACACACGCGTCTCTATCGCGACATCGCGCTTACAGTGGTTCCCATTAACCCCCGGCTCCATTGCTTACATATGCAATTCGACAAACATAAATCTAGATGTTAAAACGATTCTAGAGTATAATATACTTCGGACATCAATTCTTTGTCACTCATTTTTAATATCTATGTTATTTGTATTAATTTCCCTATATAGCTTTATAAAATTCGCATTTTATCGGCGTTTTACGTCTGACATCCGAGAATCGGCCGTTTCGCGTGTATGCAAATATAAACAAACATAAATCTAGATGTTAAAACGATTCTAGAGTACAATATACTTCGGACATCAATTCTTTGTCATTCATTTTTAATATCTACGTTATTTGTATTAATTCCCCTATATAGCTTTATAAAATTCGTATTTTATCGGCGATCCACTTAAGCCTGTGACACCGCGTTTTACGTCTGACATCCGAGAATCGGCCGTTTCGCGTGTATGCAAATGGGGAGGCGCAGGCTGGCTTTCCTCGGCCTCGGTTAATAGATAACTCGCGTCGATTACTGGTTTCGCGACAGCCTGCGACGAAGCTACTCCTCTCCGGTTTGGGGCGTCGCGGGAACGACTCGGCCGATATATCGAGGCTCCGAATTAAAACGGGTGTGCGCCCCGAGAAAACAGCTGCCGCGGTAACGTTTCGATCGGATAAGCCGCTTAATTTCGTCCGCGAGACACCTTTCCAACGGACTTCGGTACCGGACGCCGAGGCGCGTCGCGCAAAGTCCACCGAATCGCCCCGAGCAAATCCGAAACGAGCCTGCAACAACTGGCCGTGAGTTGCTTAACCATTCTGCACGCTTTCTATGTGCATCCTAATTGCATCGCCTCGAAAACTAATTGCGTATTTATAATATCAATCCAGAAGCTGTGTCATCGTAAAATACAATAAACTCTTGAAACGATCTCATATTGCTAACCGATTTTCTATTACCCCGAATTTGCCTTCATTTAGAAAAAGTAAAAAATCCCAAGAACATGAAGGAAATACAAACAATGAAAAATTGAAGAATTACAATTTTCTGAAATCTTATACTTTCCCTGTAGTATAAAAATTTATGTACAATCCTATTCTGTAAACTCTCAAATAAACAATGATGACTACTGCAAGGAAATATAAACATAATGAAAAATTGAAGAATTACAATTTTCTGGAATCTTATACTTTTCCTGAATAAAAATTTATATACAATCTTATTCTGTAAACTCTCAAATAAACAATGATGACTACTGCAAGGAAATATAAACATAATGAAAAATTGAAGAATTACAATTTCCTGAAATCTCATACTTTCCCTGAATAAAACTTTGTGCACAATCCTATTCTATAAATTCTCAAATAAACAATGATGGCTACTGCAAGGAAATATAAACATAATGAAAAATTGAAGAATTACAATTTTCTGAAATCTTTCCCTGTAGCATAAAAATTTATACACAATTCTATTCTATAAATTCTCAAATAAACAATGATGACTGCAATTATTCTACTGCAATTGTTCTGAAGAACTTGATGGCAAATGAACGATCGCCGGGGCATTGCGTTCGATTGACAACAGCGGCGATAAGAATATTAAGCTGATCGGAGTGGTAGAAGTAGCGAGGGAGTAAAGGGGGAAATCCGCGCCATACTGAACCCGGGACCAGTCACGCCTATGATCTTGACGACGAATCAAAGTTAAATCCTCGAAGCAACAACCCCGTCAACAGAGGGTAGATGCTGTCTGTAGCCACGTAGCCGAGAGATGCGATCAATATTACGCTTCTCTCTCCCTCGTTTCCCTCCTCCGGTCTCTTCCACCCTCGTAATCTCCCTCTTTCCCTGTCCACCCGCCTACCCGACTCTGCTTCCTCCTCGCCTACACCCCATCCTCTCTCTCCCTCTCTCTCTCTCTCTCTCTCGCTTTCAACCCCGAGAACGCTTCCCAGTTTCCGCCCGTCTCGATTTCGCAGTAGCGATGGACTCAAAACGCGTGGAATTCTTCCTTNTCTCTCTCTCTCGCTTTCGCTCTCTCTTGCTTTCAACCCCGAGAACGCTTCCCAGTTTCCGCCCGTCTCGATTTCGCGGTAGCGATGGACTCAAAACGCGTGGAATTCTTCCATTCTTATAAATTTAAACAATAATTCGATACAAAAGTATTATTGAGTGATTGATACAATTTTATTTAATGAAATTTATGATCAGTTTAGAGATTCTAATTAAAGGGAAGAAGAATTACGTGTGATATCTGTCTCATATTCAAGTACATTTGATATCCTGGAATTTCAGTTTAAATAAACAAGAAAAATGGAAGATTGTAAAGAATCAGAAGATTCTAACGAAAGCTAAACAACCTGCTTACCCACAGAATCAAATTTAGTAAAAACCGTGAATTCTAAAGTCAGAATTGCATGAGATATTTGTCTCATATTCAAGTACATTTGATATCCTGGAATTTCAGTTTAAATAAACAAGAAAAATGGAAGATTGTAAAGAATCAGAAGATTCTAACGAAAGCTAAACAACCTGCTTACCCACAGAATCAAATTTAGTAAAAACCGTGAATTCTAAAGTCAGAATTGCGTGAGATATTTGTCTCATATTTAAGTACATTTGATATCCTGGAATTTCAGTTTAAATAAACAAGAAAAATCGAAAATTGTAAAGAATCAGAAGATTCTAACGAAAGCTAAACAGCCTTCTTACCCACAGAATAAAATTTGATAAAAACCCTGAATTCTAAAGTCGGGATTTGAAAAAAATCGAAACGGAGCCATCGCTACCGGAAACCAGACTCCCTTTCCATCCCTCTGCGCGTCTTGCTCGCATCCTGTTCCACCCTCTTCCCGGCAGCTTCCACACCGTCCTCCTCTCGCCCACCTGTGACGTCACTATCGTGGACGCCATCTTGCCATCAGACAACCAAGACCCTCCGTTATCATCCCGCTGGTATGTATAGAGGCGCACCCCCTGGCTGGCCTTTTCCAACCCTTCGCAAGGACGGCCTCGTCCTTCCTAGAGCTGGATCCGCGAATTAACGAGATTACCCGCTACCACCCTGAACCTCCGATCTGATTCAGAGAGTCAACAGTCCTTCATTTCGAGGAATAGATGGAACGATTATTGTCAGTGTACGAACATCGTATTTAACACCGAATCTACTCAGAATTTTTGCACGCTAATATGTACTATACTCTTTATTAGAACCTTGAATAAGTTCTCGCTGTTTCTTTAAAGATGGTAGTAAAGTACCTCGTTCATGGAATTTCGAATGGTAACACACATGCAAGACAGTAGTGTATCTAAGCTTAAATTTCAGTGTATGGTAGTTCACTTTAGTGTAAACAAAGTAATTTTTTCTTAGTTCTGAAAATGTCTACTTTTATGCCAAATAAAGTGTATTTGCGGGGAATTTTATTGCACTACTTTATTCAAAAGAAATCTGCAGCTGAAGCACATAGAATTCTTGTTGAATCTTATGGTGACAATGGTTTGTCGGATACGACATGCAGAGACTAGTTTCGACGCTTCAAAAATAATGATTTTCAACTTGAGGATAAAGAACGTTCTGGCGCAGCGAAAAAATTTGAAGACGAAAAGTTGGAGGAATTACTCGATCAAGACCGATGTCAGACGCTAGCAGAACTTGGAAAAACATTACAAGTATATGAGTCTTTGAATCAAATGTTTTTCTTCCTTATAATTTAAATAAATCTTTTATTTTGTAAAGGAAACAGCGAGAACTTATTCAAGGTCCTAATAGATTACAGCGTCTCTAACTATGTTGCACGAATGGAATAATGATAACAATAATAAGACTGACTGGAGGTAAAAAATAGTTGAGGCCNATGGTAGTAAAGTACCTCGTTCATGGAATTTCGAATGGTAACACACATGCAAGACAGTAGTGTATCTAAGCTTAAATTTCAGTGTATGGTAGTTCACTTTAGTGTAAACAAAGTAATTTTTTCTTAGTTCTGAAAATGTCTACTTTTATGCCAAATAAAGTGTATTTGCGGGGAATTTTATTGCACTACTTTATTCAAAAGAAATCTGCAGCTGAAGCACATAGAATTCTTGTTGAATCTTATGGTGACAATGGTTTGTCGGATACGACATGCAGAGACTAGTTTCGACGCTTCAAAAATAATGATTTTCAACTTGAGGATAAAGAACGTTCTGGCGCAGCGAAAAAATTTGAAGACGAAAAGTTGGAGGAATTACTCGATCAAGACCGATGTCAGACGCTAGCAGAACTTGGAAAAACATTACAAGTATATGAGTCTTTGAATCAAATGTTTTTCTTCCTTATAATTTAAATAAATCTTTTATTTTGTAAAGGAAACAGCGAGAACTTATTCAAGGTCCTAATAGATTACAGCGTCTCTAACTATGTTGCACGAATGGAATAATGATAACAATAATAAGACTGACTGGAGGTAAAAAATAGTTGAGGCCTGAGTATTAACGGTGGGCGATGTACCGTGAAGTGAAATATCTTCATGAAATACATTGCGAGACGTTCGAAGGATAAAAGTGAAACGACCGTTGGTTCGAGCCGTATTAATTGCGGCGCAGGAAGCGCATTAATTAATCCTCGGCTAAAGGATAGATGTATACTTATGTTCTACAGTCGCAGCTTGCAACAGACTCGCGCCGGCGAGGTTTCCTCGTCTGTCAGCGTCGGGGCCGATAATTAATTTTCGTTAAACGCGAAATAAAACTCGCGGGCAACGGTTCGCTAAGCAGAAACTTTTGCGAGATATCTAATTAAGAGAACTGCTCACCGGACGCGAGGGAAACCGACTAACAAAGGAAAAAGCGGTTGCAACATCCTCCTAATTGCAAAACTAATAAACAGTTTTCTGTACGGTAGAACTCCTGCTATAAAAATACTATCTACATTGTCAGATGCACACCCGCACGCCAGGTAGATGTAGATACTTGTGTATTGATTAACTACCTCCGGCAAGTGCTAATTATAACAGCAAGTATATTGCCACAAATAAATATTTCTAACTAGTCTGCTCATTTATCAAAAACATTGATTTTGTTAAAATGTACGGAAGCCCGAAATGTTTAAGGAGGTTCATCTGGTACATAGCAAGTCAAATGCAAGTTATAGAAAAGGGGAGCTCTAAAAATTTTTTTTAGGTATCCTGGTATACTGTTATAGACTACCACATTTTTTTTCGGAGATCTATCCGTTAATTCCTTAACCGGGTGAACCTCCTTAAATAAATCAGGCAAATTTCCTGCGCAAAAGATTGTAACCTTGAGCAAGTATCAAAAATCGTGTTCTCCAGGTAAATGATTTATCAACGTGACGCATACCGGTTCTCCTAGATTTGTAGGATCGTCGGAGGCGAGACAATTACGAACCGAATCCCAGAGCAGTTTGAAGATCTGCATTCGCGGCGGTCGTAACAATAGCCGCGTCCATAGTTATATTATTGGACGGCCGGTGAGGGGGAGGGCGAGAGAGAGAGAGAGTACGCCGGCTAAAATTGAAAGCATTGTCGGTGCCGACGCGGTGGGCTCGTCCCCCGGTTCGCGATCTTCCGCAACGAACCGGTGGCCTCGCCGTAAGTTGAAACAATAAAGCTTAACTACCACCAGGACGGCACTCGAGTCATCCCTGAAGCGTTCTTTGTGAGGGCACGCGCCCCTCGCCGGGGCTGCGGTAGGTTTAGGGTCTGCGCAGGCCGCACACACGTACCTACACCTACTACGGGGGCCGTAGAGATCGAGAGACACGCGTTTTCTATGCGGCTATTGTGCGGCCCGAGGGCCGACGACGCGACGGTATGCTCTCCCGTGTTACCGGGGAACACACCGCCGGTTAGGGGTGGCCGCGAGCACTTTGCGGGGTCGAGTTCAAGTAACAGTTCACAAGCCACTTCTTTCACCGGTTCTTCTGTCCAAGCTGTTAACTACCCTGTCTCTCTTTCAACCTTTATGCCGGCGGGAGCTCTGACCGTCCGAGAATTCCATTGATCTCGAAAGTGGACCAAGTTTGTCAAACTCTAATTTTTTCAAACGGACTTGCGCGCGTAGNCTCGAAAGTGGACCACGTTTGTCAAACTCTAATTTTTTCAAACGGACTTGCATGGGTAGAGTACAGCTCTATGGGTGGTTCGACCTAGCAGAGAACATAATATTCCACATAGAAATAAATCGAGAAGGAGGAAGAAGTTTGGAAGTACTAAACGGCGACACGCTCGACGAGCCGAATCGAATTTCGCAAGGATCCTGACGAAAGAGAGGAAGTTACTTGTAGGCCACGGACAGAAGAGCCGCGGCGAGGATCGGTTTCGCAACTGATTCGAAACATATGCGCCCGATGCCACTCGAGGAGAGGAGGAGGAGAGCTCGGCATCTGTAGTGGCAGCGCGTGCCGCACAATGCGCACTCGTAACTCGAGCACTCTTCGCCGCTGGTTATTTTATCGTTACCACGAGTGTGCGGACCCTTTCGTTCCAAAGGACCACACGTTCGAACTATCGAGTTTACAATTAAATCTCGAATAACGATTTTCATGAATCAGTCGAGATCGCTAAATGACGAATTTACTCGTGCGTTTTAAGAAATATACAATGACTCCCATTAATATTCGGACACACTTCAAAACGGAATAAGTTCTTTAAAATGGAGCCAACTAACTTAATTTTTTGTGAGCTTTTAAAAGGCTTAGTTTACTATGTAATGTGTAACAAACAATTAAAATAAATTACTATTCGTCAAAAACTCGAAGAAAAAAGAAAAGATCATGATGTTAAACTTTTTTGTTGGAGGCTCTAGCAAAAATTTGAAACATCCGTCCATAGATCTAAAAGTGTTATATGAATGTATAAAGTTTTATAAAAATCCATGAAACCATCAAAGAGTTAGACATATCGAAACATGTAAAAATTCTTCAATTTATCCCAGTCGTAGATTTTCAAGTCGTGGAGAACTGCGATTTTTCAATTTCTAATCGCTTATGGCGCATACTAATATTGATCGACTTTTATGAAACTTTGTATATGCTCTGTCGTGATACCAACCTTAAATAAAAAAAATTTGAATTCGTTAAATATCGTATTTATCAACGAATTTAGAAAGAAATTAAATAGAATAGATATTATGAAATAACTTTATTTAGTGTTAAGAATATAATGATGTTGCGATAGACATAAAAGTTAATCTTATTGAATTAAAAATGTTTTTTAGCGAGTAGTGAAATCTGGCAACGAGAATCCTATCAATATCTTTCCTTTTCGTTCAATCATCGAAACAATTATGTTGTAAATTCGCATTTTTCTTGTTTCAAATTGTTAAAAAATGTTTCAACATTCTATGACACTTTTACTCTTAACGATCTTACCATTTTTAACAAGTCTATTTAACAATAATGACAAGATTTCTTCTATCTCCCATAAGAGCCCGTATAGAAGGATATAAGTTTGACATAGATTTATTTAAAAACTACGTTGTCAATCGTTCTGAAACTTTAACACAATATTTTTCACGCTTCTACTAGTAGATTAAAATAATTTTCAAAACGATTTTATCATATTCATTCCGGTACTAAGAACTGCGATTTTTCCAATTTCTAATCGCTTATAGCTCATAGCAATATTGATCGACTTTTATGAAACTTTGTACATACATATAACTTACTTAAATCTGCAAACGAGACAATTATAATTTTTATTTCAGACCCTAATAAAAAAGTTAAAAACCATGTCCTTCACTATTTTCCTCGCGATTTCAATGAATACCAAGTTTTTTAAATTTTTTGTTCCACATTCTATAGTAAATTAAGCTCTCTAAAGTTCCACAAAAGATAAAGTTCTTTAATCCAATACTAAAGATCTTATACCGATTCAAAATGTGTCCGAATATTAATGGAAGTCACTGTAAGTATGCTAAATGTACCTTTGTCAGATTTCACAAACGAAATAAATGAGCAATTGATAATTATGACTCACTCCGTCTCGCTACGCGTACTCTAATTCAATATTCATCACGCGTGCATAAATCGGCCGATTTAATTATCAATGATATCGACTCTCGGACACCGAACCGGCCTTGCGCTCACAATTACGAGCCCGGATTTCGGCCGGCGTCATTCGTCTTCGTCCGGCATTATAAATTTCGCGCATAATCGGCGGGCGCAATCTTAGCGGCCGCGTAGCTTATGCAAAACGCGGCCGAGAGCGGTAGATATCGGCCTAAGCATAAATTCCTCAAGCGTTGTGACACGCGCCGCGGCATAATCTCCGCTAACGGTGTTGTTGTCGGGAGCCGCGCGACGCGACGCGACGGCTCGAATCTGCGCGAAACCCGCGCAATATCGTCTCAGATTTATGACCGGCGAAGATGGACCGCAGCGATATTCGACGCACGATGAATCGGTAAACCGGCCGCCCCTCCGCCGTGATGCTGCCGTCACGGGCCTATCCAGATTCCCTTCCTAATTGCCCAGAATTAACCCACAGACTACGAGCTTCGACGATTCTCACCGAAAATTCATTTATCTCGTTCGATTTCAAAGACCAAGGGTGTCTTCTTTTATATAACTATGTTTTTACTCAGTTTTTCAGAAATGGCACATAGAAGTTTGGACAGGAGTTTCAAAAAGAATCCGTATAACTCACAATTAAGGTAAATCCGTGTTCACAATCGCGATTCTGATCGTTTGCCATCGACTTTCCAATCGCGTGAACGTCGGACTTAGAAAATTGTTCGCCGACTAATCGACGTGGTCTCGGCACGGGAATCTCTGGCCTTAGAAAAAAAATCGAAACCCGAAGGAAATGGCATTTGTAACCGCGTTGTCTGTTGCTAAAAGGTAAACGCGAGGCTCGCGTGTAATTCCGCGCGATTCTGCCGATTGCCGGGGCGCGCGGTCCCCGGATAAAATGGCGGTATAAAAGCCTGGTAGCCGGTAAAAGGAGGGAAGAGAGAGAGAGAGAGGAGAGGCAGTAAACTGGACGCGAAAATGGTGGCTGGGAATATTGTCACCGGTCACGAGAACTCGTCCGGTGCGTGTGCGGGGGCGTTCACGGTCTTCTCGGAAAGGAGAGCCAATGGGAACGGCGGGAACACGGTTGCGTGACACACAGGATGGTCTTTTTCACACTCCACCTCGCGGCCAACTACTCCTTCGTTTCGTCGCCTCTCGTTTCCTCGAGAACCCAATTAAAGATGGGACCGGCCGTTATCTACCCCGAATGCTAAGTGATTCAACCCTCTCCGACGCCGGAACGATAATGAAATTGATATCAACGTGTTCTTTTAATTCCCTCCTAAATAGTAACACATTTAACAATAACTCTCATGGAGACTCACATCCAAATGTNCTTCGTTGTCCCCGGGTCCGATTCCTTCGAATATCGCGGAGGAGCTCGCGCGCGCCCGCGTCTATCCGATTCCGCGAACGACGGACGCGAGTCGAATAAATCTTTTAGATACACTTTCCGAAACGGCTGATAAACGTAACGGAACCAGAAACAGATGTCCCGCGCGGCAATAAAGACGTTCACCGCAACAAGTGCCAATCCCGTCGCCTTTCCGATCCTATCCGCTTCCAATACACACGCGTCTCTATCGCGACATCGCGCTTACAGTGGTTCCCATTAACCCCCGGCTCCATTGCTTACATATGCAATTCGACAAACATAAATCTAGATGTTAAAACGATTCTAGAGTATAATATACTTCGGACATCAATTCTTTGTCACTCATTTTTAATATCTATGTTATTTGTATTAATTTCCCTATATAGCTTTATAAAATTCGCATTTTATCGGCGTTTTACGTCTGACATCCGAGAATCGGCCGTTTCGCGTGTATGCAAATATAAACAAACATAAATCTAGATGTTAAAACGATTCTAGAGTACAATATACTTCGGACATCAATTCTTTGTCATTCATTTTTAATATCTACGTTATTTGTATTAATTCCCCTATATAGCTTTATAAAATTCGTATTTTATCGGCGATCCACTTAAGCCTGTGACACCGCGTTTTACGTCTGACATCCGAGAATCGGCCGTTTCGCGTGTATGCAAATGGGGAGGCGCAGGCTGGCTTTCCTCGGCCTCGGTTAATAGATAACTCGCGTCGATTACTGGTTTCGCGACAGCCTGCGACGAAGCTACTCCTCTCCGGTTTGGGGCGTCGCGGGAACGACTCGGCCGATATATCGAGGCTCCGAATTAAAACGGGTGTGCGCCCCGAGAAAACAGCTGCCGCGGTAACGTTTCGATCGGATAAGCCGCTTAATTTCGTCCGCGAGACACCTTTCCAACGGACTTCGGTACCGGACGCCGAGGCGCGTCGCGCAAAGTCCACCGAATCGCCCCGAGCAAATCCGAAACGAGCCTGCAACAACTGGCCGTGAGTTGCTTAACCATTCTGCACGCTTTCTATGTGCATCCTAATTGCATCGCCTCGAAAACTAATTGC
>SMSR01015834.1:0-47624 GCA_019453355.1 Ceratina japonica | reverse complement strand
CTTCGTTTGTGTTTCGTTTTAGGCCGGGACAGATAACGATATTGAGATATTGACTCGACGCGATCACCGTCTCGAGCTATTAGCCCGAGAACGAGGGTCCACCGTCGGAAGACAACGAGTAGGAACGACGGAAGCCTGTCTCCGGCCGAAACTTATTGCCCGCTTCCTTCGGGAATATTTGTAACCCGGCGACATGTGTCCCCCTTTCGAAAAAGAAACAACGGAAGAATTATCCGTATAGAAGTTCGAGCGAGGAATGTGACAGCGCGTACGACGCGAGGATGAATAATTAATGTCTGAACGGTGAACGGAATCCTACTCGAACGCCGCTATCAGAAACTAATCCGGGCCATTAGGGGTGACTTTAACCTCCCCCGAGCCCGATCCCCGTGCCCTTTCAGGGGTGGGCGGTCTGTGTTCGGCAACCCCGTGTCCTATCATAAAGCGTCGATACATCAAGCTTTGCATGCTTGATATGGGAACCTTCCTTTTCGTTGCGTCATGTCATAAGACGTACATGGGAACCGATTCACGATTCTTGGAGAACACGTTTCGACGAATAATAGTACTATTTTAGAGAAATAATTCAAAGATGTTTAAAAAATTTGATAAGTTCTTGCGCGTATTATGTCTTATTTAAAAAAATGCGTCTAATATTGTCTAAATAACTTATCTGTGATTCACACAAGTATAAAATGAATCATACATCAATTTGAAAAAACTGATTTAACCCTTTGATATATCTGCCGTATATAAGATTGACGCCGTTTAATACGGCTGTCATTTATTTAAAATTCATTGAGCAATTACTTGCAAAATATAAAAAATACAGCGACATTCTTTTAATACAACTTTTAAAATTCTACTGACGTTAATCCTACAAGATTCATAGAAAGGCGGCAAAATATTATCAGTCGCACTACGAAAAGTAGCAAATTGTGGCACAGATGCTCCATTTCGAAAGAGTTAACTATTTACAACGCGAGATAAAGGCTTGACCGACTCGAAAGAATCGAATTACCTGGACGATTTACCAGAGGACTAATTCACGATTTCTGAACAACAAACACTGTCTCATTTTCACTTCTGTACAGACACAGAGCGCACGCGATACATTCGCAAACAGTTTCGAGTGTCGAGGAACAAATGATGAAGCGGGTCCTAAAGAAACAAACGGCACCCTAAGCAAATACTCGAAAAGGCTGATTCCCTGTTGACGTCTGTGACTTAGCATCCCGTTTACCCTATGAATCCGAGTTTGCTCGTCGACACTAACTACAAGAGAGAGAGAAGGAGAGAGAGAGAATCGGGGATGCAGCGGCCGAAGCTGGAAAGCCCCCGACTTTTATGCGGACCGATGTCAGGGGGTGCGACAGCCACGTGCCGATCTCTGTGGGATCATTTAGGGCAGGGCGTTAGGATGAAATCTACCGTGAATCGATCTCCCTCCGGTAACTTTAAACCGACTGTTCGAGTTTCCTCCCGCTCTAATCTCCTCGAACGCCGCGAAACTTTCTCTCCCCGCGATATACAATTATTACACACACACACGAAACCGCACAATATAAATCGTTACTTATTGTATATAGTATAACAGACTTTGTTACAAATACGGGACGTAAATTAATTTCGACAATACTTAATAATAATTGCCTTTGTTTCCGAGCGAGATAAGAGCAGGGGCCTTCGAAAAAGCTAAGCAGGCAAAGAAAAAGGCTCGAGGTGGCCCGGGGCGGCCACGTCTGAGGTGCAAAGTTTAACAATATGGTTGCAGACGGCGCGGTGCGTTCACCTAGCACCTCCTCGCTAGAGCCACGATTTATGTTTGTAAGGAGTCCGCCCACCTCTAGTATCTTCATCTCAGCCGGAGGACGTGCGAAGGGAGTCACGATCGACCCGGCCGAGAGGAGTGACTGTCTTCACCATTCCATTTTTTAATTACATGCCCATTTCTTACACCAAACAATTTTACGATAACACGAGCAATAAACACGCAATAAAAAAGAACGTTATCGCAAAACGAATTACGCGAATTACGAGCCGTCAGTCGGACGGGATGAAGGAGTGCACGTTGAACGTAAGACGGGGGAAAGTTGAATAAGTAAATAGGGGTTGAATTTATTTGCACGGTCGAAAGTGAACGCGGAGGATAAATACGGAGGGCGTTCATCGATGCGGCGGCTTGACCTGTTCGCCGGGGAAGAACGATGCCAAGGAACGATAAAGGGTGGAAGTCTGGACCGTGCAGACCTTCGATACGTACACCTCCGTTCAGAAGTTTCTGTCTATCAAGAAGCTCGGCTTCGCTATTAAGGAGGTTCATCCGGTTAAGAAATTAACAGATAGATCTCCAAAAAAAAATTTGATAGTCTATAACAGCATACATGGTCCCCTTTTCTATAACTTGCATTTGACTTGCGATGTACCAGATGAACCTCATTAAATTACCACGGAATAAATGATGCGCGTATCTTACGATTCACGGTAATAGATAATTCCAATAAAATCAAGAATTCTTTAATTACTTCTTGAAGCATCAAACACTGGTTGAACCGTTTAGGTGGTCGTGAACGTGGGTGTACGCGATCTCGGCGTCTCGTTATAAATCAGCCGGTAAACCATCCCTAACTAAATCGACTTTGCGTAACCAAAACCGAGAGGGGTAGGCGAAGGGAGGTTTGCGGTGGTTACCGGTGTGAAATGTTCCCATGGGGGGTCCCGGGGAGAAAAGTGAGAGGCAGGGATCGACCCCACGTACGCGTACGACGGACGTCGTCGTCCCTAACGGGACAATATGTTAGCCGTCTTTCGTTACGCTAGCCACCAGACATCCGATTATGCGTATTATCCTGTAACCGGCTGATCTCTGTGAGAGAATCGGCCGCCCCGTTCCCCGATTATTTCAAAACGTTGACTCGCGCCGGATCGTGACTTCTGTTAATAATCCGCGATTATTCGTTTTCTGGTTAATTTGACCGGGTACCGGGTCGCTGCCTCTTGATAATCAGCGACGATTTCGACGGGTAAACATCCCATTTTCTCAGCCAATTAGAGAGAGAGAGCGTTCATTATTTCGGGCTAAAATTAATTAGCCGCGAGCGCGAGCAATACACTCCTCCGCACAAGTTTCCCGGATCGAAATTAAGATTTCCAATTAAACGATCGACGCTCACGATTTACTACACAAATTATATCGTACCAATAACAAAATCATTAAATATTAAAATAAAGAAATTGTTCAAAGGCTTCTAGTGTCTCATTAGAATCTAATTAATGATCTATTTATGGGAAATTCAGTTATGAACAGGAGTGTACGCGCATATAGTCGAGTTAACGAGAGTGTTTTGCGATGGGAGAAAAATGGAAAACGCGGGCTTGTAAAAAAGACTTTCGTTTTCTCACGTCCACTACGCCGGCAGACGCGGCGTCGCGACGTTGCGTCACGCTAATTAAAAAGGAAGTAACGATGAAAAATTGTTGCGCAACCGGATTGTTGAGAAAATGTTCGAGGCCATTGTAAACGGTTCCCCATATGAATATACAGTTCTATCTATTGTTACGTGTTACGCGACTCCTTTCATAACTAAACTACTTACTCTCA
Source organism: Ceratina japonica (assembly GCA_019453355.1). Classification (NCBI taxonomy): domain Eukaryota; kingdom Metazoa; phylum Arthropoda; class Insecta; order Hymenoptera; family Apidae; genus Ceratina; species Ceratina japonica. The sequence goes on along the minus strand of SMSR01015834.1, from coordinate 44,023 downwards.
TTCTGCGTTTACTTCAATTCTTATTTCAGAGAAACATTAGGGTGTCCCATAAGTTTTTTCCACTATGTATGACCGCTGGCTACGTTTGTAAAGACGATGGCTTATTTATTGTCCGTTTATGGTATCGATTTCAGTCGTTTCACAGCTCTTTCAAAGTACGTTTCGTTGGCGACAAAGTCTCTTTTAAAATCTTTTTCTACGCCGTTCAATATGGACAGACAGAAGAAGCATTTGAGACATGTTATGCTTCAAAAAGGATAGTAGTACAAAGAACACGATATTTGCACCGTTTATGGGAGTGGTACTCCCCAAACCTTGCTCCATTAGATTATTACTTGTTTCTCTCGTTCAAAAATTCGTGATAAATGTCACAAATCTGAAAACGAAATAAAAACGCACCTCGATGAATATTTTGCAAGTAATTTTGTATAATGAGGCTTCCTGAGAAATAGAAGAAGATAATAACCCCTTTTCTATAACTTGCATTTGACTTGCGATGTACCAGATGAACCTCATTAAATTACCACGGAATAAATGATGCGCGTATCTTACGATTCACGGTAATAGATAATTCCAATAAAATCAAGAATTCTTTAATTACTTCTTGAAGCATCAAACACTGGTTGAACCGTTTAGGTGGTCGTGAACGTGGGTGTACGCGATCTCGGCGTCTCGTTATAAATCAGCCGGTAAACCATCCCTAACTAAATCGACTTTGCGTAACCAAAACCGAGAGGGGTAGGCGAAGGGAGGTTTGCGGTGGTTACCGGTGTGAAATGTTCCCATGGGGGGTCCCGGGGAGAAAAGTGAGAGGCAGGGATCGACCCCACGTACGCGTACGACGGACGTCGTCGTCCCTAACGGGACAATATGTTAGCCGTCTTTCGTTACGCTAGCCACCAGACATCCGATTATGCGTATTATCCTGTAACCGGCTGATCTCTGTGAGAGAATCGGCCGCCCCGTTCCCCGATTATTTCAAAACGTTGACTCGCGCCGGATCGTGACTTCTGTTAATAATCCGCGATTATTCGTTTTCTGGTTAATTTGACCGGGTACCGGGTCGCTGCCTCTTGATAATCAGCGACGATTTCGACGGGTAAACATCCCATTTTCTCAGCCAATTAGAGAGAGAGAGCGTTCATTATTTCGGGCTAAAATTAATTAGCCGCGAGCGCGAGCAATACACTCCTCCGCACAAGTTTCCCGGATCGAAATTAAGATTTCCAATTAAACGATCGACGCTCACGATTTACTACACAAATTATATCGTACCAATAACAAAATCATTAAATATTAAAATAAAGAAATTGTTCAAAGGCTTCTAGTGTCTCATTAGAATCTAATTAATGATCTATTTATGGGAAATTCAGTTATGAACAGGAGTGTACGCGCATATAGTCGAGTTAACGAGAGTGTTTTGCGATGGGAGAAAAATGGAAAACGCGGGCTTGTAAAAAAGACTTTCGTTTTCTCACGTCCACTACGCCGGCAGACGCGGCGTCGCGACGTTGCGTCACGCTAATTAAAAAGGAAGTAACGATGAAAAATTGTTGCGCAACCGGATTGTTGAGAAAATGTTCGAGGCCATTGTAAACGGTTCCCCATATGAATATACAGTTCTATCTATTGTTACGTGTTACGCGACTCCTTTCATAACTAAACTACTCTCATTCTGCGTTTACTTCAATTCTTATTTCAGAGAAACATTAGGGTGTCCCATAAGTTTTTTCCACTATGTATGACCGCTGGCTACGTTTGTAAAGACGATGGCTTATTTATTGTCCGTTTATGGTATCGATTTCAGTCGTTTCACAGCTCTTTCAAAGTACGTTTCGTTGGCGACAAAGTCTCTTTTAAAATCTTTTTCTACGCCGTTCAATATGGACAGACAGAAGAAGCATTTGAGACATGTTATGCTTCAAAAAGGATAGTAGTACAAAGAACACGATATTTGCACCGTTTATGGGAGTGGTACTCCCCAAACCTTGCTCCATTAGATTATTACTTGTTTCTCTCGTTCAAAAATTCGTGATAAATGTCACAAATCTGAAAACGAAATAAAAACGCACCTCGATGAATATTTTGCAAGTAATTTTGTATAATGAGGCTTCCTGAGAAATAGAAGAAGATAATAAACATAGTAAATCAATCTTAAATAACAAATAATGTAACAAATAATATAACAAATTACGTCTATTGATTTCGCATAAAAAAAAGGAAGAAACTTATGGGACATTCTAATATTAAATTCAGACAATAAATAAGTTCTGATTTATCAAAATAAAAACTGTAATAAATTCACAAAAAATATCATTTGATAGAAGAACGAAGGAATTGTTTCGGTCTGTGTTTAATATAATAAATATCGTCTATTGATTTCGCATCAAAAAAAAGAAGAAACTTATGATCCTAATATTAAATTCAAGCAGTCAATGAGGTCTGATTTATCAAAATAAAAACTATAATAAATTCACAAAAAATATCATTCGATAGAAGAACGAAGGAATTGTTTCGGTCCGTGTTTCGTGCATTAGAAATATTCTCGGTTTGAAAAAAGGAAGAGGTCGCGTCTAGGGAGAGAGGAGAGTGTAAATCCTGCGAGGAGGAAATAACTAATCACAGAGGGAGTATCCTCGTAAATCTCGTGTCTGTGTCATTCGCGAGTCGCAACTCAGGGATTTAATAACACGCCAGAAGAGGTGCGCGCCGCGCGAGCTATGTTATTTGGCTATATGCACCAGTTTCGCCCGTAGGCCAGTCACACTTTCTCGATCCCGATTCTTTTATACGTAACCCCAGCTAGCCTTTATTCCGTACCAGTTCTTTCACTACTAAATATTCCCATTTCTATTCACTAACATACATATTTCATACAAACCGACAGAGAAAGAGCCAGTGAATAAAAATTGAGTCATTTATTAATGAAAACTCAAATAATAAACAGCTGTTAATCAACGAATCCGTATACTGAGAATTTAATTGAAATATTCAGGAATATTTATATCTACTCGTTGCAAAAAACTAATAAATGGACATGACTAATTTCTCAAACATAAATCAAACGTAAACTTCTATTAGCAAATACATTTTTATTTCCCATCGTTCGATTTTGTTGTTGAAATTGAAATATTCGCGAATATTTATATCTACTCGTTGCAAAAAACTATTAAATGAACATGACTAATTTGTCAAATATTCATAAATCAAACGTAAACGTCTATTAGCAAATACATTTTTATTTTCCATCGTTCGATTTAGGAATTTATTGCAATCGGAGTGAACGTCTCTCACCGATCGATTTTATTATATAATTACCCAGCATATTATTCTACGATAAAAGTATCATATCGTTTGCTACTGTAACGAGTAGATTGAACGATGAATAGTAAACTATTAGGCGGCGTGCGCGGCGGGGGTAAAGGGGATCGAATCCCCTGAGCGAAGGGGCCCCGAAAATGATTTCGTAGGGTGAGCAGGCAAATCTGTGCTATCGATGACGGTGTCACCCTCGAGTGTCCGGGATTAGAGATTAAATAACCAGCGTCTAGCCGAGTCGACCGACCTTTTAACGCCCTGCACCGCGTCCGACAAAACCCGCGAAAACCTCGAGGAATAAAGAAGGTTCTTTTTGACACCGGAAGCAGATGGCCCGGAGATCATTAGCGAGATTAGAGTATGCCAATTAAAATCGCCGACGTCCCTTCAGGCTTGCATACTCAATTCGCCTCGATCAATTCCGATAAGAGAATATACAAAATTAGTTTAGTGTACAAAATAAAGGGTGAATCAATATGAACGGTCTTTAAGGAATCGGCGATCGAATTAATTATAATAATACAGTCGACGTGATAAAGCTGCATCGACTTCATTAAGAGAAGGTTTCGTTTATGTAAAATATATTTCTGTCGGTGTACAAAATTGCATTTTAGATAAGCGTTCCTTTATCAAACGTCGAAATACTTATCCAGATTCTGTGTCACACGGCGGAGGTATTACGCGAGTCTCTACTTTAACGCGTGCGTCCAGCAATTTCGCAATTAATAAGNGCATTTTAGATAAGCGTTCCTTTATCAAACGTCGAAATACTTATCCAGATTCTGTTTCACACGGCGGAGGTATTACGCGAGTCTCTACTTTAACGCGTGCGTCCAGCAATTTCGCAATTAATAAGCGATTAATACGAAATTCGATAATTGCCGATCGTACGAACGAATTCTCGTATTTGAATAATTGTTTTTGACTCCGTGGCAAGTCGATTCCCCGATCGGGCCGGGCAGGCAGGCAGGCAGGAGCACCGGTCGGCCGGCGTCGTTAATTCCAGGTTGTAAGCGCATAATGTATGCGGCCATTAACCGTAATGAACACGGCCGTGGTTTCTTACGAAGAGGCATATTCCGGAGAATTTGCCCGGAATTTACGACGCACGACACGCTAAGAGGGCATGAATTACGTCAGCCGTTGCGTTAACATCGTCCACCATCGACGTCGCGAGCTTGCCACCGATTTTAACCGACTCGACGATTCAGAGATTCGCGATTCTTTTTTTTCTTTACGAAAGATTACAGAAAATTATGTCGAAATCAGAGGAAAGAGTCATCTTACGATTAATGTTGCACAATATTCTAAAAAATAGCTTAATCTCTAGTCACTTTCGTATTTTTCTATTCCCTCGATAAGAAATTTCGATTCTCATGACGCTATTAATTTGATTACAGAAAATTATGTCGAAATTGGAGGAAAGAGTCGTCTTACGATCAATGTCGCACAATATTCTAAAAAATAGCCTAATTTCTAGTCACTTCCCTATTTTCCTATTCCCTCGACGAGAAATTTCGATTCTCACGACGCTATTAATTTGCGAACACCGAAATTGAGTATAATTTTATCCACCGTCCTTCTATCTACTAATGTTGATCGGAAACGTAATCACGTTTTAAAATGGACACGTTACCGTCAAGTCGGAGCAAAGGTTTGGCGAATAACCAACGCTTGTGTTCCAGCGGCTGGCGCGATCCGATCGAAATATTCATGAGGCGCGTGCAAATTTGTGGCCGAAAATTGACGGGAATCCTGGCTCGGACAAATCGGCCGACCATTTTCTTAACGTCATAATCGTCCCGTTCCGATTGCCACGGAATAATTTTTGCATTCGTCATCGCGCGGGCTAGATCGATCGGCTCTCCAGCTAAAAGCCACTTTCAGTCTCTCTCTCTCTTCTAATACGACACTGACAAGCATAAATAAAGACGCGGCCAAAGCTAATGACAAACCTGTCAAATATTACCACACAGTTTTCCAAAAATGATGATACCAAAGAATTATCCCGAGTCGAAAATTTAACTATAATTTGAATTCTCTAAACCTAAATGTACCCCAGTTTAGGTCTACTAGATCTAAAAAGTAGAACTAATAGAGTTATCTCAGAACTTAATATTTGATATAATTCTAATCAGAACCTATAAGTCCCTAAAAATATCTCAAATTATATTTTAGATCTTAAGAACCTTCAGTTCGTTCACGAATCTAATGTAGAAACTGAATATTGGAAATCACTAACCAGGGATAGTAAAAATTAGTAACTGTGGATAGTAATTATTATTACTGTGTAGAAATTACTATACATATATGTTTGGAATAAATACAGAAGGAACGTATTTATTACTCAAAGAAAGTATTTTTTTTTTACTATATTTCAATTTTTGCTAATCGTCAGACCACCATTTTCTCAGTGTAGGTTCAAATTAAAGTTAAATTTACTCTTATATTCCTACGATGCTCAAGATATGATTTCGACCTCCATATCCTTCTGTAGGATAAATCGGTTCAAAACCATAATTACTTTTTCGACTCGGGATGGAATTAAACATTTGATACGAAATATGAAAGCACATTGCAATGTTTGAATGGCGAAGTTGGCGAGTAAACCCTGGATAGTCATAAGTGTATCAGTGAAGCGTGGCGTTAAACTCGGGGCATACAAGAGGCGAACGGTGGTTGGCAGTTTGTTCACAGTCCAGTTGCCGGGAACGCGATTAATCGCGAGCAGAGGGACACCCTACGTCGACGACTCCGCTCGCTTCCTTTTTGTCTCGTCGACATGGGAAACGAGCATCTCATCCTCTCGGTCCATTAACTAGATAATCAACTGACTCCGATCATCTTCGAGAAAGGATTTCGCTGAAGGACCTCTCCCATTACAATTTATTCGCCGACGCGAACCTACGCACACAGATAACATTTATCTAACGCTCTAATTACGAACAAATGCATTCATACAATGTAAAGTACATCGGTACACATTAGGAGTTTATCAGATGCAGCATGAATGCATTTTAGATTAACAATTGTATCGTGCAATGGTCTGATCATAACAAGTCACGTTGTGCTACGTTATTAGGAATAAAAGAAAGCGTTAGAAATGCTGTTGGTTAACTCAATTTTCATTCGTTCCTTTCGGCGAGTTTGCCTATCGCTCAAACTCTCACCGAGAGGTATAAAAATTTAATTCGTCCGCGCGAATGACGTGACAGGGCCCGGGGGCATCGACTTTCTTTCAAATCCCGAGTAGCAATGGCCTCGAGACGTGCCCGGTATCAATTCATATCAGTTTCTCGGTTCGCCCATTATTCCCCATCTAATCTCCCTCGGCGCAGAAAAAAGTTTGCCCGTTCCCCGGGCCATTAACAAGATCATTCCCGGCGAAGGAAACTCCTTCGCAGACGATATCGTAAATATCGAGAGAGCGCCGGACGAAATTCATTTTCACCTCACATTCCCGAAGATCTCGACGACCTTTTTCCCTCGGTTTAATCCGGCGAAAGTTTACCAGGTGTAAATTTGTCGGCGACGGGATTGAGATATAGTATATACATATATATGTACAGAGAAACCGGAGCAGGAGCGTGCCCCCGGCCAGCTTTTTGCCGAATAACGTTAATAATAATGGCCGAAAGGGTAGATAATTTCGAGCGCAACGCTGACACTGGCAAATTAAATTGCCCGGAAGGAGCGAAGTCGATAGCAGGAACGAATCGGCCGGAAGCTAACCGTCGAACCGATCCCGATAACTTTCGATACCCTCTTTATGCAATTCTAACTGTTTCTACATTTTATCCAACGCAATAGAATAATTATATACTCCATATACATCATTACATAAAACTCGTGCACTTACAAATCATTAAAAATAATTAATCGTTCTATTGCTTAGAAAATAATTTATACGAATTAGATATTAATTTCTTGCATTCGAGGAAATAATTCTAATCTATTTTGACGAAACGAATGAGCATCGAACGGGAGGCAGTATCTCTAAATAATTAATCGTNGAATAATTCTAATCTATTTTGATGAAACGAATGAGCATCAAACGGGAGGCAGTATCTCTAAATAATTAATCGTTCTATTGTTTAGAAAATAATTTATACGAATTAGATATTAATTTCTCGAATTCGAGGAAATAATTCTAATCTATAATATTTTGATGAAACGAACGAGCATCGAATAGCAGGCAGTATCTCTGGTTTTCGTGAAATCTCGAAGATGATCGGATCGTTGGTAATTTGCAAGACGATTTAGCTTGACGAGCATCGATTTTGCCGAGGGTTTTCCTTGGCGGGGCGCAGGCTCGGTGCCGGTCGGGCTCCCAGCCGGGTTTTGTAAGGCAAGGAACAGAGGCAATCTCTGTCTGCGTTAGATAACGCCGGCGCACGGATGGTGGTAGCTTTTCATCTTACTAAATCAGGCCCGGGCGGTGCACCGTCTGCTGGCGTCCTGTTGCCGGAGGATCTAAACAAGAAGCCTCGTGGAACGCCGTTCTACCGGATAATGAGACCGTGCACAGCGCCCGGCCGTTGCATCTTCCACGAAAACTTGCTTGCAGTTTATAACTAACTATCACCGTATTGTTAGCCCGCTATACAAGCCCCACTACCAAATCTGATAAATAACGAGATTCCATTTATCACCGATTCAATGCTCTTAAGATTATAATACTAGAACTATTATTTCATTTACTTATATTAGATGTACTATAGTTTTCTATATAATTTCTGCATTTCTATGAATCATTTATCCTGATCCTGTCGAAATCAACGAGACAAATATCTTTTTCATACAAACTCCACTACCAAATCTGATAAATAACGAGATTCCATTTATCATCGATTCAATGCTTTTGTGATTACAATTTTAGAACTGTTATTTCATTTACTTATATTAGATGTTTCATAGTTTTCTACATAATTTCTGCATTTCTATAAATCATGTACCCTGGACCTGTCGAAATTAACGAAACAAATATCTTTTTCATACAAACTCCACTACCAAATCTGATAAATAACGAGATTCCATTTATCACCGATTCAATGCTCTTAAGATTATAATACTAGAACTATTATTTCATTTACTTATATTAGATGTATCATAGTTTTCTACATAATTTCTGCATTTCTATAAATCACTTATCCTGATCCTGTCGAAAGCATCGAAACGAATTTCCATTTCATGCGAATAAATTCACTCTAACTCTCGACAATGAAATTATGTACAGATTACGGACATAAACATAGAAATCCTGCTATTATTGAAAGCAGTGAGCGTCTCAGCTCTGTACAGATGTTGAAGCGAGGTACGACGGTAAAAACTGACTGTTTTGTCTGGCGAGAGTCGAACGAGTATCGCGGCGGGCGTAAATCGAATCGAACGAGGGAGGCAGAACGCGTGTGCCTCTGCACGGGATAGTAAAGCACCGACACGCGAAAGTCATTTCCTAGAGTCGTGGAGAGCAAGTTGGTCGCGAGCAACATCGGCAACTCCTCGGCGGAGGGTAATAAAGCCATCTTGGCAACGGGGGTGGCGTCCACCCTCGCCCTCTCGCAGCCCGGCCCTGAGGAGGTGGCTGGATAGCGATCTATACTGGCAGGCGCCCCTCTCGCCGTTGCCACGGCAACGAAACCCTCTCCTCTTCCAACCCCTTCCCGGCCCCGGGGGTTCTTCCACCCTCCCGAGACAGGGACGGAGCCCACTCGATTCTACCTCTGTCTTTACACTCTTCCCTCCGTTTAGCAAAAATCATACTTCGACGAGTCTCACTCTTGGAATTGCGAAACAGTCGTCGACCGATGAAGGATTAGAATAAACAGATTTTGATCTGTTAAAAGAATTCACCTAATTTCGATATAAATTCCTACAGTTATCTCATAATTGAATAGAATCTTTCAATTGATTTTATCTCTAATGATTAAGAAATATTTTCTAATTCTAATTTCGATTATATTCTCTAATGAAATATTTTCACAGACTCGAAAGTACTTATGAAAATATATACAATCTTCGCTTGAATTCAAGTATAGAAAACTTAATACTGTATCAATAACAAATATTTTATCCATTAATCATTGAATTCATTATACAGTTCGATAAAATCGCTAAATAACAAATTTCGATTCAGAGATATTTCTCACTGATTCATTCTAATACTCGTCCACGCAAGGTGAATTATCTTAACAACACATGACGTCATTCTAACACTTGTACATGCAACATGAATTATCTTAACAACGCATGACGTCATTTTAAAAAATATCTGAAGAAAATTCGGACGCCGCTCTCCGCGTTTCCCGGTTGAAGGAGGGTCGGGCAAAATTTGATCTCTCCGTAGAGAGAGAAACGACGGCGAGGGGCGAACGGGGGGCAGACGGGGAGCAGAGATTGCGCTCTTATCTCGTCAGATACCGACCGACCGCCTTCGGCTTCCGTTTCGTCCTCCTCCTTCCTCCGGGCAGACTCTGCCTTTTCCTGGGGGAGGATTGACAACCACCGGAGGGCTGAATCCAGCCTTCCGATTCGATCTGCCGCAATAAAATTAGAACCGGCCCCGGGATTCATTCCTATCCTTTTCTCTTTTACAAACACAGACAATCCTGATTTTTTCATACCAAATTCTAACAGGAATTGAATTTCGTTTGTATTAATCCACGAGCGATCTTGTTTCATCGAATCGAAGTACCGAGCAAATTTTCAATGCGATACGCATTTTACTCACTATTCACCGAAAAATCTGAAGAATATTTAATAATAATATAAGCATAATCGTCTATTAACGAGAGATTTGATTCACAGAGTATAATCAGGAAACAGGAGGACTGTAAATTTTGCACGGTCTTCTCGCAGCCGGGTCCACTCTTTCGCCATTTTCCGAGCTTCCCTTCGAACGAAGGAGGAAGGGCAGAGCGAGCTGATAACGAGTTGATGTATGACCCAGTGACGTCACCCCGACGAGACAACCACCCCCGCCCCTCCCCCCGGCGTACCCACGGGTAGATTACAAAAATCGATAGCGCGCATCGCTGCCGAAAGGGAAGAACCGGAAAAACGCGAGTATATCCGCGATTATACACTGTCGCAGCTAATTCTGCTCTCAAAGTATACTAATTCCAAGTAAAAACTGGAATAATTAACAAAATGGATAGATGAACCAACCCTGTTCAAAGTAAACTGCATATTTTTGTATAAAACGCTTACAGCGTTGCATAATTATTGTATAATTAATCACATCATGCCAGTAATTATAATATTACATAATTCATAAGAATTTTCGCACTGCCTATTATAATTATTAACCTGGAATATTTATCAAACCTTCTGATAGACAAACACTTATTGTTTCAGATCAGTATTCGCGGATCGAAACTGGTGCGAAGAGCGAAGCCCGTTTTGTTCGCAACACCGACTAAACGAGAGAGAGAGAGAGAGAGAGAAGGGAGGGCGCGGTTAGAAGTTTAATAACTGTTGGAAACCGATGGAGGCAAACGTTCGCGTTTTCTCACGGCGAATTCCGCCAAGGAGGGAGAGGAGCCGCACAACACCGGAGATGGAACCCCAGACGTAATTTCCGGTTTCGCCGCGTTAGTCGAACCAAAAGACGATCGCTCAGCGAACGAGATAGCCCGAGATAACTCACTCCCTCGCGGTATGCAGTACTCCTCTTCTCCACCCGTCTTCCTCTTCCTCTCCCGTCTTCATCGACTACCAGGGTATGCGCCGGTTTACGCCTGGAATACGTACACGATTATCAATGTACAGACTGATCCAACAAGAATCGCTGTTTCGAATAAACGACTGCTCTGCCTGAAAGAAATATCCCGAGTCGAAATTTAACTTCTGTTTTAAACCTTCAAAGTCAAGAAGTTCCGGTTTAAATCTTCAAATCCTACATGTAATACTATTTTCGTTCCCCTAAATCTTATCTTATTATTAGCAGTTCTAGTAATAAACATTACCTCTCTCTTTCTCTCTCTCTCTCTCAAACAAGATTGTTTCTTTTATAAAATATACTGTAAGTATATTTTAGATGCTAATTATCTATCATTGCTTATNTGATATTGGATTTCATTGAAAATCAGTGCGACAGTAAAAAATACATATTATAACGANGAGTAAAAAATGGAATAATTAACAAAATGGATAGATGAACCAATCCTGTTCAAAGTAAACTGCATATTTTTGTATAAAACGCTTACAGCGTTGCATAATTATTGTATAATTAATCACATCATGCCAGTAATTATAATATTACATAATTCATAAGAATTTTCGCACTGCCTATTATAATTATTAACCTGGAATATTTATCAAACCTTCTGATAGACAAACACTTATTGTTTCAGATCAGTATTCGCGGATCGAAACTGGTGCGAAGAGCGAAGCCCGTTTTGTTCGCAACACCGACTAAACGAGAGAGAGAAAGAGAAAGAGAAAGAGAACGAGAGAGAGAGAGAGAAGGGAGGGCGCGGTTAGAAGTTTAATAACTGTTGGAAACCGATGGAGGCAAACGTTCGCGTTTTCTCACGGCGAATTCCGCCAAGGAGGGAGAGGAGCCGCACAACACCGGAGATGGAACCCCAGACGTAATTTCCGGTTTCGCCGCGTTAGTCGAACCAAAAGACGATCGCTCAGCGAACGAGATAGCCCGAGATAACTCACTCCCTCGCGGTATGCAGTACTCCTCTTCTCCACCCGTCTTCCTCTTCCTCTCCCGTCTTCATCGACTACCAGGGTATGCGCCGGTTTACGCCTGGAATACGTACACGATTATCAATGTACAGACTGATCCAACAAGAATCGCTGTTTCGAATAAACGACTGCTCTGCCTGAAAGAAATATCCCGAGTCGAAATTTAACTTCTGTTTTAAACCTTCAAAGTCAAGAAGTTCCGGTTTAAATCTTCAAATCCTACATGTAATACTATTTTCGTTCCCCTAAATCTTATCTTATTATTAGCAGTTCTAGTAATAAACATTACCTCTCTCTTTCTCTCTCTCTCTCTCAAACAAGATTGTTTCTTTTATAAAATATACTGTAAGTATATTTTAGATGCTAATTATCTATCATTGCTTATAGCTAGTTAATACTCGATTCCTGTCAATAATTACTCATTACTATTTTTAAGAAAATGGTTTAGTGATGGTTTAATGAAATTTTAGAATGGAAACAATATTGTTTGATTATTACTACTTGTGTTAATAATAATTACTTAACCACTTAATATTTGATATTTAAGGCTGCTAAATAAGTTGATTATAGTTTGATGAGGAATATTAAGGTTATCAGATTTAAACATTTATTTTATTACAAAAGCTTGTGTAGTTATTTTTTTATTTACCAAATTTAATTATCTGCGCGTTAACAGGTTTATTTTTAAGAGTTTTCATCAATTTAGAAAAATTAAGTCGACAATAGTTTCTGACATTTGGTAAATAAAACAGTAATTGTATTAGCTTTTATAATTAAAACAATTTTGAATATTGTTTAATACTTTTTTTAGTTCTATTATCAAACTATAGTATAAATGCTAATATTTCCCTAGTAATATGAAAGAGATGGCTTTTAGGCTCAAATCAGAATCAACAAATTCCGATAAAAATAAGGACCTCGAGGCCAAAAGAGTAAAATTATAAAATTCCGTTTCAGGCCTCAAATTGTCTAAACCGGACGTAAGTAGAACCTCGAGGTCATAATAAGACTTTAATGCTTATGAAAAAATCTCTATCATACAATTTCACTTGAGACCTCCAAAACCTTGTGTAGAACTAAGAGGTTTAAATCAGAATTAAAATTTCGACTCGGGATCCTAATCATTTACTATACAACTGGATTAAGCAAACTGAAACATGACACCGGAGCGCATTCATAAAATTCACAGGAAATTATTAACAGCGTCGAATTTCGAAACAGACGTTTCACAAGCCCGATCGGTTCACGATGATTTCTCGCGGCGTTATTTGCACACAAACGATCAATCTCGCTCTCGATTCAATCCTAATTCGATTACGCAACGATCCCGAGTGAGAATTTTCCTTCCCGTGGAAACGAACGAGCAGCGTCGCGTCTGGTAAATCAAACAGCCTGGCAGAAGAGCCTCTGCCAGCGTCCCATCATGAATAATAAACGAATACGTTCGCGGATGGTGATATACTCTAGCAGCAAGTGGTTACTCGACTTACGGCGTTTCTTTTTGGCATCACCTTGCCATAAAGCTCATGGGGTATCATCGGCCTGTCTGGCACAAATTCGACTAGACACAAACTAAGGGAAAATTAATAACAGCGAATTCTACGCATTCAGGAGAAACTTAACTACACGATAGTAAAAAATACATATTATAACGATTGGAGAATAATTACATTTTGAGAACTGATATTGGATTTCATTGAAAATCAGGGTGACTCGATGGAAACAAGCCTGTCGCGTTCCAGAATAAATTCGTATAGAAACGAGCGAAGGGAAGGGCGAGTTTTTAAAAAAAACCGACCGTTTCCCACTACGCCCATTCGAAACCCTTTCGGAGGGTTACCTTAGAAAATGTCTACATCCATCATCTCCCTTGGCTGGCACGCGCCGTTATAATGCTTCGGGTGAACTCGCTCGAAATTTAACTGCCCTTTAAAACTTTAACTACGGTTTACGAGCCCGCTTTCTGTAGCAGGAGGAGAGAGAGAGAGAGAGAGAGAGACGGCGAGCAGGCAGGAGGAGGCGTCGTCTGTTTTTACGACCTCTCTATCTCGCGCCCTTTTGTTGCACCGGGCGAATCGACCAGAGAAAATGGAAATTTCATGCAAGAGTTTCGAGACGGGGAAACGTAACCCGGGATAACTGGCTCCAATAAGATAAAAATTCCACCCGCGATACGTCGCTCCTCCAAGATTCTCGACGGAGGGAACACAAATTGGCTGGTAAAGAAATACTGCCACGTATACGATCATTAAAAATAGAATATGGCGAGAGGATCGGGGATCCTCTTGAGCGAAAAACTGCACTGCTATCGGGCCGGTGCATAGCCGGGCCGCGAGGAAACTTGGCCATCGACAGGATTCTCATGGGTATCGGTGTTACAGTTGTCACTGTCACCGAGTAATCGTACCGTCGCGCATTGAAATGGTAACGAGGGGCGAGGGGACGAGCTGTCTCCTGTCTTTCGACGTACGCGGAAGCGAGGACGGATCCCGCGTCTTGCATCGTTTTTTGCTCCCCAGATAAACGCCACGGACTGCAGTATTTCCTTTCACGTTCTGATTAAGAATTATACGCTGGATTTCCTTCTAATTCAACGTATCAATATCATAAATGTGTGTTACTTTATAAAATGTATTTAATTAAATCATGAATTTGTAAAATATGATTATATCTTCAAACTCATGATGTTGAAAAAAGAGATACTTATCAATAGTAATTCTTGTACGATAGAAATTGTAATGAAGATAAAGTGCATTGATTTCGTTATAGAAATTGAGCAGAATTGACCAAAATACACTTGGCTCAATCTAATATCTTAATGATATAAAGATACATTCATTAAATGATCTCCAGCATAATGAATCTATACATANTATGATTATATCTTCAAACTCATGATGTTGAAAAAAGAGATACTTGTCAATAGTAATTCTTGTACGATAGAAATTGTAATGAAGATAAAGTGCATTGATTTCGTTATAGAAATTGAGCAGAATTGACCAAAATACACTTGGCTCAATCTAATATCTTAATGATATAAAGATACATTCATTAAATGATCTCCAGCATAATGAATCTATACATAAAGATTAGATTATCATAATTGACTTCAAATCTTCAAATTTATGATGTTGAAAAAACAGACACTTGTCAATAGTAATTCTACAATAGAAATTGTAATGAAGACAAAATGCATTGATTTCATTATAGAAATTGAGCAGAATTGACGAAAATACACTTGACGCAATCTAATATCGCGATTCTATAAAGATACATTCATTAAATGATCTCCAGCATAATGAATCTATACATAAAGATTAGATTATCATAATTGACTTGTTATACCTAAGATAAATACCTCGAATTCTATTATCTCTATCAGAGTAAATGAAAGAAAGAAACACACACGATTTCCAGACCCTTCACCCTTTAGGTTCTACATAGAATCGACTAGAGTGAGTTTTCAATTCGTTCACAACAGAGTGTTACAAATTTCAAACACCCTATGGCCCCTCAACCCCTTCTCGGACCGTATTGTCCGTGTCACGAGGCTCGGTGGAACGCGTTTCACACGCGTAACCCTTCGACCCAGAAAATTTTAAACTCGGAAAGGGTCCGGTTACTTATTTATTAGCCCATTTAGCTTGTTATCGTCATTGTAAGCCCAGGACCGTCGAAAGACCGCATATCCCGTTTCAATTCGCGATTTGAAACGATTCTACAACGAAGCGAATAAAATTTCTGTGGAACTTACTTAAAAAATGTCCTACGCGCAATTTTGAGATTTTTCTCAGATCGATATGAAGCGTAGTTGGTACGATTGGAAGGGCTTCGAAATAGAAAACAATAGAGATTGGAGAGGGCGATCGGGGAGAGGAGCCGGTCGTAAAATTCCACGTAACGGACGAACGGACCGTCGCGTCCGATGAAAATCGAGGAAACTCGTGGAAACTCATAAACCACGTAATCCCTCGTAAACCGTGCGCCTTATCCCGGTCGCTCTGCGACGATAACTTATCCCCCGGCGATGAGAGGGTGAGTTTGATGAGAGCAGGAACCGAGTCAAGAAATTACGGATCCGTCTCGTTGAAGAGCTACAAAAATACAACAGTTTCATTCGGCGAACAGTGATAAATACATGAATAAAAAATGCATGGAATCGAACAAACACTTTGAATTTTGCGATACGGGAGGCTTGGCCGGGAATCGATGGAGCAATTTAACCGCGGGAAGGGTCGAGAAATCCGTGGAATCGAGGCTGGCCATCAGATAGCTTCGCCCTTAACGTCCTCCTTCGAGACGGGATCCTCGCCCCTTTTCCCTGCATCGCACACGCCACCGTTATCGCGTACGATCTCGAGAAAATCCCGTGGAATTCGAGAGCGGAGCTTGACCACGATCTCCCAGAGCCAATAGTCGTTCCCATTGATTTACATTCCGAGACGCGAGTCCTATTCCTTAAAATCGAGCTCCTGACCACGTTGGACGAAGTATCTACCACAGACAAGCGATTAGGTATTAAAAGAACACAAGCTGGCTGATTATTATATCTTCTAAAGAGCTGAACTCTATTATTTTCACTGAATGAAATCTGGCAAGTTTTCTTACGTCTCGCGTGGGCGAACGGAGAAACAGAAACTCGCGGCACGAATATCTGTTATTGCGAATATGTTAGCTTGTAATTTTCCACTCTCCGTTCGATCTAAGCTAATTAATTTAGCTCCAATTAATTACCGACAATTGCGCTTGGTCTAATTACGCGCGGTCGATTAGAATCTGCGAAAGTTTACGAGCGAACGGGCCTCGGGATCTTAGAGCTGGCTCTCGGGCCACCTCGGCCCCGGGTTTTGCATGCGATTTCTCCCTAATGATAGCCCGGCCCGTGTGCACCTAAACGCGCCCGAACGTATCTGCTACCGACGAGCGAAATTCGTGCCCCTCTATCTATCCGATACTTATTTGCAATACGGAGTCGTGGCGGCCGGCGAATTATCTTCACAGTTTCTTCGCTCGCATTAATTGCCCGGCTAATTAAGAAACCGGTGAACATCGCGGCTCGTTAACGAACCTCCAACCGAATTACCAACAATTTTATGCCTATTGTCTGCCGAGAGATATGACAAACGTTCTTACCTACCAATTATTACGGACTTCACACACACACAATCGCGAGAGCCCGATAAATCATATAATTCCAAACTGAACAACGCAATCATAATTGCATAACGATAAATTCTAAAACACGACAATCAGACGTCTAATAAATCGGCGATAAATCCCAGAACAAATCATTAACAATCGACTATAAAGATTTAATAATTGATCTCGAAACTCGCTAGTAGTTCCGTTCGTCTTATTGAAATATCACGAGCGTCTGTAGTTCGGATACTGAAATGCGAAATGACAGAGAGTCTTTAACGATGTCCGGTTGAGTGACGGAGGACACGAGGCTCGCGACGCGACGCGCTTCTTTCCCCTTTTTAAGCGGGCCGGAGAAACCTCAGGGACCACGCACGTCGTACGAAGAAGCTGCTCGTTCCCCGTGCAGTTTTTTGCCGCGCCCGTAATTGACCCTGTCTCGTCGAGCTACCGTCTAAATGAATTACGAGGCGCCGCGCCACGGCACGAGCCTTCTTTTACCGATCTCCTTCCTTTTCCTCCGTTTAATCAGCGTTAAACATTGTTACTTTTCAGTAGTGCACGATTTTAACAGTCTCACGATTTACGAGACGAAGTCGAAAGGTGTAACATTGCAGAGAGGCTCGTATAATCTCGAAGAAATTGTTTCCTGAGCACAAACACCTGAAATTTGATTCGTATAAGTTTCCACGAACAATTTTGAAATGTAAAATATACGAGGTATAAAATATCTGAGGAGAGGACGGTGTAAGTTTTTGCGGAGGAGCGAGAAAACGCGGGCACTGTTCGGCGAGCGCGGCCGAGTTTAATCGGTCGGTTAAGTTTCGAAGACAATGGGACCCGGTGTTGATGGCAATATTTTAATGAAGTTAGCATCGAGTTCCCGGTAGCCGGGATTCTGGGAGCGTGAACGAGAGAGGAGCCCTTAAGGGCGGTGGGCGCCACTGATTTCTACTTAGCGATATCGTTTTACAAAGCTGCCTTCATCGAGCCAGTTCCCCGGCGTTCGCGAAACCGGGGCCGCGCGAGCGAGAGAGGCCGGGGCCGGAAAATCGTTTGCGCCCGTTTCGTTTTTACGCGTGCGTGGCAAATGGCGAAACGGATTCATCGCGCCGGGTAACGGACAGGTTTTCGACTCGGCAGCGATGTCCGATCAGATTACGGGCCTCTCGATCATTCCTGGACGATTTGCATACGGTCGAATAGAGACGATGGCAAAGGCAAAGGCAAAAAGGATCGGCGCGATGATCGGCGCGCGTCAATCGGGCAAACAAGCTCGCAGTTTGCGTGCAGTCGGATTAATTTGATCGATGCCTCGATTCACCCGGTGAATACGCTGCGATTATGCCCGACGACAGCCCATTCGTTCTCCCGCGCGCGTTTCCGAACCAGCGTTTTCCATCGGAATTGTCAATAAATTCGACGCCGTGCCCCGCGCTCTCGGTAAACATCACTTTTCATTATTCTACGATATCCATCCCGCGTTCGTAATTCAACATTCATTCGAAAACGTATTGTCTACCAAATGAGACGGTGTAAAAATGTAAATGAACGATGCGACCCAAGTCCAGAATTTCAGACCTTTTCAACTAACCACAGACGAGCGCAATTTATGATGCAATTAATTATTACAGAAGAATTCCATCGAGTTGGCAAAAAAATGTAGCATTTGATACAATAGAAAACATAAATAATAATCACCTATNCACAGACGAACGCAATTTATGATGCAATTAATTATTACAGAAGAATTCCATCGAGTTGGCAAAAAATGTAGCATTTGATACAATAGAAAACATAAATAATAATCACCTATGTATCAGTTTCCTTTCACAGACAGATACGAATTCATTTTCACTCCTTTACATGTTTAGATAACGTTTAGCATTTCAAGATTTTCGTGACAAGTTTTAGTTACCAGAATTTCATACCTTTTATGCACGACTTCTTTTCAGGGCTTTCGATTATGATCCTGTCCTATGTTTACGATTTGGGTAATGGCCAGGGCTTGTTTACGTGCTCGAGAAAAAACTGGACGCTGTTTGCTAGCCTAATGCGAGCGTAAATACAACAAACATTTCTTACAGAACAAAATTTATAATCAGAAATGGGATATGCTATACTTACACGAAGTAGCTTCTTTCCAAGGAGAACTAACCTCGGGAAAGCACGATAATCACGAAACAGATAGAAAGCAGTATGCAAATATACTTATTATACAAAGAAATTCTTTGTATAATCGTTACAGTTTGTCGCTAATTAGGCGCGGTCTAAAAAATTGACTGAGAAAGGAACTGCGCCGGGCGGGTATATCAAAGAGGAATCGCAATATGGTTGCAATTAAACAGGAAAAAATGCCGCCTACTGAAGTTACATGCCGAAATCAGATTCTTTCAAAAAATAAGTAAGCAAGAGACGCATTAGCTTGCTGCCACGTTTATTAAATGTGGTTAACATTCATTAAATGTGGCAGCTAATGTTAAACATTTCTTACGAATTAATCAATTTTTAACAAACAGTGAATGCTAATACCGGGAAGAGATTAATAGCGATTGACATGAACATGAAATGGTAACCTTACTTCGTCGATAGGTTAATCTTTCACAAATTCCACCGTGGATACGTTACCAGCAGTTACCAGTATAGTTACACACGCAAAAATATCAGAACTGAACGATAGCTAGCGCTGGCTAACGTCAATTCAAATTCAAATTGCAGTGAGAATGAAACAATTCTCAAATCGCACGCAAAGACATACTCGTAAAATATTTTGAATAAAATAGAAAGACTCACTAATTACTCCCTTCGCCATTGACTGCTGTAGACCCTCTAGGCTGCTCGATTTCAACCGTTTTCCATCGTTGTTCTCTGGTTTTCCATACGCCGAGCCGTGGAACGCCAAGCCGTGGGACGCCAACTCGTCTCGAATGTTCCACGTAGCATCCGTAATATATATAACTTCTCCCTAAATACTCGCATTTCGTGCTGATTATTAATTTAGGATCGCAATTATTCAAATTATTCAACGCCATGTTACGAAAACTTTACAAAGATCAATCTAGAATTTCGAACTTGGAACCCCGCGGCGTCCATTGATACAATTTCCCCGATATTTGATAAAATAATGTTTATTGCGTACTTATAACTATACTACGTAATGAATAGAGTATCTTACCATCGCTGATACGCAAGTACGACGCAAAATTCGACATAAATCTTCAATTATTAATTAATTTCAATCAAGAACACAGATTCTGCGTCGCAATTTCTCGAGTCCTTTGTTCTACGGTTGCGAACTCTGATTCGTCCGACGTCATGTCATCCGAGCGCTCTGATTGGTGCCGCCATTGCCTCCAGCCAATCATATGCGAGCTTTACCTGCCGTAATAATATGTAAAATAATGAATTATAAATCAATTATTATTCATTATTGTCTATAAATTGTTAATAAAATATCAATAAAATGCCATTAATAAATCCCTCTAACTTATTTTATTCATATTCATAATAACGCTTCGTATTTCAAATTCTGTCAACACGCACGTGCACGTGCACATGGACGCCATATAACCTGGCATTCCTCCGTCTTGTGAGAGTCAAGTATTTTAAAGTTTAATAAAGGAAAAGTATTTATTTAAACATGTTGCGAAGACAGGCGAGGCTTCGCAGAGAATATCTCTACAGAAAGTCCGTCCAGGACAAATTGAAAAATATTCAAGAGAAGAAGGAGAAACTGAAACGAAGCTTGGAGGAAAACATACCGATACATCCGAATCTCAGGAAAGACGCTTTGAATATACAAAAACAATTAGCTTGGGAAGATGCTGGACCTGAGATGGCTGTTGCCCTTGGCACAGAAGATGGAGGAACCGTGGGATCTCACCAGGACGACGAGTACAGGTGGGCTGGCGTAGAAAATCCAAAAGTTGTGATCACCACGTCTCGTGATCCAAGTTCCAGACTAAAGATGTTCGCCAAGGAGCTGCGATTGATTTTCCCGAATTCTCTAAGAATGAACAGAGGAAACTACGAAATGAAGGAGCTGGTACACGCTTGCAGAGCCAACGACGTGACAGATTTCATAATCGTTCACGAACACAGAGGAGTACCTGACACTTTAATCATTTGCCATTTGCCTTATGGACCTACTGCTTATTTCACAATGTCTGACGTGATTATGAGACACGATATCCCTGACATTGGAACAATGTCTGAACAATATCCTCATCTGATCTTTCACAACTTCAAAACAAAGTTAGCTCAACGTGTTATGAACATCTTGAAGTATCTCTACCCAGTGCCGAAGGAAGACAGCAAGAGGATAATTACTTTTGCCAATCACGACGATTACATAGCATTCAGACATCATACCTATAAGAAAGTTCATGGGAAGGACATCGAATTGCAGGAAGTCGGGCCCAGATTCCTATTAAAGTTGTACGAAATCAAACTAGGGACTCTGGACGCAGAAACAGCAGCTGACACAGAATGGGCTTTAAGGCCTTACATGAATACGAGTCACAAGAGAAGATTTCTGTCCGACGACGACGGCTGGCAACAGGAAGACGATATTTAATTCATGTATATACATTTTACGACGATGTAAATAATAAATTTTTATATTAAATATCCTGAAAGATATTCTGGACTCAATTTCTTAATAAAATATAATTATATCATAATTGTAATTAATTAATTTCGGTTTTGATGTTCTGGAAAGCGTTTTATAATTCGAAGGTCGGAAAGTTTGGCGCGAAACGAGGTAACTGCGTCATTCGGTCTGCGCGGTGCATGCTGGTATTCATCGTCGCAGTTGTTTTTAAAAAGCTCCTGAAAATAAACGAAACAGTGGTCGCCGAAGGAGAATATTCGCCAAAAACAATTGCAGGACAATTCCAAATGCGTTTGCGTCGCTGGGAAAACAATTGCAGTACGCCTGATGCACGCGACTGTTCGTAAGCCCGCGAAAGTTGGGAAGACGCCGCGGCGCAAGAAGCTTGACGAGCAACAGAGCGACGCTATGGATATGTTCCTGACCCCGAAACGTCAGAAGAATGACGGTGAGATCGGTTTTCATTAAATCGTGAGAGAGATCCGGTAGATCGAATGCTTGTTTGCTCGTATCGCTTGCAGTATCTCGCATGATTTGTGCGCGTTCGTAGCGGATTTATCAATTTCCTTGCGATATTTAGACCGTTTTGGTTATTAGCGCTTCTGTTCGTAGCATTCGCCGAACTATAATGATGTGTACAGAAACACCGGTTAACAATGTGCCGTACGTGCACACATTGCAATCCAGCCAGTGGGCAAGCGACTATCCTCTGCCTCCCTGGAGGATCGCAATATGTATACGTCCGACGCGACCCAAAATTGTTCACGCCGATTGTACGACTAGGTTAATCGAGAACCGACGAGATTTTGCGAAATAGCCAGGCTTCTCTCGAAATAGGTCGACGTGGTTGCGATAGAATATTCAGATAAATCAGAACGGACCGTCGAATCGCATTCGTTTGTTGCACACAACAGGCGTTGTTGAGAAGGTTCGTTGAATGTGAATGCCGATCTCTTGTACATGACTTATAATACGCGTCCACGAGACTTAACAACAATTGGTATCGTTCGATCGAGGGAATCGTAATTGGACGAGCGTTGATCGGAGCTAATCTAACGAAAGTACGTTTGGATCACCCACACCGTTTGTTGCATATCTTTTGTAGACACGACCCCCTGAAACTTTGTGCGAGTGGTAGTTAGAAGTTAAGAAGTATTTTGGACCCTATCCCTTTCTTGGCAAGGTGCAGTCCGCTTTATCTTTCAGATCTAGAGGTCACGGGTATCTCCCGCAGTGGCCGCGTCAGAAAGAAATCCTCGAAACTCGTTGACTTTGAATCGCCGGACGATTACTCGGATAACAAGTACAAACGACAGAAAGCACAGAACGTGCAGAGTCAACATGTATTGGAGAGATACGAGGCCCAGCATGTACAGCCCAGTCAACCCGTTCAGCATGGTAGCGGTAGAAGGCAAAGGAAAGATTCAAATTCGAACATTGGCCAGCAAAGAGTCGTCAAGCAAGAGCCGTCGTCGGATAACGAGGGACAGTCATCGGGATCTGAATCCGACGATGATGCCCCTGGGCTGAACGAGGACGAGAGATACAGTATGGACTCTGGAAGCGACGACGACATAGATCCTCTGATGATCGACGACAGAGAGGCAGGCTTTCGAAAGCTCGAACCGCCTGGCCAAGAAACGACGCCCACGCAGGCGAGCAGTTTGTACATGCTTGAGAAATGTAAGAAAAAGCTGATTATCAAAGACGGGAAAATAATCGGTAAAATGAAGGCACAGCGTAAAGACAAAGGGGTATGTACCATGCACATGAAGTTACTAAAGGGATTATTTCACAGTTGGATGATGTTTTCAGAAGACGAGATTTACCGCGTACATGTTATGGGCTAAAGAGATTAGGCAAGAATTGCTAGAACAGTGTCCTAACATGGGTATATAAAATAAAGCTTAAAATTCATTCTAAGAAGAGGCAAGAGGAGAGTCGTCTAATATTATTCGTGAAATTCGTTGCTTTTTGTAGATTTCGCAGCTATTTCTAAACGGTTAGGAGAACTGTGGGCTACGGTGCCGAATCTGGAAAAATATAACTGGCGCAGACGCGCGAAACGCTTGGCAGCCAAGCCTCATTCTTTACCTGCGAGTAAAGATGAGCCCGTATGGAAAATGCCGCCGCCTGCTTCGCGAAAAAAGTTCATTAATAAAATCGGTGGGTTTGTTGGTTCTCATGTATACATCATTTCTCTTACGAAGTATGTCGTTCACCGAATAAGTTATGTGGTAGCTCGTTTCATATTGATTTTGCTTCTCGTGCACGCGTATTAGTCAGTTCGTCTATTCTCGGACGATACATATATATATATTGTTTTTTACGCCTATCGAGTAAGATGGTAGATGTCTCATTATCACTTGATTTGTATGCATGCGTTTCATTTAGGAATAGCCGGAATCATACAGCGAACGATCGTGTACACATTCAGTAACGTTAAAAACGTGTCGCGTTCTCTCGTTTCGTTGCAGGTAATGGAAAAGAACAAAAGCCCGCGTCGTCGAAAAAGACGATACAACTGGGCCTGCCCTCGGTTGTAGGAAACATTCCGGTATCTCCGCCGTCGAATCGAAGCGCGAAAGAATTGCTCAACGAACCGATGATAGGCACGGGAATGTACAAAGTCGTTGGGACCCAGCCGATCGACGTGGCAGCGCATCTCAAGCTTCTCGGCGAGAGTTTGACGATCATCGGGGAACGCTTAAAGGAACACGACGGCCAGATAGCGGTATCAGGCAGCCTGTCCGTCCTTCTGGACTCTCTCCTATGTGCACTGGGCCCTTTGATTTGCTTGACGCAACAGGTGCCAGAGACTAACGGAGCTAAGCACGAAACGCTATCCCAGATGCTGGATAACATTGCGTACCTCATGCCTGGTTTGTAAGATATAGCAGGAGTTGTACATATATGAAATGAAAGGACAGACTACGTTCGTTAAGGCTTCGTTCGATAAAGAGAGGATACCTGGATTCTATTATATTTTATCTTGTAAAACAATAGTCTTTTGTATAAATAATATGTTTGTACAAAAAATGATAATAAATATTTAAATAGTTCTATAACTAGCTGTACATAAATTATTTTTTCCCCTCCTTACTGCTCTGGTAAGACGGGGGGACACGTGCAGAACAGATTTTTATCGCCGTATATGTCGTCTATCCTGCCAACGCTCGGCCAGATCTTATTGCTTCCCTTCACGAACGGCTGAAATGCACATAAATGTCATTTACCCTTTCCTCAGTAGATTTTAAAAACGATGTATACGTACAGCTGGAAATGCTGCCAATTCCCGCGAATACGGTCGGTCCCAATTACTCGATATCACTTGCTCCTGAGTATGCGGTGCCAGTTTCAATGGATTTTTAACGACGTCCAGTTTCCCACTTTCGATATCACTGATTTCTTGTCTGATAGCTGAAAAAACATATCACAGTTCGTTAAAGAGAAGAAACCTTTAATAAATTACGATATTGGATTTAAGGCTTTCACAGCATGCATATGATATGGCATATGAGTTGTCAAAATACACGGTTTCAATCCGGAAGATGAATGCTATCAGAAATTACGATATTCTTACAAATTAGAGAGTCGCAGAATCTGTCCAGTTCCTTTTTATCCTCAGACTCGGTCGGCTCGATCATGAGCGTTCCAGCCACCGGCCAGCTCATGGTCGGAGCATGAAATCCGTAGTCCATCAATCTCTTAGCGATATCCGCAGCTTCAATATTCGCTGTTTTCTTGAAATCTCGTACGTCCAGAATAAATTCATGCGCTACCAGTCCCGATTTGCCCGTGTACAGCGTCTTGTAATACTTCTCCAGTCGTTTGCTCATGTAGTTGGCGTTCAGTATAGCGACTTGCGTAGCTTTCCTCAATCCCTTCGGGCCCATCATTTTAATATAAGCCCACGAGATGGGTAGAATCGCCGAGGAACCGAAAGGAGCAGCTGACACTGCTCCAGATTGTTTCAAATCATTATTCCCGTTGCCTGAGCAGCTGATCACCGGATGAGACGGTAAGAAAGGCGCGAGGTGTCGTTTACTGTGAAGAAATCAATCTTATTTTAAATACTATCAAGATTTAACCTGAATTCATATCAAATTCGACTTCTACTTACACTCCTATGGGACCCATTCCAGGTCCTCCACCGCCGTGAGGAATACAGAACGTTTTATGTAAATTCAAGTGCGACACGTCGCTGCCATAATCGCCAGGACGGCAAAGACCGACTTGCGCGTTCATATTAGCCCCGTCTAAATATACTTGGCCCCCAGCGTCGTGAACCATCGCACAAATATCGCCTATCGTTTCCTCGAAGACGCCGTTCGTCGATGGGTACGTTATCATCAAACAAGACAACGTGTCTCGATGCTTGTTAATCATCTCTGTCAGGTGCGAGACGTCGACGGATCCGTCCTTCTGCACGAGGATAGGCTTCACCTGCATGCCGGCCATTTGGGCAGATGCAGGGTTCGTACCGTGAGCAGAAATCGGGATCAAGCAGACTTGTCGATGATTATCTTCGTTCGATTCGTGGTAACATTGTATGGCTCTCAGCCCGGCGTATTCTCCCTGCGCTCCGCTGTTCGGTTGGAAGCTTATGTTGTCGTAGCCAGTTATCGCGCAGAGGTNGGTAGGAAAGGCGCTAGGTGTCGTTTACTGCGAGGAAATCAATCTTATTTTAAATACTATCAAGATTTAACCGGAATTTATATCAAATTCGACTTCTACTTACACTCCTATGGGACCCATTCCAGGTCCTCCACCGCCGTGAGGAATACAGAACGTTTTATGTAAATTCAAGTGCGACACGTCGCTGCCATAATCGCCAGGACGGCAAAGACCGACTTGCGCGTTCATATTAGCCCCGTCTAAATATACTTGGCCCCCAGCGTCGTGAACCATCGCACAAATATCGCCTATCGTTTCCTCGAAAACGCCGTTCGTCGATGGGTACGTTATCATTAAACAAGACAGCGTGTCTCGATGCTTGTTAATCATCTCTGTCAGGTGCGAGACGTCGACGGATCCGTCCTTCTGTACGAGGATAGGCTTCACCTGCATGCCGGCCATTTGGGCAGATGCAGGGTTCGTACCGTGAGCAGAAATCGGGATCAAGCAGACTTGTCGATGATTATCTTCGTTCGATTCGTGGTAACATTGTATGGCTCTCAGCCCGGCGTATTCTCCCTGCGCTCCGCTGTTCGGTTGGAAGCTTATGTTGTCGTAGCCAGTTATCGCGCAGAGGTCTCGCTCCATCTCCGCGAACAATTGTTGATAGCCTTTGGTCTGTTCGCGGGGAACGAAGGGGTGTACGTCGGCGAATCCTCGCAGACTACAGGGCATCATCTCCGTGGTTGAGTTCAGTTTCATCGTGCAAGATCCCTGTCGAATCGAATTTACTCATCATCATGAACTATTATATGTGTCATGTATAATTTCACTTACCAGTGGAATCATGCTGTGCACCAGAGACACGTCCTTGTTCTCCAACGACTTCATGTACCGAACTATCCTTGTCTCAGACTGATGGCTGTTGAACACTGGATGTTGTAGATACGGAGAGGTGCGAGCGAAGTGCGACTTGCTCAAACTCCTGTCTAAGTAAGATTCAGTTCCACAGATATCCTCGACTGTCGCTTCTACTGAGAATATCTTGAAGATATCGTTCACGTCTTGTTCCGTAGTGGTTTCGTCCAAAGATATCCCAACTTCATTTTTGTAATACCTGAAGTTTATTCTAAGCGCGTTCGCTCTTTCCTTTATAATTGTCAAAGGCACTTTAGGCGTCACTTTGACAGTATCGAAGAAGTATTCATTGTTTAACTTATTCCCAGATTCTTCTAAGCCTCTCGCAAGGGCCAGAGTGAAAAGGTGTACTCTGTTCGCGATATTCTTTATCCCTTCTGGTCCGTGATAAACGGCGTACATCGCAGACATGTTCGCCAGCAATGCTTGCGCGGTACAAATATTGCTCGTAGCTTTATCTCGCCTGATGTGTTGCTCACGCGTTTGGAGAGCCAAACGATACGCCTCCTGTCCGTTCGTGTCCTTCGTGACTCCGATCATTCTCCCAGGCATCAAACGAACCAGTTTATGACGACATGCAAAGAAGCCAGCGTGAGGACCTCCGTAGCCGAGTGGTACTCCAAAACGTTGACTCGTACCGACGCAGATGTCAACTCCGAATTCGCTCGGAGGCTGCAGTATGGCTAATGCCAACAAATCGGCGGCAGCGCAAACCAATGTCTAAAACGTAACAGAGTATTTGTATACTTTGATCATACAAGAAATCATACTATTTCTTTTGAGATAATACTTACTCCATCCATGTGTGCTTTTTTCACGACGTCCCCGAACGCATGAATAGAGCCAGTAGTGTCAGGATACTGGAAAAGGATTCCTGCGATATCCTTTTTACTGGTGTCCACTTGAAAAACGTCCCCGATCTCTAGATCTAATCCTAGCGATGTGACCCTCGTAGAAATAACGCTGATCGTCTGCGGATGAACTTTATCGGACACGAACAACTTCTTCCTCTTGTTGCTTCGGTGGGCGAGAGCCAGAGCTTCAGCAGCTGCTGTGCCCTCGTCTAGAAGCGATGCGTTCGCTACTTCCATTCCTGTTAGGTCGCATATCATCGTTTGGTAATTCAACAGGCCTTCCAGTCTGCCTTGGGAAATCTCCGGCTGGTACGGGGTGTACTGCGTTGTCCTATAATTCGACTATATAAAGATCAATCTTTCTGTCGAAACTATCGTGTTGAAATCGCTGTTTAGCATTGCGTACCATCCTGGGTTCTCGAATATGTTCCTCATGATCGTGGGAGGCACGCAGCAATTGTTGTATCCCATGCCGATGTACGAACGCCACACTTCATTCTTCTCCGAAATCCCGGTGATCCTTTTCAATAATTCGTATTCAGCTGGAAAGCAAATATCGCTTTATGTAATCTGCTATAATTAGAACATTCCTCTTGAGAAATCACGTGAGTGCTAATCTGACTGCACGAGTTTGACCTGTGACCTGCGATACATTGTTCGTACAATAACAACAGGTCATTTTATTCATTATTCTTTAATCAGTGCGATTAATAGTACTTTTCCTGATTTTATTCACGTACGATAAAAGTTTCGAAAATATTTAATATACAAAGAATTCTTTAATAATAGTTATTGAAGATTTTATTTGTTGCAAATCTTTATTTCGCTATCTCGGAGTTATCAGGTCGCACGTGTCTCGTATCTGCGCTCGCGTGACTTCTCACGTTTCTTGGACATACACATTTCTCAGTAGGAATATTTAGAACGATTAACAAAGAGATGGCACTCACTCAATGGTTCCTCGATTTTCAAGTCTCCCTTGTAAAGAATTTTTGCAGGAACAGCTGCGCTCGTTAACTCCTCCAAATTCTATTACATTAAATAAATCGATGAGTGATTCGATTTTTAATCATTCAATTTAGTATACTACCTCGAATCCAATGGTTTTCAACATTTGCAATTGCTCGTGCTCCCTGGGACCGATGTGCCTCGTTTGAAACTCATCTTTCGGTGGGAAAACGTCGTCGACCTTTTCCTTTCTTAAACTGCTCAACGCTAATCCGTGCGCGTGGCGGACCACGCGATTTTTATTAAACAAATTCGTGCACTTCGTCAACTTGAGAACGTGTAGCATCGTGGACTTACTTTATTGTATTCTAATGTTGAGTCGTTACTTTGATCGATTCTAGGAAACTAAAGAGTTTACGAAAGTAAACAGTGATTTTATACCGTGAATCGTATCATCTCGTGATGTCAGGAGGTGACTGATTACAGCTTGAACTTTTGTAACCCGGAGTTGTAACACACATCGAAAAATATTGGCAAAATCCCTTCGCACGTGCGCGCGTATTATGTTTGTTGCAGCCTCGTTTTCGCAACACGCGAGTCTAGCAAACAAGGTTCGATAAAAAACATAGACGCGTTTTACTACAACTGAACTTTATTCTTAAAAAAATTCATAGATCTACTGATGAAAACGTAAGAAATAAGTATAATACAATCCTTAGTTTAAATTAACTTCCATNCACTTCATTCTTCTCCGAAATCCCGGTGATCCTTTTCAATAATTCGTATTCAGCTGGAAAGCAAATATCGCTTTATGTAATCTGCTATAATTAGAACATTCCTCTTGAGAAATCACGTGAGTGCTAATCTGACTGCACGAGTTTGACCTGTGACCTGCGATACATTGTTCGTACAATAACAACAGGTCATTTTATTCATTATTCTTTAATCAGTGCGATTAATAGTACTTTTCCTGATTTTATTCACGTACGATAAAAGTTTCGAAAATATTTAATATACAAAGAATTCTTTAATAATAGTTATTGAAGATTTTATTTGTTGCAAATCTTTATTTCGCTATCTCGGAGTTATCAGGTCGCACGTGTCTCGTATCTGCGCTCGCGTGACTTCTCACGTTTCTTGGACA
This sequence comes from Ceratina japonica, assembly GCA_019453355.1. NCBI lineage: Eukaryota > Metazoa > Arthropoda > Insecta > Hymenoptera > Apidae > Ceratina > Ceratina japonica. The sequence goes on along the minus strand of SMSR01015834.1, from coordinate 13,773 downwards.
TACACATTTCTCAGTAGGAATATTTAGAACGATTAACAAAGAGATGGCACTCACTCAATGGTTCCTCGATTTTCAAGTCTCCCTTGTAAAGAATTTTTGCAGGAACAGCTGCGCTCGTTAACTCCTCCAAATTCTATTACATTAAATAAATCGATGAGTGATTCGATTTTTAATCATTCAATTTAGTATACTACCTCGAATCCAATGGTTTTCAACATTTGCAATTGCTCGTGCTCCCTGGGACCGATGTGCCTCGTTTGAAACTCATCTTTCGGTGGGAAAACGTCGTCGACCTTTTCCTTTCTTAAACTGCTCAACGCTAATCCGTGCGCGTGGCGGACCACGCGATTTTTATTAAACAAATTCGTGCACTTCGTCAACTTGAGAACGTGTAGCATCGTGGACTTACTTTATTGTATTCTAATGTTGAGTCGTTACTTTGATCGATTCTAGGAAACTAAAGAGTTTACGAAAGTAAACAGTGATTTTATACCGTGAATCGTATCATCTCGTGATGTCAGGAGGTGACTGATTACAGCTTGAACTTTTGTAACCCGGAGTTGTAACACGCATCGAAAAATATTGGCAAAATCCCTTCGCACGTGCGCGCGTATTATGTTTGTTGCAGCCTCGTTTTCGCAACACGCGAGTCTAGCAAACAAGGTTCGATAAAAAACATAGACGCGTTTTACTACAACTGAACTTTATTCTTAAAAAAATTCATAGATCTACTGATGAAAACGTAAGAAATAAGTATAATACAATCCTTAGTTTAAATTAACTTCCATGCGTTCATTTCATAAACTTGTCCTTATTCTGAGTGAGAATCGTCGCGGAGGACTTCGCGTCTAGGAACAGAGATCCGACCTCTTCCACGTCCTCCTTCTTAATTACCGTCCTCTCGTTCACTTTCGCGGTCAACGCCGCTGGGGTCAAAAGTTGTACCACGTATCTAAGAGTCGTTTTAGTGCCTAATTCTCCGAGAGTGGACAGAGCCTCGTCTTCGATTTGCAGTCCTTCAGTCGAAGCCCGCAATTTAACGATTTGCTCAATCTCCGACCTCGAATACGGGAGCGTCCGTATGATCAACAGTCTATCGAGAAGATCCAAAGGAATTCCATGCGGAGATACTATATCCTCTGTTCCTCTGATTACGCATCTTCCGCGGTTCGTTGCAAAGATCACTATTGGAGCAATCGCGCTCTCCAACGCTCGATGCAAATATGTGAATGTTTCTATGTCCAGCATGTGCACTTCGTCTATGAATAAAACTCCTGGCACCAACTCTGCGATTCCCTGATCGATGTACTTATTCACTACTTTGTTTATCTCCTTGCGCAGCTTATCTGAAACAGTTTCCAATTCATTTTTATTCCTGCATTATATTTAATCAATTTCTAATCGAATTTATACTTTACCTGTAATTTCTGTCTTCTTGGGTTTTAATAATTGACCCATCATGGACATAATGTCTTGCCCACCCTGTGGCTTCGCGTTAGCAACGTCCAAATCGTGCAACGTTACATCCTGAATAACTTCTTTTTTCTTGTGTACATCTCCCTTGGGTAGAGGAACGTACTCCTCAGCTTCTAAATCAAACTCAGTGGCGAAATTGTCGCTTCTACCCTGTCTCTTCACAGCGCCACTGTTTGCTTCAATATAAATCACATCCCCAGTCTCTACCTTTTCTTTTTGCAAGGACTCGTATATCGAAGGATCTAATTTCAATTGCTTGGTGCCTTTGGCTGTCTTTAATCCAATGATTACATGGGAAACTGTTTTCCCATATCCACCCATGGGATTCTCTGTTTCAACAGGAGTCAGTTCTGTGACTTCTCCTTCGTATACTTCTTTAGTTTCCTTAATTCTAAGGCCAATAGCTCTTCTGAAGTTCTCCATTAAGACTTCAGTTTTCTTTATCTCAGAACTGTAGACTTCGGAGCCTACCATAGGACAGAAAGGCACTTTGCTACCTAATTCTTGGGCAATGGCTAAAGCAATTGCTGTCTTTCCTGTACCAGGTGGACCTGCCAGTAGAACGGCTCTCCCAGCCATTTTCTTTGACTTTATCATATCTACTACAATTCCAGCTGCCTAAAAAGAGTATAAACATTTGTAATCGTTAGTAGTGTTCCTGTTAAAGCAATTGATTGCTTTGAGATTGATCACAAAAAATAATCAGGACAATCGTTAATCACGAATGAGCTAATCGTTGTAACAAATCGTGAACACGATTTCACGTTGTAATCGTTGATTAGATCGCTTTTCAGTCAATTCTTATTACTGTATTTAATAAACTAACCTCACGAGCCATTTCCTGGCCCACGAGACCAGCAGCGGTTTGTATTGCTATTCCATTTTCGTCGAGGCCCAATCCTCTGATATGCGTATGAGCCGAGATTCTCTGGGTCTTCGCGGTACTCTTTACCTCCTCGATTTTCATCTTTCAATGATACAAAAACTATTTCTATATTTGTAAGCACGTTACATGGACAGTGCGCCTTGGTGCGCCTGCATGCGCCTGTTTCATTGATGAAACTTCCATTCGCGCCATGTTTTCGTCGCTATAGAAACACGCTGTTCGATAAACCGGAAAAATTCAGCTGCTGAATTATTTTAATTCAATCGACGCTGTATAATAAAATAGTGTCTCTAAATATTTTATGGACTTCAGTATTGTTATTAAATGTGCGATAGATTTCGTAAAAAAAAGATTGCGATTTGTATGTAATTTTCAGACGGTAGATGTCTTATGCGAATACCGGTTTCTCGAAAGTGGTCAACGCGGTAGTGGATTCGTATATAAGCGCGTTTTAACGCACGTTGTATCGGGTCCGATGCACCTGGGAAAATATTTGAGCAAGGCTTCATATAATTTAAAAGTTTCCATTAATTTGAACGGAGTTTGAATTAATCCTCCTCGGCCCTAGGTGTGACGGCGACCCCCCTTTTGTTTTTCGATTCTCTTTTAATAGGAAAAACAGTCGGCGAGTCTCAGAACATCTATTTTATTTTATTAATCATAAGTCTGCAATAAAATTGTCCTGCAAACAATCTCCTTTTTCTTTGCGGCTCTTTTAAAAGGAAAAATGAATAACTGGAAGTTCCACAATACGTCATTTTATTGATTATAAATTATGTGTACAAATAAATAAATAAACAAATTATAAATATTGCAATTAGAATACTATATTTGGAACGCTAGCTCATTCCCTTTATCTTCATTCCACACTCCAGAGCCTGAGCATCCCTTACCTAAAAGTCAAATTTATTTTACTGAAATTTATCTAATTTCTTACACTCGCTACTGTAGTAACTAATTTCTCATACTCACTTTGACATGATTGTATAAAACAGATCCGAGTACAGTTACAGCTATTCCCATTACTCGACTTTGACTCAGTGTTTCCTCAAAGTATCCTAAACCATTCAACACTGTCAGGCAGAAGGTATAATATCCAACCATACTATAACTAATTAATAAATAAGGATAATATTAATTCCTTTAGATAATATCTTTTCCTTAAGAAAGGATACGTTGGTGGAGGGATCTTTCTTATTAACCAATAGGAAGTCAAGTTAACAAGGAGTGACCAAATGCCTGATGCCAAGGCCACTGTAAAAGATATCTGTAAAAGAATTCACAGCTATAAACGCAATTAAGCGAATGTTCTAAGAAAGAATTAAGTGTACCATTTTTTTCAAATTCCAACTCCTGGTACACGTCTTTTCTAAAGGCTCCGAGAGTGGTATAACGATGCAGAGCAGGATATTAGATCCTGATAGCACAACAGGTTCATCCTGTTCATTTGGGAGTCTCTATACCTTTTGTTTACAATCTACAAGTAACAAACAGAATCAGAGAACTGAATTAAGATCATGTCTTGTGGGAGAGTAATGGTCCCAGGAGGGACCCAGTGTATACAACAGCAATAAAATGCAAGTACTTGGCCGCAATATGTTTCCCATAGAAAGTGTGGAACATCGCCATTGTCAGGCCAAAAAATATTATAGTGAAATGTATCATGGACAGTGTGACGTTCGGAAACCTTTGTTAACGTGTTTGTCCATTACAAAAATTCGAGTGGCGTAGGAGCTGTATAATATCGGCTGAACCGTACAGACAATCACATGAGTCGATGTCATTTCACTGGGCTTTTTCATTTGCCGGTACAAATTGTAATTTGTTTTGTTACAATTGTTGTACATTAGGTTTTATTACAAGAAATGCATTTTGACGTAGAAATTAAGGCCGCCGGATTCACGTTTACTTTCGTTTCGTTCATTCGCATCCCTGCAAATTTTCTTACGATGAGTTGAAATCGTTGAAAAATATTCAGCACTGACTTTTGACTGACTTTTGCCGACGCCGACTTACTGATGATGCACTGACGCGGTGCGATCGAGGTTATATGAAAATTAGCAGCAGAGGGTAAGACCGAGGGCGCCAAAGCGAAAGCGTGACACCGACCAGCGTTGAATGCCCGCTAAAATTTCGAGCAACATTGTGATGCGATTTAAGACCGTAGTACAGGGGATATTCGCTTAATTAACGGGTAGAAAAATGGAAGAGTTTCCTTTGGGTTACCGGGAAGTGGTGCCTGACCAAACCGTGCCGGAGAAATGGAACGAAATCACGTTGAACACTGGTGAGCGAGCATAACCCCACGTGCTTTCGCCGGATAGACGAAACTAACGTTTTTAAGAATGACTCGATACCAGATCGTCGTATTTTGCTGAAATATGTCGATCCCTGATTCACAGGGATTCATATTGTTTCGGAAATATGTTGAGAACTTCGATTTTTCAGGTGGGAGCCAGAGCACCTTGCAAGACATAAAGGTTCCGGAGAGAGCCGGCGGATACTCTTACAGCGACTGCTCGAAATATTTTACACGCAACAGATTCATTTATTGGCGTATCTGCCACGATGTACTCGAGTTAGTTGAACACAGTTTAGACCTCAATCTAGCCAATTGCCGTGTCAGATACAAGTTCACAGATACACCCATTTTAGATGGAATTTCTATACACGAGACAGTGAACTCTGTTATCATATTGATAGCGACTGTCTCCAGTGTCCACAAGCTGTCCTTTCCACATCCCGAACAAATTCATAAAAATGTAAGTATACTTTGAAATCATTATTCATCACAGCTTTCTAAATTTATTTCTAATTGTACAGGATCACTCTTTAAGCACGTACAAAGACTTGAGCGTACAGTCAATTTTTAGCGAAGCATCTACTCAGAATATAAAAAAGACGAAAGAGGATCCACAGATGTTTTACGTCATCACAAATGCAGGAACTACAAGTTAGTACTAATTAAATAAAATATTTGAACTACTTAGTATTCATTATTACTTTTTTTCATAGATTCTCCAGTTCCTCATGCAGCCGCTTCTTGGTTCGTTCCACCGCAAGAAGCTTTGTTCGCTCTCGCCTACAGTTCTGGGACGATCCTACTTCTGAGACTAGATATAAAAACAGGTCTCGTTCATGCCAGCGAGTTGAAGCAAGACTCCATAGTTCCAAGATTCCTCAGCGGAATAGCCACTGCTCTGAGGGGACGCACGTCCGAAGCTCACGTGGCCATGTCGTTGACGATACACAATTGCGAGAATGACACGTATCTGTTCGCTTTATGTCGCGAAGGCAATATCCGCATGTGGTCTTGTAACAAGGCTCAGTGCGTTGCCGTGACCGACGCGGCGATTGATAATCGCGTAGCGTCCCAGGGAGCACAGGGTCACGTATTACGGAAGACTTTAGGTCCTAACAACGAATTGTATTTAGCTACTTTTCTGAAATTCAGCACCAGATGCGAGTTTAGTATTTTGAAACCAATTCAGGAGAACGGCATGTTTCAGTTCGTTCGACTGTGCACCAGGTTCGCACAAGATGTAAGTAAAATTCTATTCTCTGTCTTCTTGTTAAATCAATCTTTGTACTAATAATTGTATTGGACCTTTTAGCAACATCTAGTTGATTTCTCGTTCACGACTACGCGACTGTGGGCTGTCTGGAGAACGACGGACATGGACACAGTCGAAGTAACGCACACTCAATTGGCGTTGAACGGTGCTCGCGTGAATTCCGAATGGGAGGCAGCGGTTTTGGAACACACGCCGGACAGAGATTACGTCCTGAGCGACGCGGACACAGATCCGAGACAAGCTTACATCAATCACATCTTCCATCCTGGACAATTCTCCTTGGCAGATATAGCGAAAGCTCTGAACATATACCGTAGATCTAACATTATAGAGGATAAAGTCCTGTCTAGTAGCGAATTGAAGGAACGTGTCTGCATCGCGGTCGAGGGTGAGATCCAGGCCGAGATCATGGACTACGAACCGATGGACGAAGATTACTTAGAAATCGCGAATCGTTGTTGGTCCAAGTTTTATTCCTGCGTTATACAGTACCACGCGAACAGTACCAGACCGGTCGGACTGCTCTTACTACCAAACGTTTACGGAATAGTTCTACTCAAGAAGTCGTCGTTCTCGCTTTTGAGACCGATGGAAGCGTTAGAGTATCTGATGTTCTGCAACGAGAGATCGTACACCTCGCGGTTCAAGGCAACGCCGGTTTTATCGCAAGACGAAGATATATGTCAAGATCTGATTACGTTGATGTCGGCTTTGGTGTTGTTAGAGGAGCAGTTGTCGGAAGAGACTAAAACAGCGATAAAGAGAGAATTGTACCACCTGAGAAGTCCCGATATCATCGTCGACGATTTATTATCAAAACTGATGCTGGAGTCGGAGGAGCCGATCAGTACGTTCATCACGCACCATCCTAGTTGTCACAAATTAACGAACGTCAGAGATGTGTCCAGCGCTATGGCGATGCTGCTAGAGACGTTGACCTACAACATCAGCCAACCGGACAAGATGCAGTTGAACGACGAGGACCACGACACCTCGAAAATGTTACTTAATATAAATCACTTCTTCAGTAGCCAATTAGGAATCTCCGCGATCTCGAAGAGCGTGGCGCAAGTGACTCAACTGAGATTCGCCGTCTGCAGGAATCTCCTGATACTTCAGCAAATGATACTCCTGAGATCTGAACTGTTCGATTCGAGATCGCTGCACTCGATAAAATCTTCCCTGGCCCCCAAAACAGTCGTCTTGACGCAGGCTTACTACGTTCTCACGTGGATCTGCGAATCTACAGCGTTACCAATACCCATACAGTCGTTGTTGGACTCCAGTGTTCAACGTTTAGCATTGCTGAAGCTCATCGATGCAAGAGCGAACCTGGACACGAGGTACAAGGATACGGGATACAAGCAGCCGCGGTCTCTGTCTTTGCTGGAACTGTTCATACAAAACAGCGGCGCGAAGCACGCTCACAATTTAATGGCACATACAAATCTGGACGCGAGCACCTTGATCCCGTGGCACTACGGCATGCTGACTCACGTCACTCTCATCGCACAAATCATGTATCCTTTTATTAAAAAAACATCCGTTACATTTTCTATTTATCTTATTGATTCTTTAATAGAACTTGATCAGATGGCCAAGGTCAGGGAATTTCATCTTCCCCGAATGGCTGCTCTCCAGCTGCCAATTCTTGCTGGTCCAAGAATACGTCAGGCTTTTGAACACTTGGTGCGAATGGAATAGCGCTTCGAGGAAGTTTATACTAGCCGTTGCGTTGCTGGAAATGGGAGAAGCACAGAAGGCCTGCGATCACTTTTTAAGAGCCTCCGGTGGTATGCTGACCGACGAGTTTCTAGCCGACGCCGTGCTCGAGACCAACATGATATCCGAGAACAATTCTTTAATTCAGTATTACTTAAAAGTCATCAAACTGTTCGAGGAACACAACGCGGCCGACTGCATCATCGAGCTCGCCGAAACGGCTATATTACTGGCGGACAAAGGCGATCCCAATTTGCCGACGCTGCACTCGATCGTGTTCACCCAGCACTTGAACTTAGGTCATCACACGAAGGCGTACAACTGCTTGAACTCGAATCCGGACTCGGCGCGCAGGGTCGACTGTCTGCGACAGTTGGTGGTGACCTTGTTCGAGCGCAAGAAGCTGATAGACCTGATCTCGTTCCCGTACGTCGACATGTACGAGGATCTGGAGAGGATAGTGGAAGGCAGAGCCAGGAGCGTCGACCTTCTCGAGAATAATTACTACAATTTCTTGTATAGCTTCCACATCGACAAAGGAAACATGCGTAAAGGTATTAGAACGTCTATTTTTAAATTTGATTCTATATGTGAACATTAAGTTTTTATATGATGATTGAATTTTACAGCCGCGTCCGTGATGTACGAGCAGGCGATGCGTTTGAGCCAAGAACCACAATCGGTCGCAGTCGTGTCCAAGCAAGCCCAGTGTTTACTGGCTTGTATCAACGCGTTGCATTTGATCTCTGAGATCTACAGATGGATCGTCAGGCCGGTGATCGACGATTTCGAGGACATGGAGTACGAAGACATGCCGCTGAGGAGGAGCAACGACGGGATTCTGCATTACAAGATCAAGAAACAAGTGGAGGTCCTCGAGTTGAGCGATATAAAGAAGGAGTATTACATAGTGGACGCGAGGTTGAAGATATCGAAGATTAATTCAGACCTCCACATCGTCTCGCATGCCGGACCATCCGAGCTCGTGATCATACTACCTACCATTGGATTGTATACGACTGCGTTACATTTATGCGATCAGTTCAAGATCAGTAAAAGTTCTGTGTTGGAAAGTCTAACTTCGCAGTGTATCAGATTGAGCCGCGGTGAAGATCCCAATGCTTGGGACTGGCTTATACAGAACGATATATTCGACATCGGTTTGTCTGACACGAACGTCGCGAACACTGCTTGGAGATTGTTGGAATATTTAACGCTGAAACATGAGAAGGAAGAGTGCAGCGATCTGCACAAGTCAGTTGCTCGGAAATTGCTACAGGAAGGGGCGTTCATTCCTCAGTGGCTACTCATGTCATACAAGGTATTATTTTAATAAGGGATCATTTATTCTTTTCCTGATACAAAGTTCGAGTTTATTAAACTGTGACTTGTTTTAGAAACGAAACGCAGCAGAGCTTCTTCGTTTGATGTTAAACACGGGCAGGATCGTCGAAGCTAGCGAACTGGCAGTGGAATATATCAATGCTGTTTTGGGTAGCGGTAAAACAGAGTTCGGCCTGAAAACGCATTTAACGGCGGTCACCCCGGCGGTCTGGCTGCCGATCAACACTTTGGAAGTACTGTTACAAGAATTAGAAGAAGTGAAGCACAATTCAACCTTTACTGAGGTAAGTGATCTCACTAGATTATCAATTTATTAGAGAATGAAATATGTAGAAATTGTAAATGAAAATCGGTCAGAATATCAAGAGCTGCTAGTAAAAATTCTTCTTCTAATTTCAGAGTTACGAGAGACTGCAGAAAGCGTTGAGCAACTATCAAAAGACGGTGGTAGGAGTCTCGAGGGACATGGTGGAGATGAAAATGAGCTTGAAGATGCGCTAGTAATAAGAACACTTTAATTAAGAAAAACTATGTATTAGAGAAATATTGCGTGAGTGTGTCTGCAACCGTTTGCTATCGGTGACGTTGCATCGTGTGCGTGAAACTTTAAGCGTAAATCGGAGCGTGATTGACCGACATCAAAGCCGTGAAAATGATAATTATCCCGAGGATGGATGCGACAATCGCGGCGACCATCTGCGGGCATCTCTTGAACAAAACCTGAAATTATCAATCACTCTGAAATTAATTAACTAAAAAAACAAAGCGTAATCGTCTCAAATCGAACGGAACCATACCATTAGGAGGACTACCAGGGCGAGGACGATAACGGTTCCGATGGGAAGGAGCATCGACGCGGCCCAGTAATGTCTCTGTATTTCCGGATCTAAGGAGAGTCATTGAACGAGTTAGAACGAAACCGAAATTCGTCGTGGGATCTTAATGAAAACCGTTTACCTAGCGAGAGATACATCTCACCGTTGCGCCAGCGAGTTCTGTACATCTCGTAGGTAGACACGCGGACTTTCCTCACGATACTATTGTTCGTTAAAATTAGAGGGTCGGGGAGGCTTCGCGTGTCTCCGGACCGAGCCTCGCCTGCGGAGCAACTTTGCTATGTATGTATATATATATATGTACTCGTCGCGATTTTCTAACTCCGGTTCTATCTCGCTCGATACTTCTCCCAGTTTGAATTGCAACGAAGAGGAGACTGAACGATTTTTTATATACGTGTACAAAAACATTTCCGCGAGGCTGAGCCATTATTGCCACCAGTTTACAAGTGCCAACAATTACTCGGGACCTTGTCGGGACGCGTTCGGCGATAAATAATTGTCGATAAAGTTTTTCCATTTTCTATCGAGTCGTTTGTAAAAAGAAAGTTTGTACATTTGCACACACCGTCGTCTGGTGTCCCGACAACGTTCGCCGGTACTTCTGTTTCATTTGTTGCCATGTTCTATTAAGCTACTAGGGAATAGAACCGTACGGATTAAACGATTTTTATACGATTTGTAAAATCAATGTAATCGACGTCTCGACTATGAATTTTATTAAGTTGTTCCCCCGTTTCCGCACAGATTTTCGTAAACGATTGAACAATTCTCAAATAGATGAATAAACTGGCTGAGAAACTTACCCCGAATTATAAACATCGTTGCATATCGAGCACGATACTTCGGTCTGTACCACCTGTTTTTAAGAACACCCCTGAGTTCGTTCTCTTTTAATTTTCAATCTACACAAGAATCTTGTATATACGTGTACCTCTATTTTAAGTTTGATTGAACACTGTTTTATTCCGATAGTAAGGGAAGAGTCTTGCGACGTCTGAAACTTGTACTATTGTCGAATTTTCAATAAAACATTTATTTAGATACACGTCTTGTTGTATTAAATAAGAAGACACGTCGTCGTACGTACGCGATGCGTGCGAGACGTCCGCGTATCGAATTATCGCCGGCTTTAAAGATAATGCGTAATTATATGCACGGACGTAAGTAGCCGGCCAGACAACGACCACGGCGGGGAAGGGAATTAGTATAGGGAAGACAGCAGTGAACTCAATGCTATCTCTACTCACCAATTCGATTTCTTGAGAACAGCGTAAATTGATAATGAAGTTGTTATGAATAAACGAGTTTGTCGCAACTGCGTGAAAGAAGAATCTCTTTATTTCTATTTATTTTGGTTAACAATTCTTAGAATTTGCGCGATTTTTGAACAACGAAACTGAAGATCCGATCGAACAATATGCAAGAATAAAATGCAAAATGCAAATAGAATAAAGAGAGAAATTACGTACTGAGAAAATTTATAAAAAATTTCATTCTTCTATTTGACTGCACGTTCGACAATTTTTTAAGAATAAAATATGCAAAAATAAAATGCAAAATGCAAATAGAATAAAGAGAGGAATTATGTACTGACAAAATTCATAAAAAATTTAATTTTCTATTTGACTGCATGTTCGACAATTTTTTAAGAATAAAATTAATAATAATATTTTAGAAAAAATATGCAAAAATAAAATGCAAGATGCAAATAGAATAAAGAGAGAAATTATGTACTGAATAAATTAATAAAAAATTTCATTCTTCTATTTGACTCCATGTTCCACAATTTTTTAAGAATAAAATTAATAATAATATTTTAGAAAAAATATGCAAAAGTAAAATACAAAATACAAATAGAATAAAGAGAGAAATTATGTATTGACAAAATTCATAAAAAATTTCCTTCTTCTATTTGACTGCACGTTCGACAATTTTTTTATTCTATAATATGCAAAATGCAAATAGAATAAAGAGAGAAATTATGTACTGACAAAATTCATAAAAAATCCCAGTCTTCTATTTGACTGCAAGTTCGACAATTTTTTATTCTAAAATATTGAAAAATAAAGTGCAAAATGCAAATAAAATAAAGAGAGAAATTATGTACTGACAAAATTCATAAAAAATTTCATTCTTTTATTTTTTATTTTAAAATATGCAAAAATAAAATGCAAAGTGCAAATAGAATAAAGAGAGAAATTGTGTACTGACAAAATTCATAAAAAATTTCATTCTTCTATTTTTTATTCTAAAATATGCAAAAATAAAATGCAAAATGCAAATAGAATAAAGAGAGTAATTATGTACTGACAAAATTCGTAAAAAATTTCATTCTCCTATTTGTCTGCACGTTCGGCAATTTTTTATTCTAAATTCTCTGGTTAAATTGAAGTTTGTTCTCGGTAGCGTGATCGATCCCCTCGGAGGAATTTATACGGGGTCAGGGAAACACGTTCAACCTTCTGCGTCCTCCTACCATCCCCGTAGGGTTGTTTATTCGTTCTCTGTCCTCGGAGTTCGATTCTCGTAAACCCTCCCCCGTCCGGTCTACAATCCGCCTAATGAACGTTCATAATCTAATATAATTAGTGCACGGCAATTAGTTCGGGGCATTAATTTAACTATTGCTGATACTTGTTCCCTATTACTCGCGCCGGGGACGGATCACGCGAAACGCTTGAATCTATACTTCCCTGATCATGTGAGGCCGCACGTTTCGAAATTCGAGCAGCTCTCCTTCGTTTATGCGAAATAATACGCTGTTATTGAACTCTGGATTTTATGAGGAAGAGAATAAGAGAGCAATTTGTGAAGGCGAGAAAAATATCAAATGGACAATAAGTATTATTATTTGCAAATTTGTATATTCTTTGATTTGAGATAAATTTTTGGGGGACACTTTAAAATTGTATTTTAGTGAGGATGATGCTTCTTTTACTTTTGCAATCCTGATCCGTAACTCGTTTCTGTTTCTTTCAAAGCCACTGAAGCGGTAAAGCCCTCAAACCCCCAAGAAGCGAGAGGGAAAGTTTTAAGGGAGATCCTTCAAGTGCGGCAGGTATACGTTTTTACTCGGGATGCATTCCTGTTCCTTCTGGAATCGTCTTCAGAGACGAACTTGACTTCGAGATGAAATTCCCAACTCCGACGTATGGTGTAATTTAAAGGAAGGGGGTAGAAGCCAGCTCCACGTGGTGAGATCTGGGTTTGCAAAAAATAAAATTTGCAAACGGTACCAAGAATTAGAAGATTTAGTTCAAGATTCTTTGTATATTAAACTGTATGCAATCTTTCCATAATTTAATCCAATATATATCCAATTGTGATGATCTCAGATTAAGAACGATAGAAATAAATTTATTTTTCAAACTGGGACTGTCTATTATTTCTTCTCCTTCATTTTCATATTCTATCTCAGTGCAAATTATTGAGTTTCATCAATATAAAAATAGACTTTGCAAACGGTACCAATAACTACGATTTAGTTCAAGATTCTTTGTATATTAAATTGTATTCGATCTTTCCATAATTTAATGTATATGCAATTTTGATAATCTCAGATTAAGAACGATAGAAATAAATTTATTTTTCAAACTTGGACTGTCTATTATTTCTTCTCCTTCATTTTCATGTTCTATCTCAGTAAAAATCATTGAATTTTATCAATAAATTTAGAATTCTTGCAATAAATTCCCAAGTATATTCGGTCTTTCTTTTTTCGACTCCAGATCCTTGCTTTTTTAAACATATTCTACACAAATATTAATTGTTATAAGATAGACTTGTAATGTCAAGCCTAAATTTGTCTTCATTGAATTTAATCAATAAATTTAGAGTTCTTGCAATTGATTTCCGAGTATATTCGGTCTTTCGTTTCCTCGAGATTCCAGATCTTTGCTTTTTTAAAGAAATCCCACGCAAATATTAAATG
>SMSR01015833.1:520065-604878 GCA_019453355.1 Ceratina japonica | reverse complement strand
GAGAGAGCGAGATAGAGGGGGTGGTATGAAAATATAAAGACCGTGGGATGTAAAGACTGCAAGCTCAGGGGCTTTTGTTCTTTCGCCTCGTTTTCCTTCCACCCTCGTGCACGAGGAAAATTCACGGACTTAATGGTCTCGTTTATTATTTCTTATACCCTCGGCCGTCCTAAGGGTCCAGCCCAAAAAGTCAGCCACTTTCCACCCTTTCGCCTCGTTTCTGCTGCTTTCAACCTTTTCAAACGGTTCTCGCTGATGGACGTCGATCGAGAAAAGGGTCCTGGAATATTACAGGCCTCTGAATTTTACGTTTTTCCTATTCTTCGATTTCCCCTTCGTGAATAACAGCCGTACGTCGCCCGACTCTCTATAATAGATCCGACTCGCTTCCGCCGCGTTAACCTATTTGCCTCGTTATCATGCACGATTCTTCATTATCAACAAAGTATTTGGGAACAGGGTGAATCAATGTGCGCGACCATTATTCTTTGTTCACTCGCTTTACCACAGAGCTTTGGTATATGCATCAATTAGCATTATACATGCATTACGATATCAATCATTTAATGAAACACTGTATCAAACATTACAACAGTCGTTACGTGGAACGTATTAATTTTTATGACAACATTTATGGCTGGCAAATGGGTTAAATGAACGATATGGGCCAAGGTAGATGCAGAGAGGGTCGCGGCGGTACCTCCAGCGATTACATAAATTATCGAGGATCCCTGAGTTAGCTCGAGTGCGATTCAACGGGAAAGTGGGCCGAGCGAGTTCGGTGCTAGAGGAGATTTCGTAGAAAAATTTTATTCGCCCGGCACACGGACCAAGTACCGGTATTCAAAATACCGGAGGCAAACGGCCCACCCTTGAAATTGAAATACGAAAATACGGGAGAGAGCGTCGAGTGACCCGTGCCGAGCCCCGTGAATACCGGCAAGCGACGAACCGAGGAAAAAGGGCCGGCTGCCCGCTTCTAAAAACGAATTTTCCAAGTAGTTGACCTCTCTCAAGCCATGCCAATTTCTCTTAATTTCTCTCTCTCTCTCTCCAGTTCGACGATGACCGAAGCACCATTGTAATCCACTGTTTAAATATCGGAAAATTCGCTGTCCCATTTGACAGTGCGTCAAGCGTATTCATGAAGTTCCGAGAAGACGTGATCACTCGCGGGCATGTCCAAACCGCTGTTTTGAGCCTGGGAGCGTTCTCGTTTGGCTCCAGAGTCGGGCGATGAGATGAGCTGAGTTGTAAAGTAGCAGAGAAATGACGTTGCGTTAGTAGCTGATGATAGTCGATGCCTACTAGACTAAAATATCTATCTGTTATTTTCCCTCTATTGCTGCTGCTCGCAGCGCTCCCGTGAACATGAATACGCCGGGGCGAGGGTCCGGCAGATCTTGCAGGATGTTTGGCCGACCAACGGAAGGAACGAGGGGAGGGATATAAAATATGATGCTTTTAAGCTAGCGCGGAGGAATCGAGAGCGTGCCTTTAAATTTCAGTTCGAAGATCGAAGAGCCTGTGTGAAATCAAGCGAGCGATCCTGCAGTATGCAAATACACGTAGAGAGGGGTTGGCGAACGTGCCGGGTGAATCTGCGTGCTGGTAGGGTTGGAAGGAACCGCACGAAACGGTGGGGAAAGTTGCGCGAAAGGGGAAAAAGGCGGTAGGGGTGAAAGGATGCAGGAATAGAGAAAATAAGCAAGCGCGGGGGGGAGAGAGAGAGAGAGAGAGAGAGCGAGAGGGACAGGGAGAGGGAGCGAGCGAGAAGAGGTGATCTTCTGAAAAATGGGGTCGTAAAGCATTCCACTCATATCGTATCCCGCGTTTTCACCCTCCCCCGCATACCTTTCCAGCCGCGGTACACGTATTCCTCTTTCAACCCTCTCTTCCGAATCCGCGATCATCCAATTTTCATTTTTCCACGATTTTTAACTAAATTAAGTCTGAAAGCGAAACATCCGAACTTTATTAACCTTTGTACTTCAAGAGTACTTTCCATACGTATCTCGCGTTTTCGTACACGTATGTGTACTCCTCTTACGGTCAAAAACAAAACTCTGCAAGTTTGTTGAAAGGAAACTTGGGGGAACGATAACGTGTACAGAAAATAGACAAGTTTCTATTTTGAAACAGAAACGAGATTGTCCGGAGCACTCAATTTTTTGATACCGCGCAATATATCAACCCGGTTGCAATTATCAAAAACTAGATTTATCGCCGCGATTCCTTGGCGCTCGCCTAACGTGGTCCGCTTTTCAGCTAACGATTTATCGTTCGGCGCCGGCATAAAGGTTGCGCGGGAGCGCAACTGATTCCACCATTTTCCTATTGTACGTCGCGTTTCTTCCCGTTATTTATTACTCCGGGGCTATTTACAACGCGTCGGTGTGCGCAGCCCGCGTGGAAAAGCTAGTAAATCAAGGGATCGGTTCGCTGGCTCCGCGACTCCGCGCGCGGTAAATGAAACGGTTCGCGGGGATTAAAGAAAGGAATACGCGTGATGGAAGTTTCTTCGGGCCAATCGTCGGAGAAACTATAGATTTAACGCCGTTTATTCGAACAACGACATTAATTTCCGTCGTTATCGGGGATAAGCTTGTTTATGGTGATTTCTTTCGCGCACGAAGCAGGCCACACGCTTCGTCGATCGATCGCCAAGCCTCTTTCCTCATAAATTCCTGATACTTTCGATATACAGTTTAATAACTTCGCAAAGAGTTACAAGAATCGCCCCATTCGCCAAACTTAATATCAATTCATACATATACGAATTATTGTTGTATCAATTACCGCATCAATTATTGCTTCCGAGCGTACGAAATACCGTGCGCATTTCTGTTACAAGATTCATGACTGGCTCCGCATAACGCGAACGGTTTAATACAAATTGCACTTGATCGGGAAATTGGTAAATGAAAAATACAAGAGTCAAAAAACGTGGCGCTTCCATATGGTACGCGGGAAGAAGGATGTCGATTAACACGGTGGAACGTCGGGAATAAAAGTGCTGAGGCGAAACCGGTTGTACAACAATCGAAGCGCCGATTCCCGTTTTGTTCCAGCCGGCACGCGAGCCGATAGTAGCACTCAGGTAATGCATGGCTCCGGCGCGCCGCCGCGGCACGGCCTGTGTGCATTGTGAAACGCGCGATAACAAACGACGTATTACGAGCTTATTAATTATACAGTGTACGCTCGGTGCATAATTAATTCGTCATTGCAACGGGTCATTTCGCATGCCGCGGCGCCATGCCGTTCCTGTAAATACACATCGTTATACTTGTCGCCCTGTGTCCCTTATCGCGCCGCCACTTATTAAACCTCTTCCTCTGGAACAAAAACCGCGTGGCGTTAAAAAAGTGATCGGGATCAACTATAGCTCCGGCGCCCGCCATTGGCACCGTATCGGCCTTCGAGCGTGTTATACTCTCGAGTGTTAGCTTTAAAATGAGCCCTCGTTCGGCTTTGTAGGCCAAGTAGAAACGGACGTACGACCATTTTTTCTGAAACCCTCCCCGACGTTCCGGTCGATAAAACCTGGCCTCAGAAATGTTTGGATATCCGAGCTTCCGATTGAAGAGGAGGGTCCTGGCCGTTTTAATGAAATTGTTTCCAAGCCGATCTATAGGACGTGTTTAAAAGGACGTTTGGAATGTTTCACGGCTGATGACCGTCTTTTAATAAGTTAAGCTTGTTACTGCGGTTGCTCTATCGGGCCACCCTCTTTCCCCAATCGACATTTTTCTCCCTCAGTCACGGAAATCACTCGCTACACGTTCGCGAGGTTTCTATATTCAGAAGGTAATTGTTTAATCTAGCGCTGTCACGCGAGAGTGCTAGCACGCTCTTAGAAATTATTAAAAGAACTCGCGTATACCCTTATTTTGTACATTGAACGCGGAAAATCTTGGAAGCTCTAAAGATCGAGATTACACGGGCCGGGTTTACGGTCGGTTTTAATTCGCGGCATGAAAATCAAGTTAGTGCCGTCGTTTCTCGTGTTACACAGCTGTATCACGTATCTGGCCAGTAACCGGCGACGAGTCCTGAAATCTCGGCGAAATTCCTTGTCGAAACAAGGGAATGGCCGATCTCCCCGGACGAGAGATAAGGCGATTATCGTCTATTTTTTTTATGCTAAATTTATGCCATCAACCGCACTTTGCTCTCGACAGCGACAATATTTTCTTTGTGCCCGGGAGAAAGCAATTACCGTCTTCCGTGTGCTTTTCCCGATGCCGAAAGCGTAAAGCGGATAAAGTGCCCTGGCCACCGATTTTCGACACAGACTCTCGCCGTCTGATACCTCTCTCTGTGCTTTACAAATTCCGCTCCCTTCCTGCTGCCCCCACCGACTATCGATCGGAATCGGACAAACTATATACCGATTGATAAAAAAAAACGTCGAAACGAAGTTCGAAAATTGTGGCTCATTGATCGGCCACAGTGAATCTTGCCACTGCCACGTCGACTGACGAATGACCGCTATTTTTAATTAAAATTGTTGTCAATTGCGTGGTGGAATGCGCGGAACGGAGTTAAAAACAATTGCGAAGTGTTTACTGGTTCGTGCCGGGCGAGCATTATTCGGAGAGCAGTTAATCAGGGAAAATTACGGGTAAAACGGTAGATATAATCGGGCGTCCATTTTTCGCGCGGATGTAACCTAACGGAATTTACTGTGGATTTGATTCATTTTGTTTGGCCGTTCGTCGGCGCGAGAGTTAGTCTTGTATATACGGGGGCGAGTACAATCGAATTATCAGGAACCATGGGGGGAAATCCTTTAATACCCGCACACGAATCCCGCCGGTCCGATCGATTAATTCCCTACGAAATCGTCGGCCGTCCTCGTCGCGGATTAAGCCGACGGTACAACGCGCAACGCGTTCCTGCCACCGGGACACGAGGAAAGTGCTCCATGCAAAATTAACGAAGAACTTCCAAGGCGATGAGCCGAGCCTCTAATCTCCTTTCCTGGACATCGATTTAAATACGCTACTTAAGTGTCTTCCCATATGGAACATTTACAATCACCAGTATTAGGCAGTCAGTAAATGAAATTCCAGCTTTTAATATAAAATCAATTTCACCCTTTAAAATGTAATATGTATTTAACTTTTAATGTTCCTAGAATATTAAACGTGTTATTCATGTATAACTATATAAAATCCGGAGCTTAATTATAATATTTGATCTATGTATGGACGAAAGAAGTTCCCTAACTAAGTTATACATTCAACGGGAAGTGATGTACGATCTCTGGGAATTTATTTTGCGCCAGCACGGAGTCGGCTACATATTTTATTATATACTTGAATCATTCGGGGTCGGAGACGCGTAATTTGAAATAGTGGCCGGTGGCCGGGTGATAGATAAGTCCACAGTGGGTTCCTGTTAACTGAAATGACCATTTCTTTTGTATCGAGAATCGAACCTCGCAAATCCATATTACCTCCAAAGTTAATTAGACGAACACACAGTGCTATTCCTACTTTATACGTATAAGTTTAAAACTTAGACTCGGACGTATAGTTCGTTTCTATTCCATTAGTATAAACTAATTACTCGGTGCTAGGCTTTTGCATTTTCCCCGTCAGAAAGTAAAACAGGCTTTCCGAGGATTTAGTCGGAACAATTAAACGAATTAACGTTGTTAAAGGAACGTTGTCGCATCCATTTGGTAGAAGTCGCAGGGAAAATCGACGGCCGTGTCGGATCGTTACAGAATTCCTCTAAACGCGCGCGCACACACCCTCGCACGTTCGCCGTGTTCCGCGCGGAGCTACCAGAGACGATCTAACCAAGATAAATTCGCGCGATTAAGAGCAAAAAGAGGTTCGGGGGGCGCGAGGCGGAAGTCGGAAGGAGAATCGATAAGGAGCGAGGCATCGATACCTAACGGCGGACCGGGGAAAAAAGTCGTGCGTCCGAAAAAAGGGAACGAATAATAAATTTCCCCTCGGACCGTAAAACAAAGCCACCCCGTGATCCGCTAAACCGTCAGGGATAAAACAGTAGGATTTCTAGGGGGGCGGGAGGGGGTGGCGCATCGATAATGAGCCGACAGTAAAAACAAGCGAGGAAAAATCGGATCGAAGGGCGGGCGGGATCGTTGAAAGGATATAAAGCAAGGACCGGGGCCAAAGAGCATCGATGATGTGGGACGACCGCGGAAGAAAGCCGGGGAGACACGGGAAAAGACGAACCCGGGGAAAAAGAAGAAAAGCGGGGACGCGGGAGTTAATAAAATATTCAGGAAGCCCGGGCCTCCGGGCGTTTGTTCGCTCGCCGGGCTGCACGGCCGAACCTGTGGCCAACCCGAAAGGGCTGAACCACTGGCCACGAATACACTTGTTGTAAAAGTAAAGACTGCTCGGAGAATGCATTTCTTATAAACATCAGACCGGACCAAATGCAATTGCCACGTGTATAAACGTAGGGAACGATCATTTTCAATGCGCGGCGCGTAAAGAATTTTCGTCTCGGTTCGCCGGATCAAAATTTCTTCTCCATAGTTAATTGCTTTATGTGTGTAACTAATTTAAGTAGGATACTATATATTTCAACTGTACACGGTATCGGACGGTTTTATCCCGTGGGATTCGAGGCTCTGTGGCCGGTCACACGGGGGTGTTGCCGAGGTGGTCGGTGAGTAAGCCGGCACACCCCTCCGCAAGCCGGGATCCGCACCTGCTCGGCGGAACACCCTCGTAAGCCGACCATAGTCTGGCACCGATTTCTCGGGTAGAAGATACTCTGGGATCGGCCTCGCTTCCCCTTTGTCTCGCACCTTCCAGTTAGTATCTTGGTCTCCGGTGTATCGGGCAACTTCGCTCTAAAGTGGTCTCTAAGTGTAGGGAAAACACTGGCGACCGCCTGGTCGATTGTGATTTCTCCAAATATTGAGACGAACACCTAACGACAAATCCCTTTAAACGCGTGTGTCGCATTCCTTATCGAAAGTCTGTGATCGATGCAATAAATAAGAGCGAGAGAACAATTGCTTTCTGCATTTTATTACACGTTGCATTTGACCAAAATCGTTTTGCCGAGGGCAGCGTCGGATTTGACAGAGCCGGATAGAATGGGAAACGTCGGGAGCGATTGATGAAGAGCAGTAAATAGCCGAACAGCTGAAAGAAAAACGAATGATAAGACGGACCGATATAATCCTCGGTTATATTTTTCGGTGCTCTCGTTTAAAAGCGGCGCGCCCGTTTTAATTGAAATATCGGAGAGGCCAGCCGGCTTAAGGAGATTATTGTTGGCCGATGTAAATTAATGTTAACGCCGGCGCAGGTACCGGCGCCCCGGAATAAATATGATGAATCAGTCGGCTGTTTATCATGCTAATTTATTGCTCGCGCCATCTCGGCATCTGTAACTAATGGCGCGCGATGCACGCTGAAGCATCGGTAATTATATCTGAATGCGATTCCCTGCTACATCCAACGTACCTTACGAAACAGTCAAGGAATAGTAATCACGGAATTTCACTCGCCCAACGCTCATGCAATTACAAAACACGATTTTGCGACGTACTCGCAGTGAATAAAACTAATGTAATAATCATTAAACGACACGTAGCATGAATTAATATATATAAATTATTGTATCAACGATTACCTAAACGTGGTTGAAAAGAAACTGGAGATTGAAGTGTACGAGATCTGGATTTCACTATCGAAACTCGATAATTTCTAACGAAAAGTGTGCTTAGGCCAGCGCAAGGCGAAATTCGCCGATTTCTCGGGGTCAGTCGAGTCGGTCTCCGGAAGTTGGCTCGGTCAAGTCGTTGCCTTTGGTATATCCGAGTAAACTCGGTTAACTAACATTCCTCCGTCGGATCCCGGTGAACGCAATAAGAGAATCTGAGAAGTTTCAAATGATCGTGTTCGATTATTACCGGGAGGAAAGTTATCAGAAGAAAAGCACGGATCGCAAATTGGTTGATCCGTTTTGTTTCGAGGAGTAGACGCAGCGGGGATTGCACAAAGCCTTATCATCGCTTCCCTCGTTAATTACATCAAAGCGGTTCTACTTCGCCAACAGCATTCGGATCCCCCCGTTTCGCGCGTACAAGCACAGAGAGAGAGAACTCGGGCTCCTCTCGCGTTATCATAATATCGAGTAATTTAGTATTGGTGAGGCCGACTCGCACCTGCTGACTGACTGCAGTACTCGTCTAACCCTCTCTGCGCCGACCTCGAGTTTCACACCGACTTCTCGGGTTAACCGACCGACACCTTGCTACCCGTCTCTAATCCTTCATCTCCCTTCGACTTCGGTCTACTAGGTAAACATTCTCGGCTAGATCCATAGAAGCTATATACCGGGGAGACGGCGAGAGAGAGAGAGAGAGGGGGGGAGGCAGGGAAGGGTCTTGCGGAAGCCATTCGGGCTTGATGACTTTAGGAGGTCTGTCTAGGAAAATTCCGGAGGTCAGTGAAACTCCGACTAACCGGTAAACTCAACGATGAATGCTATCGGGGGGAGTCGGTTTGCTCGTTCATTTTCGAACCTATCGATTTTCGAACTAAGTAGAATTTTCCGACGGGAACGTAATTTCCCTTGCATTAAACGACTGAATAACCGAGAACCAGTGGTCGGTTAATCGCGAATAACTACTCTAATCGCGAAACGCAATGAAGAGCTTTATTAACAGCGAAAAAACGCGATTCCTTTGTTCGTCGAATCGGAATCATACTTAAACATGCGGAGTGAAAAAGACAGCATGCATTCTTCGACCACACTTCTCGGAGCGCGGAGTGCTGCCTGCAGTGGTGTACGCTCTGAGGAATTATGCGAAGAATTATAAGTTTTTCGCGATATTCGCCTTGAATATTTGAGTACGTCGAGGGGAGGGAAGGTGAGTGGATGGCAGAGAGGCATGACTGGCCACGCCAGAAACCAGAACGTCCAGGATTCTGGATCAAGCCATGATTCCTGGCGCGACCACACGATCTCGTCCGTGGTCACACGTGGGGATCTACGCTAATGGATTGCCAGCCGATACGTCTCCCTCCCCCTCCCCCGCCCCCGTCGCGTCGAAGCGAACGAAGATAAGCGACAAGTATCGCGAAAATCCGAGTGCCTTCGACGGTTCGGCCGACCACGAAATTGCCGTTCGTCCGCTGCTCGATCCTCGCGATGATTTTCATCGAATTAACTTACGTCGCTTCGCTATTCACTTAACCGCCCCCCCACATCGATCTTCCTTCGCTCGTCCGCAATCTTATACAAAATACCCCATTAGAAATCACTTAAAACGAGACAGATCGTTGTGGCATTACAAAATGCACTCGAAACGGAGTTAATTGTACTCTAAAAATTTGCTTAAAGAAGCAACAGTTTGGGGGATAATCATGGGTGATAAGAACGAGTCTGTGAGAAAGAGATTTAATCATCTCTTTTATAATCCCTGTAAACATTGGTTTGTAATCTCTCCGGTTAATTAGATCGTTAATTATACAGAACCAATCAGCCACTTAATCCGTTTTTGGGCACGATTTCGTTGACCCCCGTAATAGACGATTAATAATGGAATCATTTAATTAACCGCTCGACAGCTGGACTTGTTTGTATCTGGCCGGAAAATACTCCGCTGAAAGCATGGACGATCCCCCAAGATTGCAAATCGTTCTTTAACCGAATTATTTGAGGTGACTTGCCTATTATTAGCGACCACGGTTAATTTGTAATTCATGTAGAGCGTCTGAACTGGTGAACACATATTTTATTAGGAATTTTCTATTCAACCTCGATCCTTGCTCCGGTTCGGCCGTTAATTCGAGACCGAGAGGGGACTCGGATTAAGAACGCGCAGTTGTGCCTAAAACGAGCATTCGCGTTGGCTCGGCGAGCCGAAAAAAGGGAGGTCCATGGTGGAACGCGGGTAATCCACGGGGTGGCGAAAAAAGAGCAGGAAAGGGGTTACACGATCCGTGTATAAAGGCGGGATTATAATAAGCCCGGTGCGCGTTACGAAATTGTTTCGTTCCGTATTAATAACGGGGCCCTTTCGCGCCACGCGACGCCTATTATTGCCGGGCGCCGGGGGTCGCAACCCTTTCGCGAGAGTTTGTTTTACTCACGAGAGCTGCACGCGGCTTCATTTCTAGTCATAATAGCTGACCGGTTTTCATCTTCTTAATGCCTCTCGCTTAGCCGGGACGAGGAGGAGCCTCTCAAAGGAAATAAACCGTCTTTGATACTCGCCAAGGCACTCGTAATTGAATTTAACGGATATTGCCAAGGTATCTCCTTCGCGTCGTTCTTTTGGATCTCGTTTTAAAAAATTAGTAATTCGCTAAATGGCTAAACGAGCGCGTTTTAAATCACCGACCTCTCAAAGCGAGAACAGGCTCTCCTTTGAACCCACTCCATCTACCAATCTACATACACGTGAACCATGAGAAAATCAATAATACATTACTGATCACTTGATCAACATTAATTCTTCGTGTTTTTTCGCATTATAAGTAACCACGTCACGCACTGCAGCTCCATAATTATTATTCTAGTAGGATACAAAAACGTTGACGAAATATAAAGAATGTCCAGAGAGTCAGATTCGCAAATGGCCGGGAATGTTGATTAGGTAAGCGGAACGTTAGAGGAAATCGGTATTCTCGAGTCGACAAAGACGCCGCTGCAGCAATTTACTTTCTGCAATAGTAGCACTGATGACGACGCTTGTCCATTGTTCGGCACGCGCTATTAGGCTCCTCTCGATTCTGTCTGCGCGGGAGTCATCCTTATCGAGGTAGAGGTGAGGGGCCTCGTTTGAGGAGAACGCATTACCAGGCGCAATGAGGGAAACGCGGCAGCCAAGTTGGTGCCCGATACGGATTGCGGTGGCATTGATAGTAACGAGCCATTAGGAGACGCGTTAAACGTATCTCGGCGTGAATCCGCTGCTCGCTCGGCTGAGAACCCGAACGCTTCCGCGAAGAATGGATTTTCCTCGCACGGATTTGTATACCCGCCGTTCTTAATCTTTCACCGACGTCCTCCCCCATATCTTTTCCACGAAAAATATTCCCGAGGAATTGCGTTTATCCGTATCGTTGAACCGTACGAGCTTTCTAGTTGTTTTTTTTGTTTTTTTGTTTGTTTTTTTTCGTTTGATCTGTAGTCAGCGCGTTCGCGTTCCGTTTACGGCGTTGGTTGATCGATCACGGCTCCCAGCATCTTTGTCTTTTGCATTATTCAGTATACACACGCTCCTGGCCGTACACGCCCGGCATCGTAATTGCCATTATCGAAGTTTACGCGAGACTGGCATACTTATCCCGTGATCGCCGCTTCCGGTATTACTTGGAACAGTTTAAATCCATTCGCCGGCGGATTCGCGTGAATCTCCCGATAAGAAAGGGAGGGGACAAAAATAGATTAATATCTGTTCCCACGGGGAAAGTTGCGTACGGCCGGTCGTTCGCCCGGTTGAAAACTCGCTTACGAATAGCGAGCGAGCAACAGGGTCAATCCCTGCTAGATTACTTTTCAAGTATCTCAATAGGACTAGTTTAGTCGACTGCTTACGGCTTGTTACCGCGGTTGAATGCGACAAAACGACACCCAGGCACAAAGCCCGCGCCAGGGCTGCGAGAGCATAAAAGAGCGTTCAGGCCCATTCACGGCCGTGTTTGCGCACGTTACGTTTATTAAGTTGGTTAAGTAGACACGCACCGAAGACGGCTTTTTAACCCGTTCCGTTATTGCTGTGCGTCGCTTCCGGTTACCCACGCCGGCGGAACACCATTTTTCACGCGACGTCCAATATATGTTACACAACCCGCACTGCTTTTTTACAAAAGAATCCATTCGTGGTATCGGGTTAAAAAGTCCATTGCAGCGCGCACTCATTTTTCAGTATTTTCCATATTTATACGCGTAACAAGCATTCTTTGTATCAATTTTTCTATACGTATAATAACGTAGTCTGTTAATCGAATTAATTCGTTTCCTTATTTTTTTATCCCTAACTATCAATCTAACTGATCCTGTTCCGTTTCTGTTTCAGTGTAGTTCCGAGACATCGAGATAGAGGAACACAGACAGATAACACGGATCGCCGCAGTGCAATTCGCAGCATCGTGAGACAGGTATTTACAACCGTGTCCACCAGATATACCTCCATTCATAAGTCTCAGGACGTTCTAGTAATCGTTAAAGAAACCCCATCAATTCAAGTATTAAGCGATATAATAGTAATTAAATTAGTTCTCTGTTCATTCATACTATCATAACGCCACACATTTTTCACGATAAATCCTACGACTTATGAGCGGTGTACATACAGTTTGGAGCATTTGTAGAGGAAAACCGATTGAGTTTGGAAAAATCGTATAACAGCCACGATCAGGGGATACGTGACACGATAAAGTTCGCGTTATCTTAACGTTATTGTGTGTGATGTACGTGGCCGTTGGTTCAACTGCATCATCTAGCCNGACGTCCAATATATGTTACACAACCCGCACTGCTTTTTTACAAAAGAATTCGTGGTATCGGGTTAAAAAGTCCATTGCAGCGCGCACTCATTTTTCAGTATTTTCCATATTTATACGCGTAACAAGCATTCTTTATATCAATTTTTCTATACGTATAATTCGCAGTCTGTTAATCGAATTAATTCGTTTGCTTATTTTTTTATCCCTAACTATCAATCTAACTGATCCTGTTCCGTTTCTGTTTCAGTGTAGTTCCGAGACATCGAGATAGAGGAACACAGACAGATAACACGGATCGCCGCAGTGCAATTCGCAGCATCGTGAGACAGGTATTTACAACCGTGTCCACCAGATATACCTCCATTCATAAGTCTTAGGACGTTCTAGTAATCGTTAAAGAAACCCCATCAATTCAAGTATTAAGCGATATAATAGTAATTAAATTAGTTCTCTGTTCATTCATGCTATCATAACGCCACACATTTTTCACGATAAATCCTACGACTTATGAGCGGTGTACATACAGTTTGGAGCATTTGTAGAGGAAAACCGATTGAGTTTGGAAAAATCGTATAACAGCCACGATCAGGGGATACGTGACACGATAAAGTTCGCGTTATCTTAACGTTATTGTGTGTGATGTACGTGGCCGTTGGTTCAACTGCATCATCTAGCCAGTATTGTCCTACACGTGATAGAGCTGCAGGACAGCGAAATATTGATAAACAAAGATACACTGGTCTAATTGCAGGCAAGCAATTACCGTGTGTCAAGATTTCGGAGCTCCGTAATTATTATTAGAGTTAGCTCGGTAAATATGTTAGGATAATTTCGAGGACCCTTTGACAAAACGAGATATGAACGACATATACGGTGGATCCGATTTAATATTAAATAACAGACGAAGACGCGTTCTCTTTATAGCGTATAATACGTATAATTGATAAAATATTTTGCGATAGATAAAGATTCCTGGCAATCAGACTCGTGTAGAAGGAATAGCATTAGGTAAAAAATGTTCACGTGATTTGCACGGGGAAATCGATTTAGCGGGAGCGACGAATCGAAATTTGAATTATTGAAACGGGCGTTCGACACCTCGGGATTGCTTGAAGCACGATTTTTGCTCGCGGTACGAATCATTTGGACGGGATAATTATCCCGATAACGTCGTTATCGGTATTCGCGGCGACGTTAATCCCGTCGCGAAAATGATTAACCGGCTTCCTCGAGCGAACAGATCCGGCCTAACGTGTAGAACAGTGGCGCAGATGGCCGAGTGGACCCGTTAAAGGATAATCTCGTTGATTTTGCAAGATAGTAGTAGCCGCGCGCAGACTGGCCGCCAGAAGGACTCTATTGGATCAGCGATACCCTTTGTCTCGTCGAGCTTTCAAGTATATCCTCGGGACAAAGTACCAACTGTGCCACCGTTTTTAAATAGTTTAACCAAAGTAGCTTTCGTTCGCTCCGGCGATCGCGTCGTACGGGAGATAGAGAGGCAAACGCAAATATCGACGTTAGCACAGATAACGAGTTGTCCGTGTTTCGCTCGTTTTCGAACTCATCGCGAGTGGTAGAACAATGATTAGTTTAGTCGTTTTATTGTCCATTAGCGTGTTTTACATTTAATACCGAAACCGCGACAGCTATCAACTATCTACACGAAGTATCTTTTGTGGAATTAATTACTTTCTGCACCGGAAACTGTCCAGCGTAGGGGGTTGCGGTTTGCGGCTGGCCGAGGCGAAACCGCGTTAGATAAATCCGTTCGACGAACCTTTCGCGGCCGGTCCTCGTAGCCGAGGGGTCGCGGAACCGGGCCGGGCAGGCGGCGGGGGTGTATCTTTCCAGTTTGCGAGTAGACGGGGAATTCTGGCGTCGCGTCGGATCGAAACTCGCCCGGCATTCGGCGCGAGCGTCTTGAATGGTGACAAACGGCATGCACCGCGAACACACAGCAGCCGCGCGTTGCGGCTACGACTCGGAGGTATGAAGGGGCCCTGCAGCGCGTGAGCAATGCGGATGCACCGCGGAGCCCACCGGCGAACATACAGTTGACAGAAGCGTTTACGGAGACGAGATCCCTGCCTCTATTTCCCAGACTACGTACGTACACGTTCCTCTGCATATACTCCGCGATCCGACTCGCAACTTCTACGACCGTTACGAAACTTTCACGCTGCAAACGAAACAAACGTCACTTTAAGTCGGATGACGACGTTCGTTCGATAATTTCAATACGAAACTTGTGTTGTTGGTCAGTGATAACCGATGTACCGGTTAAATTCGCAGTATATAAGGGTAGCGATTTTCATTTAGGGGGATTGAAGCGGTTTTCAATGAATCAAGTGGGATGAAAAATCGTAGCTGGAAGAGGAACGGGTTTGGTTTTGCGTAGGAATACAAATTGGAACCGGCGAATGGTAACTCGCGCGATATATGGGTTTATGGTTACCGCGAAGCCGTATATATTCCAGACGGTTACAAGGGACATTAAAACAGTGGATCGATTAAACGCGGCCAATTAAAACTTAATGGCGGCGAATTAAGCTCCATAAAAGCTCGGGAGGGCGAGATTTTTTACCGGGCCCAGCCGTTTCTTGCTTCTTTTTTGCTCAGTCTACCGATTCTACCGCACTCGCGCGCGCCACTCGATTCCACTTTTTCATTTCGTTCTCCTCTGTCCTCTCATCTTCCTCTTTCCGCGGCGAGAAATGTGAACTTGTACATTTTCAATTCTTTCAATGAAAACTTGAAAACACACAAAGGCGATACGAGGGGAGGGTTCGTCCGGAAAGTTAAAGGCAACCGAACGGAATCCGATGGAACTCAATTAACCTTGATTAAACCGAATCGAACCCGGAGAATAGGATTTTTCACGCCACCGCTGTCCCTGTAATCCTTGTTCTCATTATCCGCGCCCGAATGCCTGTGTGCGTATGCAAATAAAGATTCACGCCCATTGTTGACGCCCGATTAATTAGGAGACCCCGATCTAACGGTAACGAACCGTATCGGAGTAAAATGTGAGCGTCGACGATTAGGTACCTTAAATTTTGCTCGAAAGGGAGGAACGGTTCGATTAAAGGCCAGCGACGAGAGAATATGTCGGTTCCGAAAGCTGTGAGCAAGTTTACCCTGGCAGAGAGTAGGTAAACGTCTTTCAATTTTCCTCGGACCCGCCGCCGCCGTCTCGAAACGGGCGACGACGGGTCAGAGGTCCGCGAATTAAAATTCCTATCCCTATTTTCTTCTCCCCGTTTGNAAATAAAGATTCACGCCCATTGTTGACGCCCGATTAATTAGGAGACCCCAATCTAACGGTAACGAACCGTATCGGAGTAAAATGTGAGCGTCGACGATTAGGTACCTTAAATTTTGCTCGAAAGGGAAGGAACGGTTCGATTAAAGGCCAGCGACGAGAGAATATGTCGGTTCCGAAAGCTGTGAGCAAGTTTACCCTGGCAGAGAGTAGGTAAACGTCTTTCAATTTTCCTCGGACCCGCCGCCGTCTCGAAGCGGGCGACGATGGGTCAGAGGTCCGCGAATTAAAATTCCTATCCCTATTTTCTGCTCCCCGTTCGAGCTATGGCAACTTTCGTTACACTTTTGCCTTACTCGCACGCGTGCGGTATATCTGGTGTAACCGGGGGTGC
Organism: Ceratina japonica; assembly: GCA_019453355.1. Taxonomy (NCBI): domain Eukaryota; kingdom Metazoa; phylum Arthropoda; class Insecta; order Hymenoptera; family Apidae; genus Ceratina; species Ceratina japonica. Next base: position 588,752 of record SMSR01015833.1, on the reverse strand, counting down.
GCGCAGAAGTCACGCACACCGGCGCGCACAGCCCCGAGAGAGTCGACTTTGGACGAGAGAAGATAGGGCGCCTACGCACACATACAGAGACGGGAGACCACATAGCACAGAACAGCCCCGAAGCATAGTCTCAACTCGACTCGAGCGGCTGAATCGATCCGCGAGCCTTCCCCTGCGCTCTCTATCTCTTTCCCACGTTCGGTCTCTGCAGCCCCAGAACCAACCGACCGACCGCCCACCCCCGTTGCGCGCTCTTCTCTGTCCCTTTTCACCGGTCGGTCCCACCAGCTCCTCGGCTCTCCTTCCTTATTCGCCGCTCGCTGCTGCTCCTTCGCCTCTATTCCTCTCTGCTCAACCTTGGGACCGCCACCCCCATCGACCAGCCTGGTCACGCGAACCTTTCAAAAATTCCTCGCCCTTCGCGCGAATTTCTTCCACGTCTACCTTCCGGCCACGTCGAACCCTGCCCTCGACCGTTATCACTCACGGGCTATCCTCCACGAATATATATATATACCGTTGCCGCTTACGTTTTCGAAATTACCGACGTATTCGATTTTAATATGCGCCGTTCCGTCTGGCCGGAGTCCAATAAGTCAGGTGTACAGTAAATACGATGATTTAAACAGGGCGATTTGCAATTCCGAATGAATATGAATGATTGTCATTAAACTTTTGAGAGGAACAAGTTGTTGGCCGCGGACACGATTTCTCGCGTGGAATATCGACTTGGCACGCTCGAGGCGGGGTTCGGCTGCGAGCTGTCTAACAGAATTTATAAGAACGCGAGCGGAACCGACTACCGAAGAATGGATGAGGTATGCCTGCGAGGGATTTTTTATTAATCGCCAGACATCCAGAGAAACATCCTACCGGCACCTTCGGTATTTTCGGGAAAGAAATATCTACCGAAATGACGGCGATTCGTTCGCGTCGGAAGCTACCGAGATCGAGGGGTCGGTAACCGGGATTCGAATTTTCCTGAGTGGTTCCTTCATAATAAATAAGCTCCATGTACACCACATAATGATATGTAAAAACGAGCTTAGCATCCCCGAAATAATTGAAACGTTCGGCGAAATTTCGATAGAATAACGAGGACATAAAAGTTCCGTTGAATAGAATTTAATTAAAAAATCGAAAACATTTTTCAAGAGACCGCCTCGCATCTCTTTGATCTTTCCGTGCTAATTAACGTGCGATCGAAAATGCGTACAACGGTTTAAATCACGATGGGAGAAAAAGGTGTATCTTAGCCTGGCGTCTANAATAAATAAGCTCCATGTACACCACATAATGATATGTAAAAACGAGCTTAGCATCCCCGAAATAATTGAAACGTTCGGCGAAATTTCGATAGAATAACGAGGACATAAAAGTTCCGTTGAATAGAATTTAATTAAAAAGTCGAAAACATTTTTCAAGAGACCGGCTCGCATCTCTTTGATCTTTCCGTGTTAATTAACGTGCGATCGAAAATGCGTATAACGGTTTAAATCAGGATGGGAGAAAAAGGTGTATCTTAGCCTGGCGTCGAGGCGCATAGATCACGTACAAGGTACGCAGTGAATCTCCGAGCTCGAAATATGACCGATTCAATTACGCACGTGTCTGGGAGAGTGGAACCTCCCACCGATGTTATCCCTCTCTGCGCCGGTGATTTGTGTCCCCGTTCATCTTTGCGGGTGTCTGAGGCCGCCGCAGTCCGACGACGTGCGCGCGTTGCGTGAATGCACGCGAGGAGGGCAGCATATACACGCGCGGACCGAACATGCCCGCACAGATACCGGGCTAATGGAGAAATTCAGCCCGCAACGGAAACCGTTGTATCCCTCTCCTCTTCTCCGACTCTCTCCTTCGTAGTTCGTTACTCGTGTTCGTTTCACATCTCTCTCCGCGTGATCGACGGAATCCGGAGCGGCGGGGACACTTTGATTAATATAAAATTTGATGTACTCGAGCCAAGTACGAATTCGTTCGGACTTGGCCATCGAACTTTCCTAAGTTTAAGCCGTGAATCGATTAGGATTTAGGACACGTATGCGGAGACAGATGCGAGATGGCTAATGGAGAAATTCAGCCCGCAACGGAAACTGTTATAGCCTTCCCTCCCTCCCTACGTTTCTTAGGGCCGCTCCTCGATCTCCGACAGTAGTACTCGTCTTCTCTATTTAGGAGTTTATTTGATGCGGATCGGAGTCTCGAGTGGAAGTCGCGCGCAAGGGGATTCCATGAAACCGACCCAGGGTCAATTTGAAACTTTCTCGGCCCGCTCGAGGGGAAATCTTGGAAAGGAAGCCGTATCGAGGAGAGTATCCTTCCCCTGGGTACCGTTCGATGCGCGCTCCTCCGGATGCAAAGCACACCTTTACCTATCGCTTTGCCTGTCGCCAGTGTTAAAAGTTCATTAATCCTAATCACCTCCGGGGTTAATTGTTAGCTCGCGCCGATTATCTTCCACATCTTCCCGTTCCGAAAAACCTGACCCGCCGCATTATACCGGCCATCTGTTCCTACAATCATTGTTGTAATGCTAAATATATGGTGTTAGATACGACGAATGATACAATCACATATTTGCATCTCCCTAAAAAAGGACGAATAAACATCTCGTATTGTACGAACGGTGCAAGGACACTTATAGCGGTGCGCGATTAATGCGAGTCCGTGGAAAACTGTTCGGAACGTCGGTTTTATTTAGAGACGCGCAAATTACAGATTTTTTGGCAATAAATCGGCGAAGTTGCGGCGCTCGTACACAGGCACATAGATTCTGCCGTATCAACAAGATTTTCGGTCGGTTCTCCGTTCGCAAACAATCGGAAGCCCGAATTCCGTCCTGACCAGGAAATATTCAAATATTTGCCGCGGTGTAAATCGAACGTTTTTTTGCATCGGCAACAACTAACCGAGAATAGGCAATTTTGTTGCGCGACTCTCGTTAAAGAGAATTAAAACTGCAGGACGGACGAAGAAAATTTGAATCGGTTCCCGTGGACCGTCTAGATTTCATTTTATGCAGATCACCGCGACGGAGGCTGGGGAGGGAGAGCGGAAGCTGCAAGGAGTCTAAGGTTAATTTGAAACTTTGCCGACTCCGCTCCGAGGGCTGCTGCCCAAAAGAGAATATCGTATGAGCTATATAGTTTCCCAGTTCCTTCCGGGAACGAATTTTTCGTACCCCTTCCATTCCCTTAATCGAACCTTAAACTTTTAAAGATTTGCAAAACTCGCGATCGTCGCCTCCATTCGATCCTTTTTAGTCGATTTCGTCCGCCGTCCGACTCGTCCATCACTGCCAACGAACATCACCGACGTTTATTTTATCCCAGATAATTCAAGTACTTATCTCGTTGTTCTTTATCGCGGCCAAAATTTGGCTATTTTCGTTTTCACATTTTTCGCGATGGGACAATATCAAGATAAATGATCGTTGATGAGCGTATCGCGTCGAGTGCAATTCGCAGGATCGGTCCGGCCACGTTGACGTTAATACATCATCGACTGTCCCGTAAACATACGACCGCGCTAGAGCAGAGTGGCGATATTCGGTTCGCGCGACTCGTTCCAGTCATTATGCATCCGGCGCAAACCCGATNATTACCTCGCGGAACGCTTTACTTCTCTTATTCATCTTCCTAAAATGTACGTATCTATTTACAATATTTTATGTCTATATTTCTTTGCNTTATTACCAATGTACCACCCACGTTCATAAGTTATGATATGTTATAAAACGCACGGCCGAATGAGACGTTCCAACAATATTGAATGAACTGGAAAATTTGTGACGCTTCATCGACTTTGTCTCAGTTTTATATAATATATTATTGAAATATTTTATATAATATAATATTGAAATATTTATCGAATCGTTTGATAAACACGTGGAACGGTAATAGCGTCGCGTTCTATGTGTAACTATTGGGCTAATGCGAAAACACGCGAGTTTGTGCGTCTTTAGGCAGAGTGCGTAGCCCCCCTATCGGTGCAGGCGAGTTGAAAAGCAGCAGTTATTACATAGGTAAATGGCGCAGACGGATAGAGCCCAACTGCGGGAGATGTCGAATCGATACAGGCGGGCTCTCCCGCAGCTGGATGCAGACATCGAGCCATCATCGATACGCAGATTACTTAAGTACTTCTCGATCCCACCCTCTGTCGGCTACCGGCATTTCGGAAATCGAACCTCCCGTCGAATGTCGTTCCCTCCGCTCAAAACCGATTCACCACTTCAGTCAGCCGAGTTCAAACGAACTTGCGACGTTCGCATCATAAATTATTGGATACTACATGCAATATTCGACCGACGCGACGTTTTAATAGAATAACTGACGAAGTAAAATTGTTACTACGAAATAAGAGTTTCGCCAATTTCATTTTTGACAAAGAACGACTGTGAATGAAATATTGAACTGCGATTATTCTCGCGGGTAAGGTGTTGATTAGGATGAATCGAGGATGCTAATTTCCGGGATTCGCGTCGCTTATTAGGCCGGAGAAGCTTCTGATAGCCTGAAAAAGCGGGCATTGGGTTATGAGAGGTAGATATATCCAGTTATAGGCTATTAGCTTCGGAAATGGAGAATCGATATGCGCGTTCCAGCCGGATAGGAAGATTAGGATATGGAGAACGCGGCGGGTGTTCTCGGACAAATTTTTCCACGGCTTTCTCTCTCGATTCTTGCCATCCCGTGGAATTGCTACGAATTCCCCGGCTTAGTATCCTCCCCCCCCCCCTCTCCGTCCCGCTCTCTCTTTCTCTCTCTCGGTCCCGCGCGAAACATTCTCTCAATTACTGGCGGGCAACTGCAGGAAGTAAGCCCGAGCTGAAATAGCGTCGATAACTGGCCGTTCGCCATCAACGCTCGACGTTAGTTGAAGCTTCCGGCAGAGAATCTTCATCGTGGTCCAGATAACGCACGGTTAGATCCATCCGACCGGTAAATATTAACATTGCCGAGAGAATTGGTTCAAACTAACACTCTCGTTCGCAGCGAGCGGCACCGGTCTAATCTCTCGCCGCGATTATACAAATCTTTGCTCAACGCTCGTTCATTCTCAGCCACGGCCGTTTATTTCGCGCTTTCTTCTATTTCCACAATTCTCCGGAATTACCTTCAACTCCATAGTTTTTATCCGGCCCGTATCTAGTATTGCATGCATTATCCTAGAGTCATTGCGTCGTCTGCATATGAAACGCTGTATTAAACATTTTGTCGAGCAATTTTCCAAGAATTATCACACGGACCGTGTCTGTTGATTTTTATTGCGTAGCCGGCGACGTATGGTTCGTTGTTCAATCGATGGTCAATTAAAGAGCATTCACTTGATTCGATTCTGAGGATCCGGTTGCGCTTTGCGGCAATTAGGGACTTGGCCAAAGTCCTTACGGACGAGTTAACTCGCAATAATAACGGTCGCTTGCCGGTGATAATGGCCGCTGATTCAGCGCTATTTTGAGTGGCGCATCCGGCTCGGTGGCATAATCGCGTGGCTTGCGATTTTCGAATCTCTATAAACACCGACGGTCAGCATATTAACCCCTTGCATCGGGCTGGCTCCGCCTCCCGCTCCTCGCTTTTCCTCCAGTCGGTTCTTCTTCATCCCCGGTTTCGAACGAACCCTTTACCTACCGTTGACGAGTCGGTAAATGCTGAGTATTTAGGATTCACGAGTTTCGTCGTGTAAACTGAGGCGAAGCTCCCGGCAAATATTTGATTTCTAAGTCTCGATGAAACACGCCGCGATCCTCATCCCTCTATCCCGTTTCCTTGGCCAAACTTCCTTCGGTTGGATCATTAAAGCGATTATTAGGCGTACCTACTACCTAGAACTTGTTTAATCAGCAACGAGCAAGACGCGTCGCAGACGTCAATGAAATTACCCCTAGAATTCCTCGAAATTTTACTTACCTCCTCTACTAACGTGTTCGACGTACAGTAATTCTTTCTCGTCTGTCTGTCGTTTATAATATCGCCTCGAAATCGTACAATTAATTCGAGACGTCGTTCGGATTTCGTAGGAAAGAGTTCTGGGGAGGGTAGCAGGAGAGATAGAAGGTTTTCCAGAGGCTGTCGCGCGCAGATGTAATTTTCGTGGTCCCTTTGTCGATCACATCTAGATATTTTTTCCCCGGTACGGCGGCGCGTCGGAAAGTTTCGTTCCCGTGAAAGCAGTTTTCGACGTTTCGTCTGCTATTTCGCCGAGCATTGTCGGACGGTCCCGGGGCTGCCTCCGCCGCCGTGTTGGACGCCGGCCAACGACGCCGGACGAGCGGAAGGGAATTTCCCTGTAATTTATTTAACAACGAAGCCCGACGTGGAAAAATTCATTCGTTAAAATCGTCTGGACGTTCAGCTCCAACGCGCCGCCGCCGCCGCCGCCGTGCCGGTCACTGCTCTCGAGCTTCAGGTACTTAGAAAATAATTTCCCTTATCCATTGAGATAACTGAGAGTTCGATATATCGTTTGTGATATTAATTTTTAAAAATGCCTTTCCTTCATCATTTAAATATTGTGATTCATAACTTTTTATATTTCATTTACTTCAATGGATTACTTGCATCCTATAGTATATCTTCTGCTTAGTCAATTTTTTAAATCTGCAGTCTGTTGATAACGAAACTTGTTCGTAAAGTTGCAAAAGAGTGAACGGTTCGCAACCCTCTTTTAGAGACCAGTGAGTCCGTAGATATTCGAATCCTCGGTTAAACTGGGTCGATACTTCGGGCCTACCGGCTCGCGTTAAACCGAATTTAACAAACTCTCTGTGGCTTTAACAAACAAGGGAGAAGCAGTAACATATTTTACGGTCGAGTTTGCAAAATGCGCTTCACCCTTGTTGGTTGCTTCACGGTCCGCGAGTAACTAACAAAGTCCGGATTTCGAGTAAAGAACGGAGCGATATCTTCCGAGCGTTCATTGCCGCGCATCGACAACTCTGACAGTCATAAAATCACAACTGAAACACCATAGTGAAACGTGTTCCGGGCATTACGAACGAGGTTGAATGTTTATTGAAAAACAATTTTGGCGCAGGCTGGAAGTAAGGTCGGAAATGTATTCCGGCTGGCCGGGACACCCGATCGCGTTTAATTGCGCGCTTGGATATACATTTCGAAACCGAGACAACTTCGTTATAATCGCGAGCATCTCATTAAACAACAAACAAGAGGATAAATTGAACAGGTGGAATTAACTGCACGTATCAGCACGCGTGTAATTGACTATTAAACGATAAATACGAAAATTACGTCGGCCATTAACATGTCAAGAATTACGAGCCGTCTCTCCCCCTCCCCATCTGTTAAAAACCTTTAAAATCAAATTTCAATTATTCCGCCGACGGTATTAAAGGCGAGCGAGGAGGAATAAATTCCAAACGAATCTAACTTCTATTTAGACTGCCGACGAACCGCGTTCGGCGCCTCCTCGATAAATAACCGGGGAGAGAGAGAGGAGCGCAGGTGAATTATTAAAGGCAAACGAAAAACGACTGCGGGGTTCTAATTCGACCTCGAAACCGGACGAATATATCTTCTGTAAATAATTTGCAAAAAGGGCTGCGGCCCTTGGAGCGTCTCGCGCGCGGGGAAGGGCTGGAGAACCGTTATTCGTCACCAGTCAAAGGACATCGCGATGCGATCGCGGAAAGGGAGAAAAGTATCAAGAAGGGGCGGCTCTGTCGCCCTCGTTCCGCGTCAAAGTAAATTAAACAAACACCGTCTCTCTGTGGCCGGCCCCGTCACCGCGAGTAATACATTTTATGGACGATTTTGTGAAACGTCCACCTCCTCCCGCTATCTCATTCACGTCCGCCGCCGCCACCCTCGGCTCGCACGCACGCACGCCGCGCGGATGCGTTAATCCCAACCCCCCCGGCTAACCCTCGCGGTTGAATGCGCCCAGCTAAAAGCCACCACTACCAGCAGCGACGCCGCCGCCATTCATCCAGGCGCTTTCCATCCACTCTCTCGCCCCCGCCGCAATCCTCGCCCTCCTCTCTCCACCCCCCCCGTTACCTCTTGCCCCAGCTACCCCGTTCCTCCGCCTCGTTGGACGACCTCTCGAGAGCAAAATAGATTCCTGTAACTACCCCTATCTACGCCACGAATCGAACGGCTGTTTGTGTATTCGAGTGTACGGTTATTTGCCTGTCGCGCGTTATGTCTCTATACATATGTATGTATGCGGCGCGGTGTGCGTGCGGGGGTTCCACCCCGTCGACAGACCGCCCACGGAGCGGTGCTTTTTTCGTTGCCTATTGTTCGCCGAGATTGACGGCCGATGGTTCTTATAAAGAAAAGGCAGCGCTTTTCGACGATCCGCGCCAGCTATATTCGATACGAATTGTATATTTCATTACGAGAGATAATTGTTACTAGCCGGTATTCTGGTTTAACTCGCGTGTTTCAACGAAAACCGTGTCAGACTGTGTTCGAACAGAGGTGAGCGATGTCACGGACTTTGTCGAACAGGGTCGAGTACGAATTCTAGCGTAGTTCGAGCAGCATAGTTGTCCTCGTACGAACCTAATTACCGAGTAAAGTTTCGATCGGTTTTGGTGGACCGATTCGACCTGATTCCCGTGGACAGCCGTGGTGACCTTTCCGCGCGGCGAGTAAGCAAGCGTTTCAGCGCGACTCCGGGCATCGACGTTATCGCGTCCCGCAGTTCATATCTGTTACCAACGATTCGTCGTAAAAACGTTGAACGCCGATTCGAAGGAATCGGGGGGCGAAATGGTTATCGGGTTCGTTTTATGTCACGTTGTTCTTTCGTCGGTCGTCCGTCTGCCTCGCGCGACCGTAAAAACACGTGGAGGAGGGCGTCTCTTTCGCCAATTAGTCGTTCGGCTATAATTCGTGTTAATCCGCGAGTCGGCCGGAAATCTCCACATTTAAATCACAATGTGATCAGCCAATTAGTCGCGCTCGGTTGTAGCCGTCGCTCGATTATCAATTACCGTGACCATTCTAACGACCAACAGGGGAGACAGAGAGAGAGAGAGAGAGAGAGGAGGCTTAAGCTCTCTAATTCAATTTTACGCGGAGCGTCGACCGGGGACGCGCGTGAAAACCGCTGGGAAAGAATCTTGCTCGCTTCATTATCGGTCTGCCGTAGTCCGCTTATCGTGTTTGATCTGCGATCAACGCTCTCCTTTTACGCTATTCGATTACTCTCCTTTGACCTCAACCTTTTCCAACCATCTTCAAACGCTTATCGAAAATCGTCGTTTACCCCCGCGTCAAAAGCTGATTCCTATAGAAGGAAATTCAATACAAACACGGCGAATGCAATTTATAAAAATGTATACACGAAATGAGCGCGGCTCGCGATAATCGAACGACGCGAAAAAGGCGTGTCGTAATTTGTACAATGATCCACGGCGTAATTAATATGGACTCCTGGAACGTGTAAACGAGAACGACAATTTCGGGGGTATGTTTTGTAACGCGCGAGCGATGATTAGGCTGATGCATTTTTTTGCGTTAATAATCGGTTTTCGCGAAATTAGACCGCGAGGGTGAAATATTAATTCGCAGTCCGGCGACGGTTTATCGTCGGCTGGCTGGTCGGCCGTTTCGACGGCGCCAATTTCCCCCGGTAATTACCCGGTAGCCCGGGAAAAACGCGCGACGAACGCGCGGAGCTAATTAACGGAGGCCAATAAGCGCGAAAACATGAGGAATTTTGTGTTTCCTCCTCTTGTGCCGGATAGGACCCGGGGCGTCACTTTCACGCTCGTCGCCCGTTCCGTCGCTGTTTACGAAATAAATAAATATGTGACGGTGCACTTCGCCGGGGCGAGCCTCCGACCCTCTCCCGACGCCATCTACTTTTTTGCGATCGCCAGTCCACGGCCAACTTTTTACTTACGAATTTTTGTTCCCTATGAATCGGGAAGGACTGTTTCGAACTCGTTTGTCTTGCGCAGCAACAGGTATGCAGAAAACACGTCTTTTGACGACAGTTCTTTGGTTCGCGTTCGCGCGCCCGGAAGCGTGGCACGGCGACATACGATTAGGCCGGAGACGATCTTCTCTACTCGAAAATCGTGTACTTGGAAACGGCAAATCGTCGGAGCGAGCGGAGCCATCGGGAGCTGTCCGCTTTGTTTCCGATGATTGCGCGACAACGCGTGGCCGCGTTACAAGCGAGGGTTGAATCGTCTCGGCTAGGATAAGCAGAGGGAACGCGCGGGGCTCGGAACCGAACGAGAGAATGGCCCAAAGCAATCGGAACCCCCGTCGAACCGATGTAGTAGATTCACTTACCTATTCGTCCCTTCGTCCGCCGGCCCCCACGGTCTTCGCCCGGTCCCTGGAATCCCTGACGAGTTACGGACTCGCAGTGATTCTCAAATCGCATTCACTCGCGACGGAAATCGAATTAACGTTGTTTTACGAGTCTCCGTTTTGATGGGTTCACCCTTTGACGAGTCAACAGAGTTACCCGACGGCCCGAAACTTGGATCTGCATTCTCGTTTTTCGAACGGAAGACGACCTCGTTTTCGTTAAAAACCATTGAAAACGCGGCGGTGTACGTTTATTAGGAATTGTAATCAGTAGATTGGACGACGCCGAGGGGAATTGGCTCGTCGCGGTTCGCGGAGGCGAGAAACGACTCGGTTACCCCTGGCATCCGGCTATTTTTGTATTCCGGGCGCGTCTGAAATATTGAAAAATCAAGAAAGAACAGCGGAAAAATCGAGAGAATACGAAAGCCACGGGTTACGGTGGAATTTTCACGGAAACTTGCGCACCACTGATGCAGACACGCGTCAAAAAGGATGATATGTACGGGAGGGAGGAAGGGAGAGCGGGATGCGCGCGGAGGGAAGACGTTGGAAAACCTAACGTTAGCCGTGGCGCGAGCGATGGATGGTGAAAAGGGGTTGAAACGAGACAGAGACGTCGAATGGAACGCGAGGGACGCGGCTAGACAAGAGACATCGGCCCGAAAGAGAGAGGCGAACTTTGTTGCGTAGAGCTTTAAAGGGAAACCGCAGGATGAAAAATATTTTGCACAAAGTGTTTTCACCGCCAGACTCTTTTCCCTGTTTTTTTTTTTTTACCGTTTCACCGCAGTGTTGTACGTTTAGTTACTTTACGAGTCGGCTCGCGCGCACACATAATTATGTATTCATGTTCCTCGCCTTTCACTTCCTTTTCCTCCGCAAAGGCTCAAAGCAGCTGTTCCTTTTTNTTATTGCTGAATTTCTTGCTTTCTATTACCCTCAGCTAAGTGATTTTTTTATTATGTCGTNGGAGGAAGATAAAGAGCGGAGTAACGCGTACGCGGAGTAGAGGTATATGGAACGTCGGGGTTGTACTGTGTGCGCGAAACAGGGTGGCGGAGAGGGCCGAAGAGGAAAGCGAGGTGGCGCGAGTGGTATTCGACCCTCTATAGGGAAATATCCATAATGCGCATTTGCAATTTCAATGCCTCGCCGAGCCCCGGCAAGTTGCCGAAGCACAGCCACCCTCGAACCTTCGTGCCGATCCGAAGCCTCGCTCTTCCACCCCCGCCCTTCTCATTCTCAGCCTCTTCTTCTTCTTCTTAGTCTCCCCGCGCTCCCTCTCGCCTCGCCGCCGCCGTCGTCTCCTATGGAACGCTATAACGCCCCGAGGCAACGCGCAACAACCCAATCCACCTATTTCGACGCGTATCCGCACCCTTAACTCTCCTCGTGCGTGCTGTTCCTTCGATTCGTTCTCACCGAATTTTCCCATTCTCGTTCTTTTCACGGCCGCGTCGTCGCTCGAGTTTCCTCCGTCCACGACTATCACCGACGACACTATTTAAACAATCGATATCCTTCGTACGAAGATTGATGCGAATATTCGATGGATCAAAGGGGTAGTAGACGTTGGCCGTATCGATATTTCCTAAGGGCGAGGGCAGAAGTCGGAACGGGTAGAAATGAAATTCACCGGGCTTCATATCGTGGTCGTTACTCTCCGTTCGAGAATTTATTCTCCTCCGGTTCTCGTGTCGCGCACGTACCGCGCCACTGGAATGAGAAAAAGAAGAAAGATTTAAGTACATAGAATCGGGGGGACGGGAATCGAGTGGGCTAAGTTAAAATCAGTGCTGCGGGGGATATCGAAGAAGGCAATATTTCAATCGACGTCAGATTTATCGAGACCCGGCCACGCGAAATGGCCAACGCGTCGAGCCGCGCGTTACGTGCCATTTCGCGAGCCGTTCCTACGGGCCGCCGTGATTCATTCCGAGCCACTTTGCACGGGATTATTCGAACGTAATCAATCAACGGAAGGGGTGAAATCGCTGTCTGGAAAGATAGGCGAAACAGGAGAGAGCTCTCGAGGCCGGGATGACGTCAGGATGACGAGGATAACGCTTATAAACCTCGAGAGATTTGTATTCGAACGTTCGATGGTCGTTAAAAACCAGAAGTGGTTTCCAATTAAAGACGAATACAATGCAGTTCTAATTGTATTTAACGATTACGTAAACGATTTTCGAGACGAGCGTCGCTAACTGCGACCGCAGTCTGTAGATCATTTTTCCGCGGTACACTGAATATCCGTCGCAGCTGCCAGCTCCGGGATTCGTTGCTACGAGATAGTTGTTCCCAGCTAAGCGTCTCGCGACCGCGAGCACGTGCCACTAATTACCCATTCGCGGCGTAAAGCAGCAGTATTTTATGCCGCGCAGGCTAATTCCGAATTTTTGACATTAATTACCTCGCGGAACGCTTTACTTCTCTTATTCATCTTTCTAAAATGTATGTATCTATTTACAAGAGATATTGTGCGATATTTTATGTGTCTATATTTCTTTACNATTACCTCGCGGAACGCTTTACTTCTCTTATTCATCTTCCTAAAATGTATGTATCTATTTACAAGAGATATTGTGCGATATTTTATGTCTATATTTGTTTGCATCATAGAAATGAAGTGAATACGAGCAAAAATTTGTCAGGCGACGTCGAACGTTAGACGAGTCTCTGGCGATTGAGTTTAAATAAGAACAAGTTGGCAATACGTTGGAGAGCGTCTGTCGGACAGGGGCAGAATGTCGTGGCCATTAATAACGGGAGGCGAACTCTCGTTGCCGAAGTTTACATTCTAAACTCGGCACCGGTTATAGAGTGGTCTTAGTAATCCTTACGCATAAATGATAATGGAAGGGTTATTAATTGCTTCTGGCCACGGACCCGTCGACGTTCGAGCTTCTACCATATGGCACTGATTAATTGCTGTAACCGGTATCGAGCCCGGCTCGCATTCTTCGTGTACTTTGCCGTGCCGCGATTAAGTTTGCCGTGCGAATAGTGCCCGTGCTAATTGCTCGTCCTCGTAATTCTCCTTTTAATTATCGGCCGATTTCAAACTTGTACGCGAGCTACTTTTCAATCGATACTTTTCGCGATCCCCAAGTTGGACGATATTTTCAAATCTCCTGTTCGATTCAATTAATCATCTACCCGTAACGGGTATTACTGCATAATTTCCGGAGTTAACTTATAAGTTCGGCTTCTAATTATAGTCGACCGAAAAACTTCTCTCCCGCTTCTTGTCCCAAGACCCGACTTTTCGCCGGATTATATCGGGCTTTACGCGTCAGGGATGAACCCCTCCCCCCCGTTATCGTTTCATTATTTCTGTTAATTTAATACCCGCGGTTATGGGATCGGAAGGGACATCTGACTTGTTAATTTCTCCCGCATAAATTTCTCGCGAGCTTTTAATTGATTCCATCCGGGGCACAACCTTAATCGTCGTTCCTTCCTACTTTCATCGAGTCACCGTGACTTCATCGTTCCGTACACACACACACACAATCGCACAGTCGTATTCCTCTCGTGAAGAATAAACCTTTCGCGGGTTTACCCGGATCTCGATAATGGAGATTTGACGCAAACGCGAACCATGAGCCCGAGTGAAATTTTTCAAATAACGTTGTCACCTAGCGGTCGCAATTCTGGATTCAATTTCGGACAGAACGAGGGGGGACGGGGGGGGGGCGTGGGTTCGTTAGCGGAATCACGAACTTTAATCCGACTGATTTCGACCAGCATCGCGCGACCCTTTTCGTCCTTTTTCCTTCGATAGCCCGGAGGGTGGAACACGCGGTGCCAGAAGAACTCTCCAGACTGCGCGGAAAGTACACGGGGAAGGGTCCGGGACGCCTAATTAGACGCGGTGCCCGCCGCTAAGAGGGCGAAACGGTGAGGGAACAAGAAAACGAAGAAGAGACCCTAAAACGTGAACGCGCAAACCGACACGACGACGCCACGCGCACTCGTCACGCGCCTCCCTCTCTCACTCTCTCTCTCTCTCTCTCTTTCGTTTTGCTCAACTTTCGAACTGTCTCCGACAGCTGGAAAAAGCGCGGGGTTGCTCCTCCTTTTTTTTCCCTCTTCTGTCACGGCCGGCTCCCTTGGCGGAAACCTCGAGAACCGCAAATTCATCCCGACGCTTTTTCATTCACCAAATTGGAAATTTATTTGACTCCTCTTGTTGTACCGGAACGATGCATGGAAATTTTCATTCAGCATTGAAAGTTCGCGGCGTGATAATAATTTAATACAAACCGCGTCGCTCATAGACAGTTTCGTTCGCGAAAAGTCTCGAACAAGGGTAGGAGCCTCATTATTCCAGCTTTCGAATTCGGAGAACGGATAACAAAAGGAACAGCTGTACTTATGGTGCGCAGGAATCCCGAAGGGAACAGGCCGGAGGGTCGACACCTGTCTAAGGGCGTCAACGAAGCCCGAGGAAGCAGCAGCAGCCGAGGGGAAAGTAGAGGGAAGAGGGTGATTCGTTTTCATTACCCGCGGCAACTTCGATGCTGCCGTAACGCACAAATTTACATCATCCAACCANGGGTAGGAGCCTCATTATTCCAGCTTTCGAATTCGGAGAACGGATAACAAAAGGAACAGCTGTACTTATGGTGCGCAGGAATCCCGAAGGGAACAGGCCGGAGGGTCGACACCTGTCTAAGGGCGTCAACGAAGCCCGAGGAAGCAGCAGCAGCCGAGGGGAAAGTAGAGGGAAGAGGGTGATTCGTTTTCATTACCCGCGGCAACTTCGATGCTACCGTAACGCACAAATTTACATCATCCAACCAGCCGCCCAGTATCCTTCATCTTGTCCCGCGGAACGGGGGCGGCGGCGGGGGGGGCGAGAAGCGCGCGAGAAATGGGCAATTTCTTTTCATTAGCCGGCAGCCGAGTTCGACGCAGCTATTTCCACCGCGATCCACCCGCTAACGAGTTCTGATGTTCGCCGATGAAGAATTCCCGGTAAACTCGGTCTAGTTACGCAAATTAGAGTCTATATTTGTGTTACAGAAAAGTTCTGTATAACCCCGCTCCGCAGAAGTAATAAGCTCGCGGCGCTGGTTGAAAAATCAGGATCAGATCTTGTAATCGACTATTAATTAAAAACGATATTCGCATGACGACGCGGGGCACTTGTAAATAAGTTTGGCGCGTGGCATTAAAATTGAGGCATCGAACACCTGGATGGATGGAGGCGACAAAGTCGTCCGAGCGCACGCGATCCCCTAATTGTCTTGCTCGACGCGCAACCCCCTCGGGTAAGGGGTTGAGAGCGCAACGAGGCTCCTCGACGATGTACGCGGCGTGTCTACCTGAACACCGGGAGCGCCCCTCGTGTCTCGCTTCATCCGAGCGTGGCTGCGTACGAGGTAGAAAAAAAAAAAAGAAGGGGATGGAAGTGGGAACGATTCGTTTTCATTAGCGAGGCTGCGGCGAGTCCCGGCCTCTCGGTTTGGCTGCTGCGGCTTGGCGAAGACGTTAACTGGGGGGGTCGGAGGTTCCTCGAGTTGGGGTTGACTCGAGTCACGGGAGAATACCACTTGGCGAGAATGCGAGGAGAGCGAGAGGTTGTATCGGTGAGTTCCGGCGAGAGCCGAGTCTCGGAGGACCGTCGCTGGTTTTGCGTTAACCCCGGGATTATTGCTGAATTTCTTGCTTTCTATTACCCTCAGCTAAGTGATTTTTTCGCGAAAATGTTTCGCGCACAGTAGTCGAGATAAAATAATAACAAATCGCTTTAAAGCAAATATTCCCAGCGGACGGTTTTAATTTGGATTCGATTCGGCGGCGGCTATAAAATTGACTGGGACCGCGCTTGGCAAAATCATTGAAATACTTTTTCGGTGGGGAAAAATACACTTGTCGTTGCGACAGTTACGTGCGGGAAATTTGAAACGAGACGGAAATAGAGTTATTAATGCGATCGGGCGCAAATTCGCGCACGGAATCGGGAGCCATTCGCATCTCTGTATAAATATTGACCGAATCGGAAATCATTGGAACATACTGCGAATCGAAGTGGGTCATTTACGTTTAAATTATTCGAGCGATGTTTGCCCTCCGACCGTTCGGAATTGCTCCCCCTGTGTGTTCCCGTTTAAACGATTATCTAATTATATTTATAAATCGTGAGACGAGTCATTCATTGAATTCGATCTTGATTCACTTCGTACAACGTTCTATTAAATGATTGCAATATTTCAAGTGTCCGGATATTTCAATTTCAATTAGCGATTGTCATCTTCGGTGGAAATTTTCTGCGCTGGATACATATTAATAAAGTCCGCGCGAAGTTCACCTCGAGAGCTGCTGCAGTTTAGACTACTTCTGCCAGTCGTACAGAGTCGGACTGTTACTCTCGGAGACCGGAGGTCGAGGGTTGCCAGTCGCGGGGGTGTAAGTGCTGTTTCGTGTACGGCCAGTTCCACCCCCTCGCCTTCGATCCCTCTCTACCCTCCCGCTCCTATTTATTCTTTTTCCCCGGGGAGTAAAACGCCCACGCGCGCATTCCCAACAGTCCCACGAGCTCCGCGTGCCGGGGCTAAAGGCCAGTTTTCCTCCTTAACAGCACCAACGAATTTTTCGAATTCCTTCGAAAACGAAATTTATCTACGCCGGACGACGCAGTCTGCCGGAAACCTTTTAATTGAAAAGAAACACGGGTGTATCGATCGGTTAAGTTTTCTAGTAAACGGATTCGAAGGGATAACGCGGATCGGGGGTGGGTTTCTGTAAATGGCAGTAAACCGAGGAATCAATTCGCAGCCGAGTTAATAGCGGGTTACAGTGGTCAGAGCAATTCCACGTAAGGGGCGAAGCGTGGTTGAACATCCTCCACAGTCCGAACTCCGAAACGAGAGACTCGCTTCGGCAAATCGTCTACCGGGTGTTCATCCCAGTAAGTTTCTCGCGAAGTTTAGGGGACACGGGCCCTTCTATCTGGGACGTGATAAACTCGATAGCATCTGCGCCGTTGGAAACCGTTGCCGATGACAGGGATAATTAATGTAGGGATGCGTACGCCGAATCGGGGATCGTTTCGTGATAATCGATGCCGCTCATTCTTTCCGCCCCTCGTTTGCTTCATAGAATAACGTGGTCAATTCTAGCTGTAATTAGCGTTGCGGTCCTGATTTGCGGATCGGTCAACCCTCTGTTGCGTTAGAGGTTGCACCAAATTATACTCGTTCTAACGTCGACGCAGACTGTCTGGTTAATTAGCAGACACCGAATTTTGTTTACTGACGAATCATAGTAAAGCGTGCGTTGACCAAAATGCATTTTTCTAACCGACGTCCCGTTTCATTTCGGACGAATCTGTCAATTAGTAATTAACGATCGCTCGTAAAGAAACATACCGATAGAGTGACGAATCGGTGAAAAGAAGAATTGCGTTCCAATTCCGGTTAATTGCGTTTAATTCCCGTTAGCGAAGATCACTAGCGGGGAATTATTTCTCAGCGCCCGGTCGTTAATCGAATCTGAAAGTCGTAACCGATACCGGGTCGATGGATCGTTTATTCTCGGAACGAGGGAAATTAAATAAACACGCGGAGGAGCGAGCAAGCCGGAGATGAAAATTCGCTCGATGAATTTCCAATCGGCGATCTCTTCAAACGAGAAACGAGTTTTCTATCCGAGGTTGCCCGAAACTACGTAAATGACTGGTCCCTCTATCAACAGTCAAATTTTCACCCATCCGTTCTATCCCTCTCCGATTCTAATTCCATTTTTCTTTCTCGGAAACCCAAGTTAAATGNACCTCGAGAGCTGCTGCAGTTTAGACTACTTCTGCCAGTCGTACAGAGTCGGACTGTTACTCTCGGAGACCGGAGGTCGAGGGTTGCCAGTCGCGGGGGTGTAAGTGCTGTTTCGTGTACGGCCAGTTCCACCCCCTCGCCTTCGATCCCTCTC
The DNA here is from genome assembly GCA_019453355.1 of Ceratina japonica. Lineage (NCBI taxonomy): Eukaryota > Metazoa > Arthropoda > Insecta > Hymenoptera > Apidae > Ceratina > Ceratina japonica. The sequence continues at coordinate 570,513 of SMSR01015833.1, read as the reverse complement.
TACCCTCCCGCTCCTATTTATTCTTTTTCCCCGGGGAGTAAAACGCCCACGCGCGCATTCCCAACAGTCCCACGAGCTCCGCGTGCCGGGGCTAAAGGCCAGTTTTCCTCCTTAACGGCACCAACGAATTTTTCGAATTCCTTCGAAAACGAAATTTATCTACACCGGATGACGCAGTCTGCCGATTAACGGAAACCTTTTAATTGAAAAGAAACACGGATGTATCGATCGGTTAAGTTTTCTAGTAAACGGATTCGAAGGGATAACGCGGACCGGGGGTGGGTTTCTGTAAATGGCAGTAAACCGAGGAATCAATTCGCAGCCGAGTTAATAGCGGGTTACAGTGGTCAGAGCAATTCCACGTAAGGGGCGAAGCGTGGTTGAACATCCTCCACAGTCCGAACTCCGAAACGAGAGACTCGCTTCGGCAAATCGTCTACCGGGTGTTCATCCCAGTAAGTTTCTCGCGAAGTTTAGGGGACACGGGCCCTTCTATCTGGGACGTGATAAACTCGATAGCATCTGCGCCGTTGGAAACCGTTGCCGATGACAGGGATAATTAATGTAGGGATGCGTACGCCGAATCGGGGATCGTTTCGTGATAATCGATGCCGCTCATTCTTTCCGCCCCTCGTTTGCTTCATAGAATAACGTGGTCAATTCTAGCTGTAATTAGCGTTGCGGTCCTGATTTGCGGATCGGTCAACCCTCTGTTGCGTTAGAGGTTGCACCAAATTATACTCGTTCTAACGTCGACGCAGACTGTCTGGTTAATTAGCAGACACCGAATTTTGTTTACTGACGAATCATAGTAAAGCGTGCGTTGACCAAAATGCATTTTTCTAACCGACGTCCCGTTTCATTTCGGACGAATCTGTCAATTAGTAATTAACGATCGCTCGTAAAGAAACATACCGATAGAGTGACGAATCGGTGAAAAGAAGAACTGCGTTCCAATTCCGGTTAATTGCGTTTAATTCCCGTTAGCGAAGATCACTAGCGGGGAATTATTTCTCAGCGCCCGGTCGTTAATCGAATCTGAAAGTCGTAACCGATACCGGGTCGATGGATCGTTTATTCTCGGAACGAGGGAAATTAAATAAACACGCGGAGGAGCGAGCAAGCCGGAGATGAAAATTCGCTCGATGAATTTCCAATCGGCGATCTCTTCAAACGAGAAACGAGTTTTCTATCCGAGGTTGCCCGAAACTACGTAAATGACTGGTCCCTCTATCAACAGTCAAATTTTCACCCATCCGTTCTATCCCTCTCCGATTCTAATTCCATTTTTCTTTCTCGGAAACCCAAGTTAAATGATTCAATCCGATTAAAAACGAGTGCGTTTAATAAAATATGATGGAATCTCTTCGGGGCAACGCTTACAGTTCTATATTAAACAATCAAGTATATATGAATTCACGAGAGAATAGACTCACTTCGCGTAGCTTGAACCGGGGTAACCGAATACGTACATCCGAGTAATGGTGACGAAATTGACAGCATTAGACAGAAAGAGAGAGGTGCACAATGATCGAAAACTGGTCTCTGCGCAAGGTTGCTCTCTCGCGAACTCGAGTACAGATGTTGCGCATCTGACTATCCTGTATTTAATTGAACGTGACGCTTTTGCGCAAGTTGAGCGCCGCGAATTTTTAACGAGTACGCGGCCGAACTCATTAAACTTCTTTCGGCGGGTCCCTTTATGAATTTCCAATGCTGGCGCACTGATTACGGTTACAATTCGATGTAATTCGTTTCGCGGCCGGCCGGGGAACGCGCAAACATTTCCGCGCGCGTCGCCACGCATTTTAATGCCCCGCGCAATTTTTGTTCGTTAGTTCTTATCCGATTTCCTTTGTCGGTTAACGTCCTTTCGGGAGCCGTTCTGCGGTAAATATGCATTTAAAATAGCTGTAAATAAATGATCAAAAGAAACAGTGAACCCGAACTACAAATGAAACGGATGTAATTCAAGAGCAAAGCCGTGTAAATGGAAATCGTAATGGATTAATAGTAGGGAACACGGCGCGGGGTTCAACCGTACAAAGGAAATATTACACGAATTCTGGGTTTGCGAGGTACGCGCGCGCTGATATTCGATTCTCGTATACAATTTTATAGAAAACACAAACTAGGTAAAATAGGAAGCCGGCGGTTTCTCGGGCCGGGGTTGTTTAGAAGTCCCTCGGGGCGGCCTGAAAACGGGTATATCGCGGTTGTTCGCCGGTTCTCCGAGCACGCCGAGCTACCGTGGTTCTCGTCTCGTGAAAAATTTCCGCTCGCCGAGTGTCGCCGCGGTTTATTAATGATCGGGGCCGTAACGGGGTCACCTTTCCGGGCCACAATGAAAGCTTTTCACTCGATTTTCCATCGGTACCTATTCTTCGGCCGATGAAAAAGGGAAGGCGAGAACCGGCTAAGAAAAGCTCTTGATCCCGACTCATTAGAGCGACGATCGAGTTAGACATCGATCAGGCAAGGTTTAAGTCGCGAGTCGGTTAAAAGGCTGCGGTGGAACGGGCCGACCCCGGGCCAGATTAGGTTGGGCTCTCGGTGATAAGTGATCGCGGTTCCCGGTCTGAAACTCTAATTAATACCTCGACGCTTCGTTTGAGCCGGTGACTTACGGGCCTGTCGGCCATGGCCGCCGGGCGCAGAATTACGCTCCGGCTGCCGGCGCACCGGCGTTGTCCTTCAGGGGCGGCCCGGCCATTTGTTATCGCGAAAAGGGGGTCGGAACGAACGAACGACCGATCGACCGGACGACCGTTTCCAACCCCGCGACTAGAATCGTTCTCGAACCGATTCAATCGAGCCGCGCTGGATATGCCTCACGGTTCGGTTTAACGAGCCGCGATTCTCCACGCCTCCCGATAAAGGACAATATCGACCCGCGGATTGATTCCCGCCCGACTTCCATTCAACGCCGAAATACCGGCGAGGTAATCCCGAACGCGTTAACCACTGGTTCGGCCGAGATTTAAAAAACGCATTTGCATCGTTAGCGTACGCGGCTATCGATTAACACGCGGCACGCGGGACGTCGCNATTCCCGTTAGCGAAGATCACTAGCGGGGAATTATTTCTCAGCGCCCGGTCGTTAATCGAATCTGAAAGTCGTAACCGATACCGGGTCGATGGATCGTTTATTCTCGGAACGAGGGAAATTAAATAAACACGCGGAGGAGCGAGCAAGCCGGAGATGAAAATTCGCTCGATGAATTTCCAATCGGCGATCTCTTCAAACGAGAAACGAGTTTTCTATCCGAGGTTGCCCGAAACTACGTAAATGACTGGTCCCTCTATCAACAGTCAAATTTTCACCCATCCGTTCTATCCCTCTCCGATTCTAATTCCATTTTTCTTTCTCGGAAACCCAAGTTAAATGATTCAATCCGATTAAAAACGAGTGCGTTTAATAAAATATGATGGAATCTCTTCGGGGCAACGCTTACAGTTCTATATTAAACAATCAAGTATATATGAATTCACGAGAGAATAGACTCACTTCGCGTAGCTTGAACCGGGGTAACCGAATACGTACATCCGAGTAATGGTGACGAAATTGACAGCATTAGACAGAAAGAGAGAGGTGCACAATGATCGAAAACTGGTCTCTGCGCAAGGTTGCTCTCTCGCGAACTCGAGTACAGATGTTGCGCATCTGACTATCCTGTATTTAATTGAACGTGACGCTTTTGCGCAAGTTGAGCGCCGCGAATTTTTAACGAGTACGCGGCCGAACTCATTAAACTTCTTTCGGCGGGTCCCTTTATGAATTTCCAATGCTGGCGCACTGATTACGGTTACAATTCGATGTAATTCGTTTCGCGGCCGGCCGGGGAACGCGCAAACATTTCCGCGCGCGTCGCCACGCATTTTAATGCCCCGCGCAATTTTTGTTCGTTAGTTCTTATCCGATTTCCTTTGTCGGTTAACGTCCTTTCGGGAGCCGTTCTGCGGTAAATATGCATTTAAAATAGCTGTAAATAAATGATCAAAAGAAACAGTGAACCCGAACTACAAATGAAACGGATGTAATTCAAGAGCAAAGCCGTGTAAATGGAAATCGTAATGGATTAATAGTAGGGAACACGGCGCGGGGTTCAACCGTACAAAGGAAATATTACACGAATTCTGGGTTTGCGAGGTACGCGCGCGCTGATATTCGATTCTCGTATACAATTTTATAGAAAACACAAACTAGGTAAAATAGGAAGCCGGCGGTTTCTCGGGCCGGGGTTGTTTAGAAGTCCCTCGGGGCGGCCTGAAAACGGGTATATCGCGGTTGTTCGCCGGTTCTCCGAGCACGCCGAGCTACCGTGGTTCTCGTCTCGTGAAAAATTTCCGCTCGCCGAGTGTCGCCGCGGTTTATTAATGATCGGGGCCGTAACGGGGTCACCTTTCCGGGCCACAATGAAAGCTTTTCACTCGATTTTCCATCGGTACCTATTCTTCGGCCGATGAAAAAGGGAAGGCGAGAACCGGCTAAGAAAAGCTCTTGATCCCGACTCATTAGAGCGACGATCGAGTTAGACATCGATCAGGCAAGGTTTAAGTCGCGAGTCGGTTAAAAGGCTGCGGTGGAACGGGCCGACCCCGGGCCAGATTAGGTTGGGCTCTCGGTGATAAGTGATCGCGGTTCCCGGTCTGAAACTCTAATTAATACCTCGACGCTTCGTTTGAGCCGGTGACTTACGGGCCTGTCGGCCATGGCCGCCGGGCGCAGAATTACGCTCCGGCTGCCGGCGCACCGGCGTTGTCCTTCAGGGGCGGCCCGGCCATTTGTTATCGCGAAAAGGGGGTCGGAACGAACGAACGACCGATCGACCGGACGACCGTTTCCAACCCCGCGACTAGAATCGTTCTCGAACCGATTCAATCGAGCCGCGCTGGATATGCCTCACGGTTCGGTTTAACGAGCCGCGATTCTCCACGCCTCCCGATAAAGGACAATATCGACCCGCGGATTGATTCCCGCCCGACTTCCATTCAACGCCGAAATACCGGCGAGGTAATCCCGAACGCGTTAACCACTGGTTCGGCCGAGATTTAAAAAACGCATTTGCATCGTTAGCGTACGCGGCTATCGATTAACACGCGGCACGCGGGACGTCGCCTCGTCGCGCCGGACAATTATAACCGAAAATATTTTTAGTAGGACGCCGCCGGTGGCCGACACCCGTGCGACGACGTGATCTTTCTCCAAAGGAGAGGGATTAGGCGGAATAGAGGATCATCGCGAATGCTCGGCGTTCTTTCAGCCAACGTCCGGACGTTTTAAAAACTGCTGCACTCTGTAAACTCCCTTTCGTAAAAAGGGACGATTTATCTCGGCGACTCCATGAAAACGTAAACGAAGCGTCACGCTTGAAACGTCCTCTCGAATTCAGCTTTTTCTTTTCAACGATTCGTCACGGAGCGAGGAAGTCGACGCGGATGGAAAGCCCCGGCTTCGTTTTCCTTTCATCCGTGCGAGCTCACACCTTTTTCTCACCTCCGTGAAACCTTGCCGAATCCACTGTCCGACCGGACGTAACGTGCTTTACCGAGTGACAGCGTCCCTCATAAATGTTGATGAAACGAACGGACAGGACAGACGTTAGAGGCAATCGCGTTTTCGTATTTATACGCGCCGATATACACTGCTCCCGATGGATTTTCATCGAATTTTAATTGTCAAAGAAACGCCGTGCTATTGTTCCCCTTTTTCGCGCGCGCGCGCGCCAAACAAACTCCGGTTAAGCGGGTGCCAGGTTCTCTGATAGAGCTCGGGTGTAAATGACCAAGGGAAAATATCGGGGCAAAACGGAGTGGCGGCCGAAAGGCGATCGGTTGAAAAGGTTTCGTCACGCGACGCTCTCGAACCGGCGGCGGCGGCGCGGCGCGGCGCAACGGGGCGGTGCATTTTACAAAAGGTACGCGGCCGCCCTTCCATTTCCCCCTCACCACCTTTTCACGGTTCTGCTTTTTCCTACGCTCTTTCACCCAAGACAATTTGTCGCCGCTTATGATACCCGTGGGGAGACGATGGCATGCCTTGATACGTCTCGCATTTAATAAAAACATAGTTCTTAGAGGTTCCGCTAAATCTTTGCAAATTGTCCAATTATTCGAGCGAGATTGGTACGCGTCATTTACGTTTTGTAATTCCTTCGTTATTTAAATGGGAACTCGGTTTCGGAAGTCCGGGGCGAACGTAATTGTAGTGGATAATGTGTTTCGACCGGTTTTATTTGAAAAGATGAACGCGGCTGGAAGCGAGCAGAAAAATAGGTAAATCGCGGCGCGAAGGCGCGGCGGAAGAAGGAGAGTTCGCTTCTCAAAGTTCCATGACCCTTTTCTTTTCCCTTCTCCTTTGTTCCTTCGCCGGGGGGCGCGCACCACCTTTTCCCTCCGTCGCCGTCGTCTCCTGGCCGCCCTCCTCTCCGATTCTTCCCTGCTCTTTGTCAAGCAACAAACTTTCGCTCGATTGAACGGACAATCAACCGCGATACACCGCTAACTTTTATAAATAACTTATGGCGATTGGAAAGGATAAACAGGCCGGGGTGGAGCAGGACCAAGGAAAATAGTTGGTTCACGTTACTAAGGAAGAACGAATCGATTTTTATACGATTCCTTTCTTACGCAACGTAAATAATCGTTGTAAAACTTGTAAAGATTCTTGAAACAATAGTAGTTGTTATTCCTTCTGTTACAGGTAAGCCTTTGACGGATCCGACAGTCTTTGTTCCCTTTGAAGCCAGAATTGTAAGTACCGACAGATATTACACATTTACAATGTGAAATCTTCGAGTCGTTCTGGTGAGAAGCGCAGTAATTGGTCAGATACAAGCATTCAATTATTTAATCCCATAATAGTAGCTTCGCTACGTATTCTCTTTGGAACTGTCGGAGATGGAGGTATTACAGTATTCAATGGACAGAGCTTATAATCCAGGTAATAAGTAGTGCAGGACAGTAATTGGCCAGACATCAGCGTTGAATTACCCGCTTTATTATTTCCAGCTGCTTATCGTTCCCATAAGCTAGTAGTACGGCACGATAATCGATCGGACACGAGCCCGATGCACATTCGATTATTTCCGATCATGATTCACGTCCCGTCTCGGCGTTCGAATTTTTCGAACACGTGCTCCGGTTTCGATTCGTCATTTCCTTTCATCGCACGGAACATTATTCCCCGCGGTGTTCGATAAAGGCTGACCGATCTCGAGCGGTGGCGAGCGAGGAGGAAGTCGACGGAGAGACCCGAGGGGAGACGGCGGCGGTTAGACGCGGCCGGCCGATTAAGACGTCGATAAATAATATTAATTGTCGGGCAACTCCCGTGCCAAAAGCACCCCGCGCGCGAGGGTGGCAGACGCGGTCGAAGGGGTGGGATGCGTTGCGTTTAATCAATACCCCACGTAACGCCGCTGCGGACGGATGATGGCTAGGGTCAAGTTCGAGTCCCGTTTAAATGGACATTTTACGACCCAAGCCTTTTAATCGGACGCATTTGCGACAAGAAAAACCATCGGGAGACTGATGTGAGGCGCGGAACGTTCAAAGCTGTTGCGAAGGACTTAATCCCATCGCTGATGTAGGAAAGGCGGCGTTGATGGGAGGCGTGCGCTCGTCTGTGTGTGTCGACGGTGCGGTGATGATGGTGGTACCGCCGATGCTGTTGCTCTAAGTATATTACGTAAGCCGGGGCCTCCTCGACGCAGCCCCCCGAGTTGTGTAATTAAAATTAATAATTCCGCGGCCTCGATGCAGCCCTGTCAGACGACTCTATTTACCCTCGCCGCGCCCTCACGTCTCGCCTGCTCTTCGCGTCTGGCGTGCGTTCTTCTTAACGCGCTCACCGATACTACCGATTTCCGGCCGCGACACCGGAACGGCTCGTAATCGCGCGAGAGTGCCCCCCGCGCCACTTCCAAACTGAAACTCCGGGCGAAATTTTCATCTTCTGTCTTCCCACGTTTTACGAGACTTTCGGTTCGTTAAAAACGAGCAAACCAGCTGCCGCGCGCAGCAGCCCTTCCCCGGGCGCGAGTAAAAAATTCAGCCGCGCGCTTTCTTAACGAGCTGTCTAACGTGACGTTCCCGCAACTTGTTCGCGTTATCGGTGCCAAGACGGTTGAAAGTTTAGCCGGCCGGCCGGCGTCTGTCTTCGGATTCATGGAATATTGAAAGAACTCGGCGCGGCGAATATTTTCGCCAGGATTTCGCGTTGTTTTTGGTAGGAAAGGATCGCCTTGGCAGCGGCACTTGAGACGAACACTCGACCACGCCGCTGCGTGCGCTCGAAACCACTCGTGCGACTGCTTTCATTTTTCAAGCCGTCGACGCCGACAACCGCGACAATGAACGCTCTAATGCAGTAACGATTACTACAGAGGGTTGGTTTTTAGCCGGCAAAAAGCGCGACCTTCACGCTTTCACTCGCAGAAATGTTGAATATTTTTACCCGGTAGAGATCCTTTTTACAATATAAAATATAAAACGCGTGACATTGAAATCCGTGAAACGCGGTAGCTCCGAGGATGAGTACTTTAAGTAAAACACGCGAGTAAGGGCGATGGAAATTACTTCGATTTCGAGCAGCCCTCGGCTACCGTGACTGGTGACGGACGGCCTGTCACAGGTAGGTTACTTTCTTTCATGAATTTTGCATCAACCTCTTCTGCTGTCCTTGCGCTATAGTTGGCTAGCCCGAGAATAGGTCGGATCTCGTAGAGAGCTTGCTATCATCAAGGTCAATACCCCTTTCGCGCAGCGCGCGTCGCAGGCTTTATATACACCGCTTTGCCACTGGTCAAAGTTTACTCAGTGAACCCTTCTTATAGTTCGCCGATTGTCCGAGTGTATTCACCCTTTGTTGTCCATTTTTTAACCGGATTTGTCGTGGCAATCGAGCCCGAAAATAGAATTGCGACGACACATCGGGACATTGTTTGGGCAGCGGGCGAAAGGGTTTAAAAATTTCCGGCGCGGAACCATTTGTAAATTTTTCTGCGCTAAAAGCTTGTAACGCAACACAAGTCACGGCCCGATTCGAAACAACTCAAAAGCAACGCGTCGTGTCATCGACGATTCAATCGATCACGCGGGGGCGCAGATTGGACGCTCGAAAAAACAGCGGTGCGCGTTGGAAAAACTGGTCGAAAGTCGAAAGCGGATGATGCAAGGGGTCGTCCATTTCGCGTGGATCCCATAAAAGCGATAACCGGGGTAATAAGATTCTCCCGCCTTTGTTCGCGGCTTTCATCGATTGTAACTATAGCCTAGGTAAAGTGACAAAGGGAATGGTAACGCGGTAACGATCATCGCTATCAGGTTTTCCCATTTAAATTACAGAATATCTCGCCGCAACTTCGAATCTGTTATTAACGAGCGGAGATGGGCTCCCGCACTTACTCGGCTCGCGTATGAAACGCGGACCAACCCCCGACGATGATTAACGAGTAGAACTCTTGGAAATTTTGATTCCCTTTCTTCAGCCATTGACGCCGCGTCAGAATAATTTTCACGCTCGACGTGCCCGATATACTATACAGGTACGTGTATATGCTCCGTTAATGGGATGCAAATTTATAAGCAAATTTCGGCATAACCGCGTGCGCACATGAGCGCAACAGTTTGCAACGGCCCTTTATTATGCACCGTTACGGTTTAACGGTGTTTAAACTTGCTGCTAATCAATTTTATTGAGGCCATCGTTCGGGAACGTCGCACCAAAAAATCCTATTAATCGCAGCGGGCTTCTGATCGAGCCCCGGCTAGTCTACAAATGTTTAATTAGCAAATAGAAATAGTAAGTTGCGCGACGGGCGGCGTTCCCGCAGTATCGAAGTTAAAATCAATTTCCGGGTAAAAGCGCTCTGCGTTACGAGACAGTTTATCTTAATGCAATTACCATAACGGCGTTGTCGATATTCTCCGGTCGGTTCGTGGAGCAAATAGATCGCCGAGACGACTTTAAGCTCCCTCGAGTGGCCGCGGTTTCTTGAAACTGACCGCTCCTCGTTTAACTAGCTCGAGTTAACTGAAAGGGATCGAGGGGAGGGAATTATTTTCGGGAAATTTACCACGATACTTGATCGATACTGTGATGAATGGCGTCCACTCGAAGCGTCGAGCCTCCCGGCCAAGTTTTTAAACCCCGGTCGATGTAATTGACGGAAAAACTTATCGATACTTTCTCAATCGGGCCTCCACTTTCCATCGTCGGCGAAAACGATTGCCTTAATTGCCTCGACTCGCCGCTCCATTTGCTCGCGCCGCAATTAATCCTCGACGATTGATCGAGCCACGGGTCTTTGACGAATTCTCACCGATTTTCGAAACTCCGTCTTGAACTATATACGGAACTCCCTCCTCGGGGGAAATTTAGAAATATTACAAACCGGGTCGGCTCCTCTATACCGAATCCAATTTAAAACGCGAGATTAAAAAATACAAACGAGGCTCCGTTTGACGAGGAACTAGATTGCGAAAAGTCGGGAATACGCGCAGACCTCGCGTTACACCTCCTTTGCTCGAAAGGAACTGTTTGCTCTCGCCGATATCGTTCCAGTTGTTTCAGTCCGTGCCACTCGGTTTGAATGACAATTTATTTACCGGCGCACCCGATCGGGCATGAAACGCGAAATCGACTGTGAAATCCATCGCGTCTCTCCAAGATTGCAGACGCATAAACCAGACTTCGAGCATTTTTCTTTACAATTTTAAACAGCCAATGTTCCCAGCCAAAGTTTCGAAATCAAAAAACGTTTTGTATAGATTATCAGAAAAGTATTAATTAATATATGAAGCATCAAATTTTTGTTACGATATTCATGATCAGATATCTTTGGAAAGAAATTTTCGGACTCAGCTTTAAAGTTCGTACTTTCCATAAGTCAAGACGCGAAGTTCGGATTGAAATATTAATTGGTGTTGTGCAGTCACTGAAAATTCCCATGGCCATGCATTTATGTATGCAGGCTGACACGCGTATGCATTTATGTATGTACCCGCGTCTCCTACAAGGCGCGCCACTTATTCTGACCGCCGCAAATAACTTCGTTGTGTTACGCTGCGCTGTTTGCATAACCAAAAACTGTTTCCCCCCCGAGGGGAGGGGGGGAAGAGGACGGGGAGGCTGGGAATTGTTCCGCGCGCGCGTTACAGCCTCGTGTTTCAGGATTACTACAAACGTAACGGCGCAGGCGAGGGAACAGAACGGTTTTGATAAATGCCCTGCTAAACATTTTTCACGGCTGGAACAACGAACGGTTTTATCCGACGTGATCGACAAGGGATGATAGATCGCGGCCGTTCCGAAGCGACAAACGCCGGCGAATCCGTAAGGAGGCGACGCGACGTCTTATTTCGGCGCGGCCAGTTTCGTAGCCGTCGGCTCTCGAGGATGTTCGCGAAACTTCTCACGTTGATAATCATTTTGAACTCGTTACCGAAATTTCTCTAGAGACGCGCGCGCGCGCCGGTAACGAAGGGCTATTGGCCGAACTTTCGGCCGTGACGCAAATCTGGGCCGACGAAAACATGCTCGCCCTGAAAGCTGACCAGATTAAGGCCGAGAGCCTCCCTGGAAACGTGATTCCTCTATGTACAAACCGATCAGTCGCAATTCCTCCGTCTAAACGCGTACGAGGCAGTACTACGTCAAATTATTACGTTTTACAAAAACTTCAGATATTAATACGTCAAAGAAAGTCGTATAAATATTTCTCGTCGTTTTCAACGCGAAGGATTTTGATTGTCGAAAGCGGACGACTTGTTTTTCAACGGGAAGAAAAATGATTTATTATGTCGTCGGTGACAGTGGCGCGGGGCGGAGTTGGAAGAATAATTTGCAAAAATGGAATTCCGTCGGTGGGCGGACGTTGACGAGCTCGTACGTGCGCCGGCCAGGTCGACGATACATAAGGCGCGGGAAATAATTGTGATTCGCTGTACGGCGCGGTTGACGAATGAAATTCTGCGGTCGAAATAAAATTGCAACTTCGCGCGGCACTCTCGCGTCTACCAAAGCATAATTTAATTGCTGCGCTGCCCGTTTCAATCCCCGGACCCGATCTCCGTCGACCGATTGCTTATTTATAATCGGGGCAATTCTTCGTCGCGATGTGTTTATTGCGCTTCTCGAGTGGAAATCGCGGACCGAGAAACGAACTCGCTGTACGAATAGAATTGGAAATAGTTTGTGAATTTTGTGGAAGATGAGAAAACGCGGATAGGGAAGTGTTATTAATTGAAGTCGTGGAGTGGCTCTAACGGAGCGATAACGGAGAAATCGTGGCCAGACAGCACCGTTAACTGATTCGAACATCCTAATTTCCATCGATCGGGTCCGAGGTTCCAAGAGGACTCGATTACCGTGCAGCCAGAAATGTGTACGTGTGCGCGCTCGCGTTCGCGGGAGGGAGGCGAATTCGATTCCGTGCGCGGGAGTTTACAGCCGTGGCAGATACAGAGTACGTATGTACATATGTATACACGTGTATCGGGGGAGGCCGATAACGGGCCGATATAAACCCGGGCAGGAAAGAGGCCGGGAATGCGGGAATCAGATCCGAACTCGCGATAATTCAAGCAGCCGTACGTACATTCTCGAGACTCGAACTGGGCTATTGCTGTCCGACGCTTGACGTTAATGATACTTATTAATAGTCCGTAGCTCGAAACACGATTTATCGCCTTACGTTTCACGTCGAACGTTTCATCCATTGATTATGAACGAAAATTATTTGCATTCTCTCATTTCGAAAATGAAATTACTAGTTTCTTATACATTTATTTAGACAGAAGTAAAACGAGGATTGTTGAGAAATGTTGAAGATCTCATTCGTGCGCGAATGAAAATTATGAGGATGTTATTACATAATTTAGAAGTGCAATATCTTGCATAACAGATGGGAGTAGGAGGAGCATTGTAAAGTAAATAAAAGACCTGCAAGGGAACACCGTTTGTCGATATTCAATTAAGCCCGCGCGAAACTGCAACTAGGTATCTGTCCTATTGACATCTCGTTCCAATTACTCTATTTTCAACAGCCGCAATTGGTACAGAAAAATCGTTGTCGATATACTTCGTCGAGATACAATAGACCGTCTTTTAACATTCAATTAATTACTGCAGGAGAACATTCTATTCTAGTGGAGTTTACATATTCGCAAAAAATAGCTCATTTTTATCGGTTCTTTTTCAGTACACTCGCTCTAATAGACAGTGATTTCGAAAAGTATTCGGGGAATCAGTATAAAGCACCTACAAAAACCAGCAGTTAACACGATTTTCGTTTTTGACATCTCGCTAAGTCTGAAAATGTCAATAAAAATAGTAAAGACAGCATTCACTTTTTCCGACGGAATCAAACGTCAAACTTATTCATTCCGCGGCGGAAATAACTCATTGTCAGACGAACGTCTGCTCTGAACAAGATGCCCTAAATAAAAATAACCTGCAAAAAAGGTCGTATGCAATGTTCTTCAGGTCTAATCGATTGATTAGTTCGTTCATCGATTATTATTGCTCGACGAGTTAGAACGAAGTTGCATAGGAGCTTTTTCGTATTTGACAACTGCACAACTTTCCTTAACATTCGGGGTAACTTCGTTACCCGGTCAGGTCGAATATCCGTTATGTATGTGTGTGTATCACGGTGTCAAGGGGTTCAAGTCGAAGCGCCGACGTAATTTCATACTTTACGACGCCCGGCGAGCGTCGCAGGTCACCGTGTCGAAATTCATTTCGCGCTCCACGCTATTCTACGGATACGCGGACTGGGAGAACCTGTAATAAAATGAAAAACGCTCCTTCCCTTGTAAATGGCGGATACTCCTCAAGATTCTACAGCTTTATGGCACTATATTTTTATCACAGCACACTTTTTCCGAAACATCCCTTTTACATCCACTTCCTGTAATCATGTCCAGTTTTCTAATAAACTCGGTACTTACAAGACCGGCTCGCGCAGCAAATTCTGTAGACGCGCATTTCATGAATCAGAAACTGCAGCGACGACAGTATGTAAAGCACGTAAAATTAGATAACCGTTCGTCGTGATCTGGCTTTCGAGTGTGACTGTACGGCTCGATGCGAGAAGTTGTAAGTAGACGGTAGTGGTGTCGCGGCTCTTTGCTTCCGGAATAATTAATCTCGACGAGAGGCGAACGCGAGAGTTTCCTGGCGAGAGATCCCCAGACGCGACAATGTCACCGGAGGCAGTCAGTTTTACTTCTTTTCCGAGCAACTTACCAAGGAAAATCCCAATACTGCTCGTTACCCAGCTCGCGTTGCCATTTCCTGTCGAGACACCCGTCGAATAACTCGCCGTCGTCGCCCCGACCAATTTTCCATACAAGTCCATTATCATAAGATCCCTCAATAGACTCTCCCCTAACAGCCTCCGATATCTAATTACTTATAGACGTCTATTAACAATTCAATTGTCAAATATTCAAATAATTAAGCCACTAGACTAGACAGTCTCAGCTATTCACGGTAATTAATTATAAAATCAACAATGGGACGAAATAATTACAAATGGACACCAGTCCTTCGCAGTGTCAAATATTAAAATACCTGAGATGCATTTTGCAACGGTGCAGCGTTCGATGTCAGCCGGAGACGATGTAAAATATGCCGTAACGCGACGGTCTCCTCGCGTGAGCAAGATAAAACGCGGTTTCTCCGTTGGTGGAGGTAAATTTCGAGGCGGCAAGCCGGTCGACGATTATACACGCGGCGCATGACAAATTTCGACAATTAATTACGCGTCGAAGACACGGATAGCAATTAATACCGGCCCGGGGCGCAATGAAAGGACACGAGCAAGATGGCGAAACGTGCCGCGAGACAACTTCCCTTCGCTTCGCGGTGAACTTATAGGCACGGAAGGACATGTAATTTCCTGGCTGCTAAAGCGATTTCGACCTCTCCGCGGCGCCAGAACCAGCCCGAAACCGCGTTTAGGACGTAAGGGTTTCGTTTTCAAGCCCCTCTTCCGGCCGGCTTTGAGCTCGATGCTAATTGTCGTCGATTAATCGCGCCTCTTTATTTCGAACGTTTAATCGCGAACAGGATTTACGAGCCGATGAAGAAGTAAGAGACTCTTCGTTAGCCGTCGTACGCGTTAAGCCCACGTTTCCTGATAAAAAATCGTTGAGAAGGCATCAACGCGTTCTTCCCACACGGTTCCATAATCCCCCGAGGATCAACGCGGTCCTAAACGCATCTTTACATCGTGATGCTACTACTTTTTTTTAGCACCCATGCCGCCTCGAGAAGAACTTGTCAAGCGTCGAGTGTGTACATCCGCGGCGCGTGTTCCGTCTGGTCTCCTCGTTTCTTTTAAATTAATGGTCCTCGTGCATCGGACACGCCGCTCGAACGTGCCCGCTCGTGGAACATATGGCGCGTCTGAATCACCGACGCGACGCGTCGCGCAGTTCTTCTTTAAGTCGAGCCGAAAAACCAGCGTGTATTTCTCTCGCGCGTTGGAACGTCTGGAATTTCTTCTCGCGTGTACCTCACGCTCCGACGATTCACTCTTTAATTCTTCGATTCTCTCTTGATGTTCCCTGTAATGTGCAGTTCGTGGCGTACAAGTATCAGTAATTTCTTTTTACATGATTTTATCAAAACGCGCTGTCTAAGAATTTACTATACGATGATCCATGATTACAGTTCAATTTTAATGATTTTTAACTCATGATCTTGACCGTTTTACAAAAACGAATGTACAATAAATTGTATTCCATTGTGTTTCAAGACGTCGAATCGGCGTTNAGCCGAAAAACCAGCGTGTATTTCTCTCGCGCGTTGGAACGTCTGGAATTTCTTCTCGCGTGTACCTCACGCTCCGACGATTCACTCTTTAATTCTTCGATTCTCTCTTGATGTTCCCTGTAATGTGCAGTTCGTGGCGTACAAGTATCAGTAATTTCTTTTTACATGATTTTATCAAAACGCGCTGTCTAAGAATTTACTATACGATGATCCATGATTACAGTTCAATTTTAATGATTTTTAACTCATGATCTTGACCGTTTTACAAAAACGAATGTACAATAAATTGTATTCCATTGTGTTTCAAGACGTCGAATCGGCGTTTAACGGAGAGCGATTTCGCGAGTCGCCGTTTTAAGATCGACTGATGGAACACGTGGCGCGAGAAAAAGGAATTAAAAAGCGACGAGAAATAGGAGTGCGGGATGAAAGGAGTGCGAGATTCACGGCGCCGTTCGTTTTCCCTTCCGGGGCCCGTTTGTCAAGTCTACGATCCACCCTGGCCGCTATCGCGAAACTTTCGACCTTAAAGTTCGCGCCGAAAGAGCAATGTCTTCCGCCTCCGTAAATAGACGTCATAACCGATACCCGAGTCCGTGTTGTATTTCATCGAACGTGAACTTCGTCACATGAATTAAACAGCTAGCCTACTCGCGCGTCTCTTCGACAATTCGCCGGTTATGTCACATCGCAGAAGAGGTCGAGAGTGATTTATTTGGTTATTCGATCGGTCAAGAATCGCATAAAATAAAATGCCAAGATTTTTTCTTAATGGTTTATTACTCAGAATTGAGGAATACATACATTGCTGTATTTATGTATTTGATTAAAATTTGATTGAAAGTAATAAATTCGTGGACGTCAGTTTAAAATATCCGAGGGGAAGACAATAATTTTGCTGGTTGACTCGAATCTTAATCAATAGCCGCGTCTAAAGCCCGTGTCGACGCACTAGCAAAGTTTTCAGGCTGGTAGAGTGCCAGAACGTTACGGATTCGCAAGAAACCGCTCGAGCTCCGGTAACTTCTCCATTAAGCCTGAAAAATGTAACGTCGCGTCGTTTACGAAACATCCGAACACGCTTTTGGAATCCGAAGCTTTTTGCGATATAAGAATCGGGATGGAGAACAGATTTTTATCGCGGTACACACTCTGTACGTATTAGGAATTATTGTACGGACGAAATGAATTAATTGAAAAAAAAATAAATTGCGATTCTCGTGCGAGATTCGGTCGGGACGTTCGACTTGCTACTAATCAACGTAATTCCTAACTTGTAAAACACACAAGCTAGTTCCGTGGTCCTTAACGAGATTATCCCTTGTTAAGCATCGAATCCCTTGCCGGATACCCTGGCCGGGCGGTCGCAAAAAACCGGGACCCGTGTGCCATCGCACGTGTCATTCACTTACGAAAATTGTCCCCCGGCCTTTTTCCGCCTCCGTTCGGAAATTCGGCCGGACTAATTTCTAATTTTTTCTAATTCGACTCCGTCCGAAGTTGTTTTTTGCTAAACCGTGAAGTTTGTCGTTCGGCCGGGCTTAGTAGAGGTTCCGTGTCTCTATAAAAGCCGGTTTGGCCGCGATAATCGGTAAAAGAAGGCTGAGACGCTATTCAACCCGTGGATGAAACGTTTTTAATCGGGTTGCGGGAGAGATGCGGCTGGGGTTAATCCTTCGTTTAAGAACGAACTAACGAGACAGCGGTTGAACGTGAGAGGTAGTATGACCGAAGCGCAATTAGGTTCGCACTCCTGGGCACGATTTCTCCGTCTGCCCGACGTACCTCCCTACAGATCTAGCAGTTTTCTGGTAAAACGGAAAAACCAGTCGCACGTTTATCCCCGGGGACAGCGTCGCGACTCGGTATCGACTCGATTCGCCTCGCCGGCAGCGGCAGAAGGGAGAGCATCTTCTTCCCGTTGTTCCAAAGTGAAAGAGAGAGAGAGAGAGAGAGAGAGAGAGAGAGAGAGAGAGAGAGAGCGCAAGCTTGCATAATTGCAGCGAATTAAATTCGTCTCTCGTGGCTCCGCCGGAAATCACTTCTCCTCACCACTCCCACGTCATTATTTTCAGCGCGCAGCCTTTCAGAGTTTACGTACTTGTCGTACCTGCTCCGGCGGCGGCGACCCAGATGGCTTCGTTAACGAACTTCGTCGGGTTCATCGGGTTTTTGTTAACGAGCTCCTCGGAATGGATTCCCCCTCTCAGGCTAAAAAACTTTCGCCAATTTTTCCGTCCATTATCTTTGTAGAACAACGCGCGTGCCGCGAATTATTATTTCCTTCCGTTCGAACGACGTAATTAAACCGTCTTTGACGTAACGCGAGCCAGCTACACGAAATCTTGGACCGGATCCATTGCCGACTAATTGCTCGTATCGGTATTGCCCACCGATATCCACATTTCACTGGCCCGAGAGTTACGGCAATCCCGCCTGTTCTCTGAAGTTCCGAGAGGAGTGTCGGGAGAGGAATTGCGAATTTCCATTTCTATTCGTTTACCTTCAAGATTTTTTGTAGCAACCTTCGAACGCTCGTATCGCGTCTGATCTTCAAAGTGTTGCCGAAAAGCCGAGAGGATGGATATTGCGAATTTTCGCGTGCGAAGATGAACGCGCGCCTTTGTGGAAAGTTGGCAATGTAGGCGCGCGATCCTCGCGATCTTTGTGCGTCGGGGCTCTCCGCGAGATGAATTCCAGTTTATAGGTACGGGCGTTCAATTTGGAAATGCGCCGATTGATGGGAAGTGTGATTCTATCAGGCCGATACCTCGCGCCCGTTGCTCGCTTTGTAGAGAAAGTTTGCTTTGTGAGACCGGGGAGACGGGAAATCGAACGGGTTTTTATTAAAGTTGCTAGCGCGTTAGAAAATTCGGGGACGAAACGTCCCGCTGTCTTCGGGCAGGACTCGAGCGTTAAACCGTAATACCCAATTAACGAGGGTCCTAGCGCTTTTCCCTTTTGCCTGTACAAAAGCGAATTCACAGGATTTCAATGGCGAAACTTGCGACGGCGGCGGCGCATTATGCCGATTCCCAGGCATTCGAACGATTAAACTGCAATAATCAGGCGAGACGGGAAGTGGGTCAGCCGCGATTTCCTCTGGAAACTACATAGTATAGAATCTGGAATCGCGCGAAGCTGGCGACGTCTTCTCTCTCTCGCTCTCTCTCGCTCTCTCTTTCTGGGAGCTAGCTATCGGGCGCAAAAACGTTGTTTGCGTCGCGAAGCGCACCAACTTTACCAGTTTCCCGATTCTCGGTTCTCAAACGGCGCGCGACGGAAATATCAAGAACACTCCATTCGCAAGACGAAAATCTGTCCGCTTCCAGCGAGATTTCCGGTTCTCTGGTCTAGTCTCATTGAACGAGAACCGACCAGAAACATTCGAGAGGACTTTCTCTATACTCTTGAGGTTTCGCGTTATTATCGCTCTTTCGAGTAAGTATTAAGTTAAACAATAGGTGAGAATTAATTATTCAATTAAATCGATCTCGAACAGTCAATACTTCATGTATTTCAACGAGTACGACCGTACGAAACCGAATTAAATTCTGAGAAATCTCTCGGTTCGAAAATGTTAAACTATTTCAATCTCTTATTCATTGAAGTTAATATTTCTTTTCGCAGTTTCGCTTAGACGAAAAATTCCGAAGGTTTCGGACAATTCTTCCGGACCTTCTCGATTTTTCCGAGCGCTAAGACTTTGCCAGACGCGAACTTTGCCTTCTCACTTCGGAAACGAAGTTAAAGGGTTTTATCACGCTCGACTAGCTGCCGGATTTCACTTTCCTTTTTCCCCTCCCTTCTTTATGGAGTCTCGAAAGTAGATCGATTATCTCGGCTAAGCATCCGAAATCGTCTTCGCTCGCTATACGCCAAGTATTTTATTAGAACGAAACGTCAACCACTTCTCTCCTAATTGATTAGTAAATAAAAACATAATCAAACGGAGTAGCTCTCTCTCCAACGATTCCATTAAAAGTTCTCGACTCTTTTATCCAGGGAGCTCGTTCATGTTTTTCAAGAAACAAATTGCCTCGGCTCCGCGTACAGCCCCGTTCGCAAGTCCTTAGGAAATGATCAGATGCGCGCTCTAAATTAAACCTTAGAACGAACGTACGAATGAAAATTGAAATAGAATTTTCGTCGGAGCATTGCATCGTTCATTGTACAATCGTTATTGCGCGATTTCGACGATACAGTTTATTACGAGACGAAACTTGTGAACCGTAGAGTACATCGAAGTACGGGGAAATAGATACAGCGGTGCGGGTACTTAGAATTACGAGTAGAATCGTGGAGATCCTCGTAGCCGGGGCAAAGTGAAATTAAATTTAAAGGAATGTTCGGATTTTAAAGTGCAACGACTGTCGCGGGTAGAATTCGATGTTTCATGGAGCGTGAGACTCCGGTGTCGTTTCCGCACGATGTCAGCGGCCGATACAATGGTGTCCGGTATTCCCGGCGAGAAAACCCTATAAAATCGGCTTACCCCGCCGCCGCCGCGGTGCGAGTCCTCCCAGGGATTTCGTTTTCGTAAAACAGTGCACCGGCGCTGGGAGTCGAGTCGCGCTGGCTGCTGTTTCCCGTTCTCACGCCGCGCCGCGCCGCAAGAATTTCAATTTCGATAATCTGCTGCCTCGATAATGGAACAACGCCCCTGGCTTCTCCGTTCCAACGAAACAATGATATTTTTTCCTGATAGACGATTCGATTAACCGTGGCTGATTCCCCGTGTCTCGCGCGCCGAAATAATAGAAACCACCGCGCGGGCGGAACCTGTTACCGAATGGATTCCGGTTCACTGATCTCATGCACTCGTCCCGCATTACTACCGTAGATGACAAATACGGTCTCACAAATCTTACGTATATTCCAAACTGAAATTCCATATAGTAAAACGTGCCAGCGTAATTATGTATCGATACGTTCGAAGACGATCTGGGAGAAATCGTAATTTCTCACGTGTCGGGGAGCCTTATTGGCAAGGATCCTGTCTTGTCCCTTGGAGTTTTTTCCCTCTCGCTCTCTGGAGGAAAAAAAAACGATCTCTCCGTTAAACGGTGGCGTGCTCGAGAACGCTTTGTGTCGCTTTGGCTAGGGTATCGGGGGTTTTCACCCGGGTGTATCGGGAAATCGGCTTAGCCTGTTCTTTCCCGAGGGCGAGCAAAGCTCCGTTCGTGATTTCGTGGATTGCCTCGGTGCACGGGCTGGCAACCGCAGCTCCCGACCGCGGCCAAGGACCGAGGACCGACGACGACGAAAACGGGAGAGGATCGACGACCCGTCCGGTCTGGTTTGCGGCACGGGATGAACCTGCAAAGAATGTCCGGTGCCCTGCGGTCGTCCCCGAATCGATAAAAGAGATCCGTGAACTCCTCGTGAGAAGCAATAAAGACCGCGACTTATCGCTTTTAATGGCCGATTCAATCGTGTCGATAATTTACCCTGACCCGTTTATTTTCATTTACGAGACGCGCGCCCGCGTAGTATACGTAACGAGGATAATTATTATTTCCACCGGGGAGGACGGAGAATCTGCTAAAGCGTTTGTCGTCGACTATTAACGCCGATGAAACCGCGATAAATTCCTTAGAGTTCAGGTCTGGTAATTAATTTCCACCGGACACGGATACAATCCTCGCGACTTCTCCGCTCCTTTCTAGGCGGCTTAATTAAACGTCAACCCTGAAATTGTGTTGCGGAGATGCTCGACCGTTTTTAAATAATCGATACACCGCGCGCATTCGATAATTTTCAAGTAAATTTCATTCCCTTGTACGCCGTCCATTGAACCGTTAATTCGATTCTTGTTTTTTTAAAAAAAAAAAAAAACGATTGGAGGAACATCGAAATTAATAACGCGTAAAGTTTCAGAAATCCGGTCCTCGAATGTAACAATTTTTCGCTACAAAGGACTAAATAAATTCGTTTTACTGACAGACATGTGAATACGGTTAAAAATATGAACGATTATGATAGAGGGGGCATTGAATTCGTTGAATCGGCAATCCGACCGACTGTTTGCCCGTCCATTGTATCGTTTAATTTATCATTATTCCCGTTCGAACGTGCATTCGGCCGAAGTGCATTGAAAACGTTCGCCTCGAGAGCAACAATCCGAAGACACGCGTTTCGCCCGGCGGAGAAAACAGAAGCCGGTGGCACGTCAAAACCAACGCGAATTGTGCAGCTCGAGGGGCGTGTCCTTTGTTCGCTCGCTGGGCGCCGAGTCTCGCAAATGACTTTTATAAAAGGATTGTTTCGCAATGCGCGCCACCTGACGCTGAATAATTTAAAAGAAAGAGCCAGCGCGGCCAAGTACTACACCCATTCCCGTGGCCACAATAAGATTTTTCCCGGTCCCGGCATGAATTATGCAAAAAAACTCGTCCCGCGGATTCGATTTAGTTTCAATCGCGTACGCAAACTTTTTCCTTAAGATAATAAATGTGCAATGCTGTAACTTCAATTTCCTCCCTCTCCCGCCTCCCCCGTCGCAAAACGAACAGGCTCCCCCTTTAGAAAGATCGAACAGCAGTCCCCGGTAATATATTTCTCAAATTTTAATAGGAAACCGATCTTTAGACATAAAATATTTTGCAACTAGGAATTTTAAATCGGCGCGAGTCGGCTGGCCGAGTGTAAGTCAAAAATATTCGGGATAGTGAGCGGGCAGTTGNAACTTCAATTTCCTCCCTCTCCCGCCTCCCCCGTCGCAAAACGAACAGGTTCCCCCTTTAAAAAGATCGAACAGCAGTCCCCGATAATATATTTCTCAAATTTTAATAGGAAACCGATCTTTAGACATAAAATATTTTGCAACTGGAATTTTAAATCGGCGCGAGTCGGCTGGCCGAGTGTAAGTCAAAAATATTCGGGATAGCGAGCGGGCAGTTGGCGAGGGGTTCCCTGTAAAGTCAGATTTGTTACCATAGGCGTAAGCTGATTTCCATGTCTGCATCGTGTACAAGATCTCGGCACCCTCGATCGGCCGCTCGTATTTCGAATGGATCGGCGATTCCCGTCTCGTTCACGACGAGTTACGATGCACGGGATACACGGTCCCCCATCCTTCCTCGTTGTCGGCTCGGCCCGCGTCGCTCGCGCCCCCCAAGAAAGGGGAGAAATTAATAGGTTCTTCATGGCTACTTGATGATACCTCGATCACCTCTCTGAACGCGGTCATTTATCCCTCGCCCCGTTCCGCGGCCGCACCGAATTACGATCAGAAACCGCTTGTCACAAGTCCCGACCGACGATAAATTTTTTACATTTAAATTGGAGCGACTCGGCGACTCGAGTCAGCGTAAATTACTCTGTTATTTAATACCGGGAAATGTAATAGTTTTACTGGGCAGAGAGACAGATCGCAATTTGCGCGCGACGAAATCCATTCAACGCGGACTCGGCGAACAAAGGTAACTGAGAATCCGGCGCGAAGGTGTATAAAGCTTATTTTATTTCCTCGGAAATAAAGTCGAAATAGAATTTAACGGTATCCGGGGGTTATTATAAAACGAAGAGAGAGAGAAAGAGAGAGGGAGAGAGAGCGGGAGACAAAACTCCGGGTCTGTGATAACGGCGGCGACCCGGGGGTATATCCGTGTGGGTCTTCCTCCGGATCCGGTTTGTGGGGCAGGACGAAAAGCAAAAGGAGGATCGAATAAGCGGGAAGTAAGGCGCGAAAGCGAGTCACCGGGAAAAGCCGCAGGGAGGAGAAACAGAGTAGCTGGATAAAATAATTTAATACGTCTTTCGCGACGGTTTAAAAACGAAAACAAAGGCCGGCCGCAGCGCGCGTTCTTCTTCCTCCTCGACGGGAAAAATTTTCTTGCTCGACGGGAAAAAGTCGTTAAGGTCCTTGCGAGATAATCGCGAGTAAATTTAAATTCGTGAACGCCGCCTGTTTAATTGGCTCGTTAAGCGAGTCAAACAGTGGCCTGGCCAAAGTGATGGGATAATTAAAAAAGTTAATTCGAACCCCTTGACGTAATAAGTCTCGTCCCCGAGCGTCCTCTTATCGAACTTTGCTTCTTTATGGAATTTAGAAACGATAACAGTTATTACCTTAAACTGCCGATTTCCAATTTCTATTTTAACTCCCGACGTCTCTATCGACTATTTTCGCGATTATTGAATTCCCGTGACAATCGATCGGCCGGCCGACGACGGCGGCGGCGGCGCCGAGAGGAAAAGAAAGAAACAATGGCGAAGATCGCGGGAATCGAGGGCGGCTGGATAGAATAGGAGGGACGACGGCGGGAAGTAAGCAGATTTATCGAGCAGAGTTTAAAAGTTGCGGTCTCGTTCGTTCCCTGGAAGACGTTCGCAGGACTTGGACGAGATAACACCGCGAGCAAAAGGGATTCTCCGAGATTAACTCCCCGGACAGATAAGGATTTCGAGCGTCGATAAAGCGAGCCCGGGACAGCGTCCATCGGTCTTGGACGTCTCGTATCAGTTTCCCCCCTTGGCAACGACGCCGATGCATTTGTCGATGACTGGCTCGCTCCTAAACCCGCATCAAACACGAAACACTGCGCAAACAGTCGTCTTAAACGAATACGAGTCCAGTTCTATAGAAGAACTGAGGGAATGGAAATTAATAAGGTAAACGCGCGCGATCGCGAGGCGCGTGACAAACGGCTGCGGAATATGAGCAGGCTGACACCTTGATAGAGCTGGATCATCGAGTTTCCATACGGCACGCGTTAAATCATTTATAATATCGTTCCAAGATGGCACGCGACAAGATAGATTTCGGACATTTTTCGCATATTTCCTCGGGACGTGATTTCTGCGCCGGTGAGTCAATTTCCCGCATCGACGGAACGGCCGGTGCAGCTCTCCCTCTCGTGAAAATTTGCGATTCGTAAGCTCCGACTGTCTGTCCGTCGTTACAAGACGTAATTGACAACGGAACGAACCCGAGATAAGAAGAACCCTTCCCCGTCTTTCCTCCCCTTGTACACTTTAATGGGACGGCGCCAAACGCCGAAAGGTTTTCGCAAATTTTCCCTTGTCTCGATGTCTCGTAACCTCTCGCCGTACCCATACATTTATTATCGTCCAAAGTCTACAGGGATTTTCGTTAAAAAGTCTCATTTATAATCCGGGGATCTTTGCGCGAAATGAAACATTCGTGGTATCAGTTTAAAAAATGCATTTTTGTTATCTTTTAGACATTGCGATATAGTATACAGTCGTCGTTGAACATTCTTATACATGGCAAGGTTTACGTCCGAACGGCAAGAAAGATTTCTAAAAATGGAGAGTAGAGCAAGATTGACGATAGCGGGACCGGTATCTATCTATTCCTGTTAGCCGACCGGATTAGGCGCGTTGCCCAATTCGTCGACGAGAGTTTCCGTATCCGGGTCTCGTCAAACTCGGTTCCTTCCAATTATTGTAAGGATTCGAGTTTCGCGACAAAGCCGCAATCCGACGGAGAGCACTCGCATCTTCGGACAATATCTACATTGTCGTGGGCGGCACGGACAAAAGGAGGTCGTGATTTGTTAGCCGCGCGACGAGATACGGGAATTGTTCCCGGGACTAACAGCCTGTCGAGTAGTTTTTGCTATCGATCACTCCGGTAGGGCGCGGACCAGCTCTGGACATTTATCAGCGGCGCGCAATTTTCGCGTCGCCTATCCTCCAGGAGGGGTTTGATCTTGATTTTTGGTGTAAACGCCGCCTCGCGGAACGCGATAACCCGTGATTTATCCCCGGGACCGGTAATAAAGATATCGAGCCGCGGCGAAATTAGAGAAGATCCGGCGGGAAACTGCCTCACCTGCTCTTCGTCGTCCCGGGACAATGCGTTGAATTCACAGCTTTTTAAGTGCCGCCGTACGCCGCCATTTTTTAAAATACACCTGGCCGTCTTCTTATATAATTTTTTCTGTACGAGGAGTAGGAACGAGCGCGGAAAAGAAGGTGATTCGATTAATCGTAAAGTCGAAGGCAGGGAACGGTTAAAAATGATTGCCGGAGGACGGTCGAAGTTGGCCGAGCGAGTACGTGTTACTGCACGTTGGGGGCGGTTTTATCTGGATCCTTTATTTCCTGCGCGGCCGATCGAAGCCTGTATAGCCAGACCGGCACGCGGTCCTCGTTTTATTGGATTCCGTGGCGCGAGCGAGCCGGCGCCGTTTTTCCAGGTTACCGGCCCGATGGAGAAGGCAGCCCGCGTCCTCATCTATCATCCGCCTCCGCCGGCACCCAAGTCATTTAACAAACGTCTCCTTCAGATTCCATATTGCGGGCTACGCGGCGCACAGGCCCCGTTTTCCCCGGTTCGATCGTTCCCGACTGCCTTTCTCTTTCCCACACCGCCGCCCCCCGCGTGTCCCTGTCCCTTGACGAATCCCAACCGCGCCGACGGATTTTCATTCCCTCTTCTGACTTTTCCGCCCTTTACACGCGACGTCGAGACGGTACCTGTCACCGCTAAGTAATTTTGTTACGTTCGATCGGTCCGACCCCTTGTGGTTTCGGGACACAAGCGCGGTAGACGCGCGTTCCACGCGATGCCAGAACACGACCCCGGGCCAAAAAATATAACGTATTTGCTAATAAATACGGTATATTTATAAAGGAAGGTGTCAGACGGCGGAGAATCGTATTTGTCGGGGCGAGCCGGTCGGTCGGGTTTCTTCTGGGCTTCGGCGGTTCTCTTCATTTTGTTTTACCGCGCACGATTCGAGCACATCGGTGAAAAAGGGGGGGGGGAGGGGGGACGGGAAGAAAACGATGGTGAGGAATGGCGGCGGTGCGGTGTAGCGGCAAGACTGGAGAGCAATTCTCTTGACAATTTGGCCTGGCGGTTCGCCAGCAGAGGCCAGTCGATTCAACTAATCTAAGTTGCTTAGCACGACTTCGTTCATCTCCTTCCACTCGGCTCTCCGACCCCTGACCACCCTCCTCGCTACTTCGACTTGTTAGCTCTGCGTCTACCCTTTCCATCCCTCTCTCTCGCGAGCTCCGCTCTGTTTCATCCCCTTTCGCCGGCTCGCCCGCAGACTACTAGAATCCTCACGGGCTATGAATATAAATGCGCCGATAGAAAAGTATTTGTATCATACCCTGTACCCGCGGAAATTAATGCGATTACCTCGTCCTTTTGCGGGGCTCGTTCTTTATTCCGCGGATTCTCTTCCTATTTTCATTAATTTAATCTGGCCGGCCCGTTTGTTTCCGTCTCTTTCGTCCTACGATAATTGAAAATGTAATCAGGCTGGCGTCAGTCAGTCATCGATTTCACGCTAGGCAGCGTCGAAATTAGCGTTGTAACCCGATCGTACGCGAAACTCGAGTAAAACCCCCCCGACTGGAGGAGCACAGGGTGCAGTTGATTAGGAAGCGGGGTCATTGGCACCCCCGGCGACGTAACCCATATATCGCCCCCGTGTGACTAATTGAAAGCAGATTCACGAGTTAGTTCGGGTGCGTGCTCAAAAGGTGATACGTCGGGAATGTAACGCGACACCTGGGAAACTCCGCGCGGCACCCGCGCGCAGTTTACGCCGTAAAACGCACTACAGGTACCCCCCTGCGCTGACTAAGTCTCGGTACGATGCCCAAGGTGGCAACTGTTATAACTCGAATAAGTTTGCTAACCAAGAACCCGTCCCACTGTTCCCTCGCGTACCTCGTAACTCGCTGCTACGCAATTCCTCGGCACGTAATTGCCTGCTGTGCCGAATTACCTTCCGTGGCTCCTCTCGCGCGCCTACCGTCCTTTTTCGAACGCGCCCGATCCATTGTACTGGCTGCAAGTTGTTAATATCCCAAATTGAAAATTGATTGAAAGCGCTCTTTTATTACGTCCACGTTGACGAGTCGGTAGGGGAAAAAACGTTGAAAATCGGCTAATTAAAAATGGAGCGCGGGTTTAGAGGCGGAGAGTATCGCAGGCTGTAGCTCATTGCGGATTTAGGGGTAGCGGCACGCTGTTCAATCCGCGCCCTTCATTCCCGCGGCTTACGGTTTACGACACTTTTATGGCACGTCGCCAACCGGGTAACGAGATAAGGGATTTGTAGTTGTACACCGTTGCATTATGTCATTAACAAAATACGAGACGGTGTCATCAATGAAAATTCCCGCNACTTTTATGGCACGTCGCCAACCGGGTAACGAGATAAGGGATTTGTAGTAGTTGTACACCGTTGCATTATGTCATTAACAAAATACGAGACGGTGTCATCAATGAAAATTCGCGCTAATATCCGCCGCGCCGTTCCCGGCGAAATTAATGAGAGATCGCTACCAAATTTTTCCTTTAATCGGTCGACGAAAAATACTCGGAGCGACAGAGGCCTTCCTTTAATTAACAGCGGCGCTAATGAAAACGGGCCGACGTCAGGGATTCCGATAGGTCGACGAACTCGGACAAATAATGACCCCCCGAATTCGTCTTCGCCCGGACCCGAGCGACGGACGGCCTCTTTCCCCGATGCACGCAGANGGACAAATAATGACCCCCCGAATTCGTCTTCGCCCGGACCCGAGCGACGACGGACGGCCTCTTTCCCCGATGCACGCAAAATTCCCCGGCACGCACGCATCGAAACATCTGAGATACGCGCGGTTTCGCGCTGAATTGTCAGAAGCTGAGCACGAGCCCGGCTATGGAATTTCTGGACGCCGAGGCACGTACGGGCGGACGCGCGCGTGCACACGCGTGCATTAAACGTCGAATATCGATTTCAATACCTGAGGTATTACACCGTTTTTGTACGTTTTTGTTTCGGAGATATTGGTTTGGAAATAGAATGCGCCCGTCGTCGGAGCTTTGGAATTATCCGTCTGATTGTTGAGCGCACGCGGCCGCTGGAAGGAGAGCCGCCTGTGTTCGCCAAACTAAGTTAACGTTTCTTACGTTGTAATTGGCTGACGGAATTGTATAAGCCCGGACGANAAATAGAATGCGCCCGTCGTCGGAGCTTTGGAATTATCCGTCTGATTGTGAGCGAACGCGGCCGCTGGAAGGAGAGCCGCCTGTGTTCGCCAAACTAAGTTAACGTTTCTTACGTTGTAATTGGCTGACGGAATTGTATAAGACGAACGAGGAAAAGGGGGACGATATTGTTGGCGTTACACCGGTTACCGCGTCGATTCAATTCAGAGGAATCTTAAGGGCGTACGGGATGCTCGAAGGGGAGTTTGACTCTCGATGCGTGTCGCAAATTGTCGTGAATTCGCGTACGTCGTTCTTGTCTCACCCCTCCCGCCCCCTCCAGAATTCCGGTAATTTTGGGAAATACAACAAAGAGGGATGTTAATTGCTACCGAGAACGAGAGGCGCGATAATTGGTAGCAGATAGCAGGGTTGAACTCGTGACGAGAGACGGAACGGTTTTCCGGAACTCCACGCGTCTCCATGGAAATTCGATTTACGCCCGCGCGCCATATCGAATCTTCGCTGATTTCTAGCGAGAAATTCGCGAGACGAGATTCCGCGAAGGGGCTAATTCGACTCGGGCTACGATTTTCAATTTCGCCCGCGCCTCGTTAGTCGCGACGCGATACAGTCCTTAGACCCTTTGACGCGCCGCTAAAATGCATTGCCAATGCTTTAAACGATTTAACGATCTGTAACGTAAGAACGATTTGAAAATTGCGTGCTGCGTACGCGGATTGAGTCGTATAAAATATTTCGTGGCTTTTAGCGACGATTCTCGTTGATTCAGCGGTTGGTAAACCGGAAGATTATTTCTTGGACAAAAGAAGTTGATCAGAAGTGACTGTTACTTCGCTTAGATTCTAATCCGATTTCCCCCGTTTCGGTTTTCCTCGCGGCCGGAAGAAAAGCCGGTTCACCCGGGCAGAAACCGGTCCGGCGCCTCCGTCATCCTTTTTCCACGGCCGTCATCTGTACGCGTCGACGATGAACCGGCGCAAATCTTCAATCTCGTTTGGCAAATGGCCGATCTCGAAGCCCTCCGGTCGTTTGCCAGTGGCCGGTACAAAAGAAACGTCGCTGGCTCTTCGACGCGTGTTCCCTCGCCGCGAGAAATGTTTCAGAGCCGCATTGTTCGTCATCGCGTTCCTCTTCCAACTAACTTTTTTGCTTCTCGCCTTTCTTGGAGGATATCTCTCCGGGTTCTCGCTTCTGTTCGCCCTCAAAAATTGACCGACGCGTCGTTTGAAATTCTCAAACGCATTTCTTCGCGTCCAGCGACGCAACAGATAATTAAAGCTCGACTTGCACTACTTAAAATTGTTGTCATACTTTTCCTCTTCACGCGAAATTCGTAACTTCCGATTTTTCTACGCTGGCCAACTTCTATTTCCTACTACTCGGTCCCACTATTCCCCGTTACGTTTCACTTGGCCAGAAGCGCCCTAGCGGCGTCTTCCATTTCCCAATGTAACAAGTTTTCCTTTTCATTCGAAAACGATTTACCGAGCCACGTCGCGAGTAGCACTCCTTTTCGAGATTCCGCGGTATTATGAAATATGGCACTACGGTTGAAGCAGGGGGTGTAATTTGACAGGATCACCGGGAAATTTCGCACGGAAAACCATTGTTTGTGGCCGTGCACTTTTCATTCTTTATCCGGCAAAGAATTTCCATTTACTCGGTCCGCGGTCGATGACGATTCGAAGACAGCACGCGTTTCATTAGAATCGATGTCTCGCGAATTCGCTCGCGAAAAGCGTGGGACTTTCAATAATCGGGCGTTAGCGGTTAGATCCTGTTTCCGAGAACGGGGCGTATACCTGCAGAGAGAGAGAGAGATCGGACGAGTTTCGGTTTAATTCGAAAGACGAGATATACGCGGCCGTGGCGGCTCTAATCCCGTTCGTGCCGCGTTGGCAGTACCCGCGATGAAAGGCGCGCCTTAATTTTCGCCGTTCGTTCACGGGAAACGTCGACGGCCAGAGAGAAAAAGGAACCCCGGTGAAATACGATGGATGGTAATGAGTCCGGCACGACGCTTCGAACTCGACGGATTTTCGAAAGTTATTCGAGGATTTTTCTTTGTTCGAGCCCGGCGACAAGGGCTTCCCGTCGAACGGGATCGCCATTCAATTCCGCGATTCTTTCATTCCTCTCTCGCCCTTGAAATAATATTTTAATTGAGACCCTCGGGGCTTGACGCTAATCCGCGACGGGAAACCGCTTTCAAAGGAAATACGCGAAAATTTTATACGCGCATGCTAATCGCGGCGAGGATTTCTGTGAGGCGACCGAACCGAGACTCGGTCCTCCCAGTTTCACCTTACAAATAAGTCTCCGGCGTATTTATGATATTTAGTAACGCGTCGAGAGGAAACGTACTCGTCGTGCGGATCGATGGAAAACGAAAACTGTGTCGAAGCCTGGAAAATTAACCGGAAACAAGTTTCGCATCGCTGATAGCAATTCAATATTTACATTTCCAAAACTCCGAGGGGAAGTTCCGCGTTCTGCAAATGAAAACGACGTCTCGCCGTCGTCGACGTGACTCGAATTCGTCGAAAATAAAATACCGTTCATCGAATCTTCATAAAGATCGAAACAAAGACACAGCTTAAGAGGTCGAAAACGGTTTCCGTGGAACGGGAGCCACTTGGCTCGATCTTCGAGCAGAGAGGGATGAAATCGCTTCCGTCTCCACGGGGGGCGCGTGGAGGAGCTGCGATCAAAATTCACCGGGAGCTCTTCACCGTAATTCACCGTGACGACTCGCGCACGGGGAAAACCTGAGAAAATCATCGTGGAGGACGTGCGCTTCCCCGGCGAAGAGCTCGAATATCAGCTAGAATCCTTTTGTTCGCGTGTGTGTAGATAGCGCACGGCACGCCGCCGCGACATCATGCCATACCGCGGGTTCATTTGGTGCCGTGACAAGAAAGGAGCAAGGGTGAAGGGACCGTTACACCTCGTTCAATAACGCCGGTGCAAGTTACAAGCCTCTCTCCTCCTCGAGAGCACTTGCGCGTTACTCCGACGGATGATAAACAACATTTTCTTGCGGAATTTCACTTAACGAAACTGGCATCGAGGAACAAATTGACGGAGGGTTGGGGGTGGAGAAGCGTCGCGTCCGGTTTAAAGAATCGTGGGAACTTGTAACGGACNACGGGGAAAACCTGAGAAAATCATCGTGGAGGACGTGCGCTTCCCCGGCAAAGAGCTCGAATATCAGCTAGAATCCTTTTGTTCGCGTGTGTGTAGATAGCGCACGGCACGCCGCCGCCGCGACATCATGCCATACCGCGGGTTCATTTGTGCCGTGACAAGAAAGGAGCAAGGGTGAAGGGACCGTTACACCTCGTTCAATAACGCCGGTGTACCGTCCTCCGAGCAAGTTACAAGCCTCTCTCCTCCTCGAGAGCACTTGCGCGTTACTCCGACGGATGATAAACAACATTTTCTTGCGGAATTTCACTTAACGAAACTCGCATCGAGGAACAAATTGACGGAGGGTTGGGGGGTGGAGAAGCGTCGCGCCCGGTTTAAAGAATCGTGGGAAGTTGTAACGGGCTGTGAAAGGTCCTGTAGCGGGCGGGAGGGGCAGAATCGGACGAAGGGGCGCGAGCCGGAGGCAAAGCCGGTCGCAGAGAACGAGAGAATTTAATTTCTCGGTAACATTACACCTTAGGAGCCTTATTCCAGCGGCTTTGTGCGCCGCCGGGGGTGGCGCAGTGAGACACTCGATCGCAGGACTCCATTTGCGGTTTAGCATAATGGAAACCCAACGCGCCCTCGGGACCAGCGCGCCGCTGCCACCTCTCTCCCTTTTTTGCTCTCCTCTGTGTCCTCCGCCGTCTTCCCCGGGAAAAATAAATAAGTTCCAAACACCCGCGCTTGATCTCTGGATCTTGGCTCTCGCGTACTTTGCGCGACGTCGTACAAAATTTCGAACGAGATCGATCGTTCGATGGTCGATGATTAAAAGCGATTCATTTCTGTAGACAGGGCGCGAGAACAAAGACTCATTGTCGGTGTCGCGAATTCTTTTTTTGTATCAAAAGGAAATTAGAGCGTAGGATCGTCGTTTTAATTTTAACAGCGAGGCGGCAATTGTTTCCGAGGGTCACTGTCGCCCTCCCCGTGGCCGGGGCTTAATGACCCCTAATGATAAGCTAAAAATAGCCGATCCCCGGGCAAGATCGAGGCCGTAATGAATACGGGGGGAAAAAACTCGCAGAACTCAGTGATAGAATTTTCAACGACGCATTTGTTACGTCCGGACAGGATTTTATTACGTTTTAATTCGCGAGCCAAAGAAATTAGAAGAACGATTGTCCCGCGGAATATAATAAACGAGCGGCGAACGGTCCGCGCGGTGATTATCGTTTAATTGATATCTGAATCGTCCGTCTAACGAGGATTAATGTACACGCGCACCGATCTGGAGAAATAGTCAGGTTTTTCGGCGTTGCGCGCGGCGAGACCGCCGCGTTTATTCGCAACAATTGCCGGGATCCTTTCGCGATAAGCGAGGGACGCTTTTATTCACCGAGGTAACAAATTTTGACGCCTTAATGAACGCCGGATTAAATGTTCCGGGCTCATTAACTCGACGGATCGGCGCGAAAAGCGAAAGAAAAGGGGCGGCTCTCGCCTCTAGGATATTGCCGGCTGAAAAAGAATTACACGGGTAATCGCCTTGCCAGTTGGGATAATTGCAATTGACGGACGGAACACAAAGGGTTGGCTTTCGCCCCTCGCCAGGCTCTTAATTCACCCGAATTCCAATAACTTCCATTATCGAGTTAAGGAAAATTTATTTCCAAAGGAAATTAAATGAAATACAGGAATGGAAAATTGAGAACGTGGTAGCCGGTCTCGCGCTGAAAAACATTATTACGTCACATTGTTGTTCGGCGACTGGTACAATGGCACGTTTCTGTATGATATATTTCTGTGTCTTTTTTGCAGAGGGGCTGTGATGAGGGAAGCCGGTTAAGGGACCCTGTGTCGCGCAGGCGCCGCGCCGGTAGGAGTACAGGAAAGATGCTGCCATCCTCGAGAGCTTTATTAAGCCCGCTGCTGCTTCTAATCATCGCTGGAAGCACCGGTGCCTTCAGCTCTCGACAAGGAGGTAAGAAAGCTTCCCCTGCCGCTCGAAAGATGTTTTGTCCCGGACCGGGTAACAACGGGGACGACGACGTCGTCGTAGACGCTCGTCCTCCGTCAATTTTCCGAAAACTTTTCCCTCCCCGGCAAATCTGGTTAAGTCGTCGACCGAGTTCCGGAACGGTCCGAGTATTCTCGTTTCCGAACGACGCTCGTCCCGCTCGTTTAACCGGTGAACGGATGCAACCAAGAGACGAAGATCGAGGACCTGTTGGTTGACGACCCAGTTAATCCTATTTTTAAATTATGTAACCCGAAACTGTCAGCCCCGAGTCAAGTCCCGAGAATAATGCCCACTCCCTCTTGCGTTAATCCTGCCTGACAATTATTTTCCTTTTCATTTTCTCGACGTCGAATTTATTAATGAAATCGGTCTACCAATTATTTCGTACAAGAAACAATTGACTACCGGTTAGAGTTGTCCCTTCCGAGACTCGCTTCTCTTTTTTTTATCGACGAAAAGAAAGTGCACGTTAGTTGGGCGACGGCAAGTTGCAGGACTCTCGGAAGTTTCCGGGGTATCGTTGAAAATCCGTGTAGATCCGGCGACAAGTTTAAGGGGGATGTCTCGAAGCCGGCGGAGCAACATTTTAATTCGCCGTCGCTTGCGCGGAACTAAGTATCGCCGGGATCCGGGTAGACGCATAACCGTTTCATAACCGATCCGCGAGACAACGGTGGCCCGAGCTTAATACAGGCTGGCGCCGTTTCTTCGAATTACCGTAGCTTCTGAATCTACACGACCTTATTTCGGAAAAGCTCTCCGAATACACCGTCCCCCAAAGGTACAGGACCATAAACCACTTTACCCTTCAGTGTCTTCTAAAATACATCTAATATTTTTCTTAAGCCAAGACATACGAAATATTTTCTCCGAGCGGACGAAAATCGTGTATAATAGTTTGAAAATTCTTAAGTAATTAAGTAACTTCATCGGGTATAAAAAATAATGATACGACCGTAAGTAGAAACGGTCCCATACTTTTGGTGAACGGAATAGATGTAAGTAGACGCGTGCGCACGTTCACCGTCCTTACCTTCTCTGTCCAACCGGTTCTATCCTGGGTCAGACGTTATCCTCTCTGCGACCGTTTGTCCGCGTTTCGCTTTGCTTGTTCCCTCGCGGAGGGAACACCTCTTAGTGGCCATTTCCTAGATTAAGGTCACCTGGAAAGCAAATAGTTGTTAGAGGTAGAAAGAGGAACTCCTAGAGGGTGTCCCGCGCGAACGCTCAACTTCCGGCGTGTGCAGCTAGACTATACGTATTCTGGAAAACTATTTACGCGCGAAACACCCGTCGCATTTCAGAGATACCGGCAGAGATACGACGGAGCGCGACCGGGAATTTCTGCGACCCTCCGCGCTCGATGTAAACCTCATTGTTTTCCTTCTCTCTCTATCTCTCCGGAGCCCTTTCCCTTCGCCGGATACAAGCTTTCTAAACGAGGGTGAAATACCTTCTGCGGATGCTCGTTTCTATTCCAGCCCGAATTAATCTTTGACTCTTATTTAACGCTGGCTCTAAACAAGAATTCGCGCAATAACGCTCGGGCCGCGTCCCTCGACGCGGGCCAACGTTCGTACGCGTGAGTTTCATTATATTTCCGGCCGGGACCGGCTATGATATTCTTGCGAGTACGGATGAAAATCTCAAACGGGAGAGGATCACAATTTCGGCCGTATCTGAAAATGACAACGCCACTTGTTTCAATTGCGCCGGGCAATCCGGATTACAACTGCGGCCGCGGAGCCCTCGAGATTTTATTTTCGCGCGCGGCTCAGCCCCGAAAACGACGCCAATATCGTAACCCTTTAGACTTTAGACCCTGCCGGAGGGGGTGGCGGCTGGTTGCAGCCGCCCCCATTGACCCACTTTCCCTCGGCGGCGCGGCGCGCGCGAACGGAATTTCAGCGACGCGCAAAAAGATCCTCGAGACCTCGACCCCCTCGCGAATTAGGGTCGCCGCTCCTTTGACTCGACGATCTTTTTTTTCACGTCATAGCAACTCAAACTGTACTTGATATATCTCGCTTGCAAAATTTTTCAAATACGCGAATTCATACGATGCGATGTAGAGGTACAGGTACGTTTTAGAATCTGTCGCGTTTGACGAACTCGAAATTAAATCTTCTGTCCCCAGCCGTGTGAATTATTAATAAGAAAAGTCGTCGCCCCCCACGCGGGACCCTAAATTTAATATACGACCGACAATGAGAGAGTAGAAATGAACTGAGAACGAGCCGATTTTCCTTTTGGTTTCGTTGGGGCTCGCGCCAAATTGGGTCGGGCCGAGGAAAGCATGTGAAAATGGTCGGAGGGCAACAAAGCCGGGGTCACGTAGCTTTCTGTTTGAAAAAGAACCAGCCACCTTCGTTAAGGCGCCGATGCGACGAAACAGGAGCAAACCTGGAACTGTGTTGCTGCCTAATTAAGGATACGCCGATGAACTTTTTAAAAAAACGACGTGGAAATTAGCCGGGAGCGCAGAAGTAGTAGAAAGCCCGACCGATCCCGTTGGATAATAATTACGTTGATCACACGTTTGTTACGACGAATTATTTACACTCGCACGAGAGGGGATAGGATTCTAATAAGGGGGACATGATTTACAAAGAAGCAAGAATGGAGGAAATGGAATGGGACGGGAATTAAGGATTCGAGAGGGGCTAATCAGCGTTCCCGTTTTAAATTCAACCCGGTCGCGTGCTGAACGAGGCGATTTCGATCTGGTATATCGACTCGACCTCGATAAGCGGCGTGCGTCGCCGGGGGTTGCGAAGAGCCCTTGAATTCCGGTCGGGCAGCGAAAAAGGGCGAGAACTGGAAAGCGGAGACCGGTGTCCGACACGTGCTACCCGGGAATAAAGCTCCGCGCCGAGGCTGATAGGCAACGCGATTGTACCGTGCCGTGCCGATTAACGCAATTACCAACAGAAACAGAGTTATGGAATAATGAAGTTGCTCTATCAACGCGCATCTACGGCTCGAGGAAATTTGTCCCGTTTAGTTAGCTCGATTCACGGCGCGTTGTGTCAAAGAGTCTTAGTTTCGTTCGCGATTTGAAAAATGAAAAATTGTCTCGGCGCTCGTCTTCAACGGTAAACTCGTATTCAAAATAGTGGAGCAAAAATTATTTCGGTACGCGTCCTTTGAGGGCAAACGGCATTTGTCTTTGGCCAGTCGCTTAAAGCCTTTGCGCTCTTAANTAAGGGGGACATGATTTACAAAGAAGCAAGAATGGAGGAAATGGAATGGAACGTGAATTAAGGATTCGAGAGGGGCTAATCAGCGTTCCCGTTTTAAATTCAGCCCGGTCGCGTGCTGAACGAGGCGATTTCGATCTGGTATATCGACTCGACCTCGATAAGCGGCGTGCGTCGCCGGGGGTTGCGAAGAGCCCTTGAATTCCGGTCGGGCAGCGAAAAAGGGCGAGAACTGGAAAGCGGAGACCGGTGTCCGACACGTGCTACCCGGGAATAAAGCTCCGCGCCGAGGCTGATAGGCAACGCGATTGTACCGTGCCGTGCCGATTAACGCAATTACCAACAGAAACAGAGTTATGGAATAATGAAGTTGCTCTATCAACGCGCATCTACGGCTCGAGGAAATTTGTCCCGTTTAGTTAGCTCGATTCACGGCGCGTTGTGTCAAAGAGTCTTAGTTTCGTTCGCGATTTGAAAAATGAAAAATTGTCTCGGCGCTCGTCTTCAACGGTAAACTCGTATTCAAAATAGTGGAGCAAAAATTATTTCGGTACGCGTCCTTTGAGGGCAAACGGCATTTGTCTTTGGCCAGTCGCTTAAAGCCTTTGCGCTCTTAATCAGGCTTTGGGGTTTTTGTCAGTTTGTAAACGACTTAAAGCGGCGAGAAGCCGCGACGCGAGAGGCGACACAATGAAAACCGGCGGGCTCGCAATTACCACGCTCGCGACGCTTTAATAAAGCGGAGCGTAATCGCGATGCGGCGCGCAAAGAAGCGAGAGAGGGATGATCCGGGGCGCGTCGGCGACGGCCGCGGAGAGAAAGTGGCCTCGTTCGGAAAGGATTCGTAATTAAGCGGAGTCGCGTATCGCGCGCTTTGATCTGGACTCGCGACGTCTCAGACGAGATCGCGTTTGTTCTCGCGTAATTCCTTTTCACGCTTGTTCCCGGATCACCGGCCGCGCCGCGCCAAATTACGAAAACGCGCCAATTAACGGGGCGGCCAGACGCGTTTCTGCATTTTTCACGCCATTATCACGTCTCGTGTTTCTCGCGCGAGCTCTTCTCTGTTCTCGAATCAAATGCCGTTTTATTGTACGACAGAAGAGAGAGAGAGAGGGCGGACAAAACTTTTTGAATCGTGTCTGAATAAAGTGAAACGGAGAAAGGGTGAGAAAAGTCGTCCGGACGGTTTTTCCGATTTCGACTTCTCGTCTCTACCGGCCGACTTGTCCCGACAACTCGCGTTTCGTGCGAGTGGCCGTCAGATAAAACTCGAAGGTCCCCGGACACGCGAACTTCTCGCGCGAGCGTCTCGGTCCCGGAGCGATAAGAGGCGGAAAATTCACCGGGAGCGCGCGCCGCTCTCTCCTTTATGTTTTAGTTTCGAGCCTGATAAATTGTTTACTCCCGGGCAAAGTTCTCAAAGTGACCCCCGACTTCGCCCCTTGTCTCGACGTCATAATGACCGGCGCGATGCTCTTTTTCTTCGGCCGGACGCTGCGCGTCGTTTGCCCAAGAAACTCAGTCACAGTTTCGCCGAGAGAAGAAAAAAAAAAGAGACGACGGCGGGCCGTCTTTGCGGTGGAAAAAGTTTTCCGCCGCGGAAGACACCGTTAAGCAAATTCGCCGACGAAACTGGGTCAATTTGCCACGGTTCTACGCGCCCACTGTGCTTGTATACAAGCAGAACGCGAATAATGAGGAAAATAATCACTCGTGTCTGACGACAAAAGGGTCTCTGTAAAAATTATTCGTTTATACGTGTAAATTGTAGCCGTCGGGGGAACAGAGTGGTGAAAAAACGTGTCCTATACTTAACTTATACAGCCAGTTTTGTGTCCTGCAAAGATATTAGAGAATGGTCGCTGATAACTGTCGATACAAAGAGGAATGGAAACGAGATATCGAGCGGATGCATATAGCCGAGCGGAATTAATATTTCATACGTAGAAAAACAATAACGGGGACACGTCGAACGGATCGAGCACAAATTTAATTCCTTAAAAGCCAGTGCATTTCGAGATCCCAGCTTTTACCCGGGCATCCATTTGCTTTGTCGCGAATGAACCGAACAAAAGCCCGGGATAAATTTTTCTAATCAAAATTTCGCGCCTCTGAATAAAACGAAGACGAATTCCTCATTCGTGATTCAGGAACATCCGTCCTTCTCGTATTTTTTTTGCCTTTGGTTTTTTGATAAATGTTATTTGGTGGCATCGGTCGGTGTGTGTTCATAGATTTTTCAATCGCTTAATCGGCGCGCTTTGGCAAAAAAAAAAAAATAGCCGCGGCAAATCTATCTCTGGCGGCGAATATAAATAATAAGTGTGATCATTTACGAAGCCGGCGGTCCGCGAGTCGTTATTAATGGATTTTCGTTAAAAGCGACGGCTCTCTTTTTATATCGTACGCGAACATATAAATCGCTTTATTCCCAGCGTGACGCTATAAATAATTTCGGTGCCCGCAGGGTTTTTCGACCCGCCCACTCGACGATCTTCCATATTTAACGTCCATTTATCGCGTCGATGAAAGCGACCGGTTCTTCCAGGAACAGGGGAGTAAATTCCCGTTGCTCGACGGGACTAAGGCGACGAGCCTCTAATCCAGAAATAAATGTTCTACGGGATTCGAACCGAACGGGATGGCGTGCCTTACGAAATCATAAGACAGCCAGGAGGAGAAAAAAAGTGGCGAAGTTTCGCTCGACGGATCCATCTGGCCGACAAAGTGACGCATGAATAACGAAAACCGCACGGTCCCATCAAAAATTCTATGGAAACCCTGGCAGCCGGTGAAAAATACTGGCGTGAGGTAACTTTTCGCAATTCGAGTTCAATCAAGTGTACAGAGAAAGTTTGCAACGCGGAATACGTGTAAACTATGGCAAGCAATCCCGTTCCTCCCGCATTATTCATCAGAGAATAAGACTTTACACGCTTATTCTTCATTGAGTTTCAATTATTATTACACTTGCCAAACGTGAATGGACGCGCGATAGTTCTTGGGCCGCATGAAACTGGTGGCCGAGCGAGCAGAAGAGAGAAACATTTAATTCTGTTTGCGGCGAGCGTAGAATGACGGCCGTGTGCCAGAATAGAAGATCGGAGACAAATGGTCGCGCATACTTAGCGAGCACTTGACTGTGACAAACTACCCCGTGCATATACACGCGCGCAGAGTTTCTCGGTAGAAATCGTCGGTCTCAGAAACGGCGAGCGAAAGAGGGGTTGTTCGTAAATTGTACTCCGCGGAATGCAGGGCTTCTGCTGCCTTGGTTTAAACCCTTGCGGATTGCCCGGGGCGACAGACGAAAGCGAAACACGCCCCGGGCTAAATAACACTTTTATTGCCTCCGTTTTTTTATCGAATTTCTCCGTGTAATCATTGATCCATTTTTACCACGAAAAGAAACGTACATACAGACAATATTAGATTTATTCCTACCTCTCTCTTTTTACGCGAAATGTAGACCGACATTGTTTAGCGATCCTTTTTTCTTTCGGGGAATCGAGCCGAATCGCTGGCGATCGCGTATAGACTGTTATTGAAATGCAAATATTTTTTTTTCGGTCTCAGGTAAGTTGACGGGCCGCGGTTACGAGCAGCCGCGCAATTATGCAAACGAGCGTAATCTCGATCGGGTGTAAACATAATTTCGGCGATCGGTCTAATTCCCATGCGGAAAATCGATTGGGGCCGGAAAAATAACGCGAAATCGATTCGTTCCGATTAGCGGCGGTAATCGATGCCCCGCACCCGCGAAACACGAGCAACGACACGGTTCGCGATCGGTCGACCACGCGATAAAATTAAACGCAAACAATTGCTCTCGGCGCGGCGGCGTTTACACCGATACAGTCCCATGCCAGCAGCGTTCGAAGGAACAGCGTGCCGGTTCATGAATATTCCGCGGGCCTCGGGCACCGGTTCGCCCTGGCCATTTTTCAAACCCCGGCCTTCGAGACAAAGTACTTTGGTACGCTGCCAGGAGAAAAAGGAATCGAACGACACCGAGAGTTCCTCCTGATTTCTCGCTTATTATCGGCCTGTAGTTCGTTAGACCCATCGATTCACGTCGACGGAGGGAAGATGAACGACGGGATGGGGATAGGAAAAGAACCCTGTCATCCTCCTCGGCCGTCTTCGTTGTTTTATTCGGACGATTAGTCGAGTCTCGAGGCGAGAAGAGGGATTTCGTTTCGGCTTTCCGACTTTAAAAAACGATCCTTGAAATAAAATGTGGAATCACGGTGACTCGTGCTATTTGCAAACCGATCTGCTGCAATTACCTCCGTGGAATTTCGGTTATTTTCATCAGGCATTATTCCATTCCCGTCAGCGTTTCTGAAGGGACTGTTCTTGTCTCTCAGTCGAACTTAGCTTCTTTAGATTAAAATAATCGATCGAAAACGCATTAAAATATAATCGCCGTTCGTATCGGTTGAAAATTGCACTTTGAAAAATCTGACAATCGCGTGGAAACAACTGCTGTTTGGATAATCGGAATTTTAACTTTGTTATTAGCGCGGAAGACGAGAGAGAGCGAGAGATTCGTTTCTGAACGATGTAGCATTCAATGACCGAAAAGGGGTTAATCGTCGGTCGGAAAAGCGTTGAAAAGCCGTTGACCGAATTAGGAGGTACACGTCATTAAGTATCGGGGCCGGCGATCGGATTGCGCTCGGTGCATCGCAAAATTCGCTTGTTTCGTAAAGAGCCGTTCGTTGTCGCGCACCAGAATAATATAATAAGACTGCGTCGGCCCGATCGTCGAACACCTCGTTCCGCGAAAAGCTAGGATGAAAAATTCGTTCCGAACGAAATCGCAGTTTACGTGCCGATTTGGAATCGTCGATATCTCAATTATACGCGGATTTGCAATTGAAATTGACGTTTCATTCGCCTGGTTTTAAACGTCTCGTTAACGGTTTGAACCAACAGCTCTTCTAATTACTATTGTGTATTTGGCCAAACAACGAGTTTTTAATTCGCGCTTCCGATTCGAGCGGCGGCGGCGGCGGCGGCGGCATTGTGCTCGGCCGGGCACCAAGTCTCGGGGTCGGGGATTTTTGTTTTTGTTACCCTCCCTTTACCCGGACGCGGGCGCTCCTTTTTTTCTGCACAGCCATTTAGCGAGGAAATTTGTCGGACGGTGAAATATCTCTTTTGTCCTGCGACGCGACAGCCGGCTCTCTCGATTATTTCGCCATCGTCCGCTCGCGATGCTCGCACCCACGAAAATCTCTCTGATCCTCTCTCCTTTCCGCTCGCCGCCTCCGCGCGCGCGAATTCCCAGGTTAAAAAGCTCCGCAACTTTCGGAAGCACCCCCGTTGTTTGCGTCCGTGTTTTGCGCGCCGAGGATCGACTTTCCAATTAACCCGAGCGCGCCGCGCCAATATAATATTCATTTTTCCAATTAATATTGCCCGCTGTGCGTTCTTCTACCGAGAATTCCGCGTCGAAATTCCCTCTGTTTTCCTTCCGCGCTACATACCCAATTTCCCAGAAAAGAGGAGCCAATGGAATTTTTTAGATTCTTTATGGCCCCATATATCGGCGGCTGCCGCGTAACTTTCCCATTATCAATAGTCGAATCTCGGTAATTTACTCGCTTTTATTAAGCCCCCCAGATTTCGTTTTTATCAATGATCCGGTAGCAAAGTAGCCTTAATTCCCGTAATTTACATTGACCGGCCCGTTCATATTTATATTGATCCCTCTTAAGGCAATTTGAGGCGGTTGTTGCTGGCTGCTAATAAATTCATATCGATCCCCGAATCGAATCGACCCCGGCTA
The DNA here is from genome assembly GCA_019453355.1 of Ceratina japonica. Lineage (NCBI taxonomy): Eukaryota > Metazoa > Arthropoda > Insecta > Hymenoptera > Apidae > Ceratina > Ceratina japonica. The sequence continues at coordinate 527,637 of SMSR01015833.1, read as the reverse complement.
CCGAGAGGGATAGACAGGGAGAGGCTCTCCCGTTCGAATCGGGAATTCGTACGTTTCAGAGAATAGCACGTACCACCGTTACGGATCAATCTAAATTCGCATTATTGCCGAGAAGCTAGGCGCGATGCAACGTACGATCAGACACCTAATACGGGTAATTCCGGTTTATTAGGCCGAACCGCATTAGGTTTCCGGTTTATTAGCTCGGAACCATGTCCATCGTAGAAAGCGGCGAGAGAGATAGTTCATCGATTCGGCCTCCCTCTCTCTATTCGCGCTGCTTGCCCCGGTTTACTTCATTAATTCGGCCGTTCCAGTTTTCGAACTCGAGCCTCCTTTGAAACCGAGACAAATCGGATTCCGCAACGGGACACCGGTAGTTGCCAAACTTTTGTCGAGCACATGCGTTTCCGGTTAGAAGTATCTTCGCCGTCAGCCGGATCCTCCTGTTTAGAGGCCTTTACCGTTCCGGCGAATCTTAAATACGTCTGAGAAAAGACGAGGAGCGCCGTACGAATCTTGATACATCTCGAATTCCACCTCTTCTCAATTCGATTGTAACCAAAAATTGTATATTCGTGCGTAACTTTCATGAGACACGAGTATCATATAACTATTTCGAAAGGATTATTAGACGCTCTTTCATATGTATCTTAAACTGACAGGTTGACTGTATAAAAAATTTTGTGGATAAGTAACAATTCCTTGAGATTCAGGGATTCTGTGCACTTGCTTTGAAAGGGTTACCAGAGATTACGAAAATATTTATGTACATTGGACACTGGATCTTTTAAAGCTTTCGACTTTCCTAACAACGTAAATCTTGTTGCTAACAGTGGAGGGCGAAACTGGAACAACAGGAAACGGTTTCTCCTCTTCCATCACCGGTTTTTCCAGACCGTTTCCCAGAGTTGCCTCGACTTTTTTCCTTGAATCGCGTGAAACAGTGTGTTTATGTTTCAAAGCCGGCCACTATTTCCGTCGGGCGTCGTTCTTCGAACCGATGAATTTTTCAATTAAGCCTGCACCTCCGCCGGCTCGGAATCGAAGAGGAAGAGATCGAAGAAATAGAACATGCGGACAGGAAATCGAACCGTCTCTTTCATTTCCTTCGCACTTCTTATTTTAATTAGTAACAGTTCCCAATATTCAGAAGGAATCATACCAATTCTCTCGCGTCTCGTTATAAATCATAGTCTCGGTACACTAAAATTTGCCTCACAGGTATATCGTTCCTCCTTCCGGTTGACAGATTAATTTCATCGCGAAATTGTCGCGGCGTAAGAAATGGAAAGAATTGAAACGAGTCCGCGGGAGGCTTCTAACGCGAAATAATTTTGTCGCGGGCCGGCTCTGAATTTTCCGTCGACGGCCACGCACGGAGCGATTCGTCGGGCGCCTTTGATCGCGGAAACGGAGACATCCTTTCTTCTTCCAGAAGAGCAGAACGATTTAGGCCCCGGAGCGTTCCCGAAATTCCACAAGGAATTGCTACGTCTCCCGTCGTCTCTCTCTTCTTCCGCCTCGTTTCTTTGCCGGTAACTCATAACGAAATGACGGAGTGACTCGTCACCGCGGCGCGACTTCATCTCTATCTTTTCTCCGGCTTCCTTCTCACGTTTCCTCCCCGCCCCCGCAATTACAATAGATGGAAATTGCGAATACATACGGCGGCTCGGTTAAAATTCTTCTCTCGGCGGTTTCACCCGGAATAAATACGTAATCACGCCGGCACGCTCTCGTTCGCGTTACGCGTTTTTCTGGCCCTTAACCATTCACAAAGCGCTTCATGGTACTTCGAGTCCGGCCGGGAAACTTCAAAGCAACCAAAATCCTTCACCCTGTCAGCGTTTTCTTTGCCGGGAAGTGGAGCGACGTTTCTCGCCCGTCGAAGGCCATTGGCCAACCTCGCGATCGACAAATTGCAGCGAATTCGTTTCTAAAAGCTGCACCGCTCGAGTTCCTCAGTAGCGAACTCGACGAGTTTAAAAAAATACAAAAGTCGAGGGAATGTTTGATTCTGAACCATTTGTACGGACCATTTAATTCGGGAAATCGATTCCGGGTCGTGTCACACTAATCGGAATCAAACAAGGCGATATTGTATTAATCGGTTCATCGGTGTCAAACGGAAAAAAAAAATACAGGAAGTAGCGACGACGGAAGAGTCACGTTTAACTCATTATACTGTCTAACCATAGTCTAATGATAACTTTGCACTTGGAACTCTGTCCCGACATAACATCATACACGAATATGAAAATGCAAAACGACACGGGTTATCCCCCAGCTTTTAAATTCTTGGCGGCCTCTGTTTATGCAAATCTTCTCTAGCAGCTCGACGTAGGATATATTTAGCCGTGATCGAGCGTCCCTCTTCTCTCGGCGCGGCTCACCCCCGAAATAAAGATGCCACGATTAATTTTGTTTTGCCCGGCGCCCCGCGCGCGTTCACTAAATTTACCTATTGTTCGTCTCGCCGCTGGAATTCTCGTACGTATTTTCGGCCCCGAAACAATAACCGTCGACGTTGACGCGTTGTTTTCCGTCCCACAAGTTTTAACATGTCCTACTAAACCATCTAGCCATGTTCAAAATAACCGAGAACGAAATTTATTCCCAAAGAATTGCCAACGATAACATTTAGCTGAATTCAGTTTAGGACAACGACCCGGATTAAATGATTCTATTCTTTAATAAAGCGATCCATTAGCTAACTATCGACCGCGGTATATTCTTGTTTGTCTGGAGTTGGCCAAAAGTGGTGCAAAGACCGGAGATGCAGTTCGCAGAAGAGTTCGATATTTTTCAATCTCACCGTTTTACTTTCCGGGTAATTGCGGGGCCACGGTCTGGCCGCTGTTTCCCAAATAACACCTCATTTTTCGTTCTACTTAAAACTCACGCGCGTACGTGAGCCGGTTACGTTGGTTCTCCTTCGGTTCTCGCGTGGAAACGCGAAAATTGCGGCAGACGCAGCCGCCGCCGCCGGGGGTTACAAAGGTAAACGCGCCATCCGGGGTTCTCGGAATCGCGAAATCACGAACTGGTCCACGGGTGACGTGAAAAACGCAGGAATCCGCGCCGTGAATACTGATGAGGATACGGTACGCGGCAGTGCCACGGAAACGAACTTCTTCCCTTCGCAGGGATGAAACGAGCTAAGAAAATAATGGAAAGAAAGACGAGACGATCGTTTACTCGGAATCTAATACTCTTAGAAGATGGAAGAACAAGATCACGTTATAAGGAAGTCGGCTATTCTATTTCTGGAAAAGTTCCATTTTATAACGCGTCATTGATTAAATCGGGGACGAGAGATTTTTCCGCGCGGGAGGTAACGCCGGATCGTCGAATCTATAATTTAACCCGATTAGGCGATCCAATTAGAGATTACACGCTAATTAATTTGACAACGCAATCAGTTCGACTAATAAATTCCGGGGTGACGATAGACGTTAATCGCGATGGCGCCTAAGCGAATCGAGACAGGGTGATCGACCGCGTATCTCTCTAATGGTCAAGTGGTACCGCGGCGGCGTTTTGAGCCCGGCGGCGGCTGCGGCGTCGTTGTCCTCGTCGCGACTATTCCTGGCCGCCCAAAACAATGCGATCTGTCGCGTCGTTTCAAATTCTCAGACGCGTCTCTCCTCCTTTCAAGCTACAAACGATGAAGCTTATTTTTTACTATTATTAGAGCTTAAAGGAAAGCGCGTTGATCGTCCATAAATCATCACCCCTTTGTTCGAGATTGTTTGCGTTTGGCATATACAAGGACAGAGGGCATCACTCGATTGGGTGACTGCAGGAGATTGGTCTAATCACTTGAGTTATGGTTCTTTCTGTCCGGGCCTAATCGCATAAACGGCCGCCGTCGTCCCTCCCGTTTTCCGGTCAACGTTTATCAAGTCAACAGCTATCTTCGTTGAAGAGCATAAAACCGAGCAAACCGTGTATTCGCTGTTGATTTTCACCGCGAATGAAACAGCCGCTGTTTAGATCCGTAGAAAATGAACAGTTTACGTAACGCTTGCGGCGCGAGAGAATTGAAACATTCACGTGCCGCGCGAGAATCACGAGGTACAGGGAGTCGGGTAGGCTATCTGGAAATTCGAACACGGCCGGTGAATATTTCAATCGAATACCGAATATCCTTCGCCTCGATTTACCGTGTACGCGTTCCTGAAGGAATTTGAAAAATTCAGACGACGTCCCGTCGTCGCCGAGAAACGAGATGGTGATTCCCGTCCCTTTTCCCGAGCCCTCGAGTATCGATTCGGCGAGGGGCGCTTTAATTAGACTGTTACGTGATCAACGGTGAAGAACACGCGAAGATGCCTGCTTTAAACGCGAGTCCCAACTTTCCCAGTCAGCCACTTGCCAGCTTCGCTACTTCTTTTTTTTTTTTTTTTCAACCGGGCAACCGAATCGCGTGAACTTCCGATGGAAAAATTTTATTACCGTCCTGTTAGCGCTTAATGGTTCCTTGGCGCAGATACCGCGATTTAACGAAGACTATAATACGACGGAACGCGATATTCCTCGCCAACTACCGCCGCGCGCATTACGCTATTCAGCAAAAATTAGATTGCTATTGCTTAACAACCGGATTCACAAACTATCAATCATAATCTCTGACTAATTTTCTATCGTATCACCGAGATCATTTTTCTATAAAGACTCCGTTTGTNTTTAACGAAGACTATAATACGACGGAACGCGATATTCCTCGCCAACTACTGCCGCGCGCATTACGCTATTCAGCAAAAATTAGATTGCTATTACTTAACAACCGGATTCCCAAACTATCAGTCATAATCTCTGACTAATTTTCTATCGTATCACCGAGATGATTTTTCTATAAAGACTCCGTTTTTTCACGTATCAGTCGATTATTCGAAACGAACGCGTTAGATTAAAGAATGAGTCATTACGTGTTGGGGATGAAAACATTTACAAGTATGAAGAATGAGAACGAGCTAGAGCGTCGTTTGAAAGGGAGGGAGCGTCTCTAATTGATGCATGGATCGAACGTGAGAATTCACGCGTGTAGAACGAGCCAGGCGGTCCTGTTTTCCCCGGTGGTCCACGCGCGCGTACCTACGGCTAGAAAGACGTATACGGGCGCCTCTTCCAGTCACTATTATTAGTCCTAATAGACCGTATGTCACGGGGAAAGACCTCGGCGCCGTATTACGCCCAAGAAGAACGGCCGCCCCGAATAACGCACGAAATATCTTCCTCAAACGTCTGCCAAAAATTATCAAACAGCGTTGTGCAACGTCTCTAATTAAACGTTGAGATCAATTACGAATCAGGATATTTCGCGGCGAAAAAGAATTCTCTTTATAAAATAAGAACGAGAGGTTATAAAAAACGTGAAGAATATTTGGTTAATGTCGATCGGGGTTTCTGAACGTGTCCCTAAACTCCATTAAAGCGCGTCGGTGTTCTTTGAAAGTGGTTTGCATAAAGTAGGAGCACCGCGGCCGTCCGCCGGTAATGATGATCGACGTTACAGCGCGGTGGCAAGGATTTTCTCGCGAGTTATATTTGATTTAATTAGCGGATATGAGGTTATAAATCGTGGAAACGAGAAACGTCGTCCCCTTAATAAGTGGCCGTATTAAGTAAGCGCGACGCTATTATTCAGACGTTTCTTAACTTGGTGGGAAGGCAACAATGCCGTCGCGGGTTAACATTTCCAAAACGAATTCTCCGCAGAAGGGGAACGGGTTTTAATCCTTTGGAAACTTGAGCACGGACCTGACACCGCTACCAAAGGCACTATAGAATTTCCGCGGAGCGAATAAAATTAACCTAGATCGTAAATAATACCGTACGTGACTTTAATAAGAAAAATCCCGGAGGTCAGTCTATTATCTCGCCGCCACAAATCACGGTTTAAATTATTCCCGTGTATCATTGCCCTCGCAAGCCGAAATTGCAATCTCTCACGTCTTTAGATTAGAGAGGGACCTCGAGCCCAGAGGAACCTCCTTCGGCAAAACAGTACAATTATTAATCCGCAGCGAGACTGCGATTCGTCATCGGTTTCCCTTCGACCCTTGCCATAATTCCGAACTGTCGCAAATCCGTTATCGTTTCATGATTTATATTAGTCATTTCCTTACCGATTTCGTAATTTAACTCGCAGAGGCCGGAGAACAAGAGCAATTTCATATAAATCGTGCGATACAGAACCCTTTAGTGGCGGCAGTATGATTTCGAAGAATTTCAATAATTTCTGTAGGAGACACACGATTGTGTACACGATCAAAAAATATGACGTTCGCTTATGCTTTTACGGCCTTCTTTTATCGTAGAGAATATATATAGCCAGGATTATTTCAAGTGGCAATTAATTTGGTTTACTGCGTCCCCTAAAAGCTAATAACGTTCCCCGGTTGCGGCGTATAAAAGAGAGAAGTCGAAGTTCCAAAGTTTGTCTAAATATAAGTTTACTGTCGGCCGACACGAAGCCACCGCCTATACCTTTTATCCGTTCCGAATGACTTTTCTTTTACTCGCGACTGGAAACGGTTCTCCGCGATTTTACTGCACTCGAGCTTCCTCCCATCGCGTTGACAGCGAGAGAAGAGCGTTTGGTACTAATCGACCGGGCGGAGGAGGACCCGAAGCCGTCGCCAATTTCCAAATAGCTTCGCCGAGACGTTCAATATGTAAATGAAAACACGAAGGGGAGAGATGCGTGTCCTCATAACGATAGATTTCGTCGTCCCACCCCTCCGTTCTTCACCGTTAAACGGCTAACCGCGACGCGCCGCGCCCGCTACAAGGGATTACACCCTGTAAGAGGGTGGAAACCCCTCGTGAAAGCTCGACGGGTGATAAATAATCAGATTAATGAAAAATATTTCCTACGCCCGACGTGCAACCGCGCGGTTCCGGTCCGCACCTGCCCCCCTCGTGTTTGCGTTCTCTCCGACCTTAAAAGCCTTGTCCTTTCACCGAATCGCGATACTTTCTAAGCATTATTTATCGTCGAACCCGATCCCGGAACATTGTAATCCTCTGTACGAAAATTGTTCGAACGCCGTTTCGATTCGACGGCTCAAATTATTTTTCACGCTCCTCGGAACAACGGGGATTCGATTAGAACGCGATTCATGGCGTTTCTAAAATTGCAATTTTTTGCCAATTTTGCTGATCGGAGACCAATTACCTCGTTGTTATTGGAGCTGTATGACATTACCTTTACCTAGTATAGCTACGCGAATGGAAATCAATCAGTCTCCGAAATGGCCGGTACGACCGGAATTCGTGGAATCCGTCCGCGTCGCGCGCCACTTGAAACTAATTCATTAACACTGATTTCCCTCTGGCCCGATATATGTATGCCCGTTCCTCCTCGATAATGGTCCTTGGTACATTCAATTTTACCCCGCTCTGATGACGGTTTTTCATTTTTTTTCGTCCTCCCGCTTCCCGCCGCATTTTTTCAATTCATTCATCTGCGACGCGCCGCCTCCATCCGTCCTCTTGTTTTTTTCGAGGATTCAATAAATCTGACAACGACCGTAAATCAATTTTTCAATTCACCATATTAGC